>OX467320.1:13274455-13589455 GCA_950108535.1 Agriphila straminella
AAACAAATATCATGATTTGATTGTTACGTTTATGTTTATGTAACCTAAAATAAAAATTGGGCCAGTCAAAATCCATTGACTTTTGACAGTAAGTAATAAAGCGCTCTATCATATCGCATTTCAGTGGTTATGCTATGGGGGCTGGGTCGATAACAAGGGTTATTTGAAGTGTCGCAGGTGTTCTTTAAACTCTTGTGACTTAGATTAGGGAATGCAATACCGGGATCCCGCATGCTAATCCCGCGCGGGATTAAACAGAAACGAAATTTTACTTCAGCGCGCGGCTGCTAGCTGCTACCTTCAATTCGTTTATTGTCACTACAAATGTGGAAGACTAACGGCCTTACCACAAAACACTGTTTAACACGTGTTCAACTAAAACACTGTTTAAATGTGATGCTGTCACTTTTTTGACAATATTGTTTGAAAGAGACGGCATCACATTTAAACAGTGTTTTAAAATCTTTTGTGGTAAGGCCGATAGAGTATGCAAAGTCAGGAGCTGTATAGCAGACGAAAAATTTTTTTTTTGACAAGCAATGCATTCAAAATAGTGTTTAAAACCATTTTTTTACTTTTATCTAGGTAACCATATGCCATCGTAGTCCACATCATCACTGAACACCGGGTGTGATTGCGGACAAATGGTTACTTCTAGACATAAAAATATATTCCTTTTTAAAAAGTAATAATAATAATTGTCTTTCGAAAACATTACCTACTATTAATGTGTTGAACTTTGTTCATAATTTATTTGCGAAATCATTCTATCCATGCGGGATCCCGCAATGGATCCCGCGGGATGAAACTGGGATTGAAAATTTCTTACGGGATTGCATTCCCTACTTACGATTAAGTGGCCCGCCCCCACCTAATGATAATATCGGTATTTCATCATAGATGACTGTATTTGCTCTATCTTTTATAAAAAAAAGAGTTAGCATAGCATTAAAACTGTACAGTACAACTCCCTATACCAAACCAGAATTATTCTACTTTGTCCCATGTGTCCCCACTGGTGAATATATAAGTACCTATGAAAAAAAATTGAAAATATGTGCAATGACTGTACAATTTCTATCTTAAAGAAGCGAACAAGGGTATCAGTGGGGACGCTTGGTGGGCAAAGTGGAACAATCCGACGCAACGCGTGGTCGCTTCTAAGTTTTAACCAAATTATAAACAAAATAAAATGATAATTTCAGTGTTTAATGTGGACGGAATAATACGGCAACTCAAATCATGTACTTTCACCATCGTAAGCTCAGCTGCCCGGACATTGTCATGACGGCAACGCGCCCGAAACTCTTACCTAATGTACCTAAGTTTGCGAAACTGGGTCTGATAGGTTCGACATGAGAAGAATATCTAAGAATTTAGAATTTAATCGTGTGACGTTAGTATTTCCGTTTCTATTAACTTATCGATATTGGTATCTAATATCTTTTAAAGATTTACAATCCTAGACCAAGGAATAACTAATACGTAATACAAGTCCTACTAGACGCAGATCCTTAGATTGTTTTTGATAATAAAACACCTTCTCGGTCGAGGGTAGGGTTTATACCAGATGGTATATCTAATAATCCTAACACAAAAGTCCTTATTTCTACTAAAAAGTCCTGACATGTTGCTAAAGCGCCCGCCCACACGGTGCACATAAATGTAACACATTGTAGGTATAAATAAATTTTCTATTAATAAATAAACTACTAATTGTTTCTTGTTATAATGACGAAAATAATATTTTAAATACTATAAAAAGAAAGTTTTAGTTGTTGATTATCATTATTATTTTAAATGTTGATTATTTAAAAGTTGATTATTTTATTTTACTGTAGATGTCATAGTTGATTGTTTGTTACCAAACAAAGAAAAATAAATTAAGCTTAATTTTTAGAATCTTTTTTTTTACTAACCCCCATGGGTTTTAAATTTCTAAAAATCTTTGTTGTCTATAATAAATGAATTTGAATTTAAAATTAATTTCTAAGGTTTGTTTTCTATAATGTGAATAATCCAAAAAAGCCCGACATTTTCCAAGTCCGGCCGGAATCCTGACAGAGACCCAAAAAGCCTGACACGTCAGGACAGGGGCCGTACCGGCTAACTTTTCGAACTTCGGCAGGTCTGTCGAGTTTTAACTTAAAACAATGAAATCGAAGTAAAGGAATTTTGTATTGTACTATTTGTTGAAGTTATTTGGAAGATATCGATGTTCGTGTGACATCATGAATTGGGGTTCACCATTTTGGCCCAATTGGGGCTCGATTTATCTGTTTTAATTTGAAACCCGGCAGACTTTTCGAAGTTCGATGCGTTAGCCGGTACCGCCCCAAATCCTGACGTCTGGCTACCCTAGTCGAGGGAGTATTTCTTAAAAAGAAACAAACATAATTTTTCAGGCAATGGGGGTTTTCAGATTTTTTAAGTAATTTTCGGGGGTGCGTGTGTAGTTGTGTACATCCCTAGTGCAGTGTACCCTATCTACCATATTCGAGATAATACCGTTAAAACCAAACACTCTGTATATTGCGACAACATCACATTGCTCCGATTGTAAAGTAATAGTTAAAGCACTTGTATTATTGAAATCGGAAGCATCGACGACATTAACATGACATTAAACCAGGCTTCAGACAATACCTATAGAAAAATTACTTGAAAAGTACTGAACCGATTTCCAAATTTTAAAAAATGGGACCAACTTGGGAGTTTATCTAATGTAATAACGTTTGAATCATTTCAATCGTTCCAGCCGTCTTCGAGTAATCGGTGGACATACACAAAAAAAAATATACAGACGAACGTAGGGTTAGGGTAGGAAAAAGTAGGGTTTCTAACTTTAACTAAGCCGGGAATTGAGCAGAAACCTCAGAAATGGTGAGAGATACCTCGAAAACTGGTGTACAAACAAGTTACCTAATGATCGTATTTTTTATGCACAACGGGATAGTGCTTGACCTGATGTTAAGTGATGACAAGCCCGAAGGTGGAAGAGCACTACACCCGGAATTTTCATCACTGAGGAACTGGCTAACTGCCGGAACACAACAATTTTCACACTTAGGTAGGATGGTGATAGCTAGCCAGGCGGACTTGAAAAAGTACTACCACCAACCAAACCGAGTACAAACTGTACCCCCCCTGAGGATCGAACCCGGGACTCCTGCGTCTTACACGTGTAGGACAACCACTAGACCACAGAGGCGGTTAATAATAATTCAATACAAGTCATAACAAACAACTTCAACCTCTTTTGACCTGTTGTTTGGTCTGTTATCAATTTACTATCTGATAGTTGCTAAGTCAAATGTTTCCTAAAGCACATAATATTAGTAATTATACAATGAACTCTAAAATAAACTAAAGTAACTTATCATAAAAACTGCTATACAACTTTACTGTACTTGTATGTGGCGGGCCTAAATGAGTTACTAGGCTGAGTTCCTGAAACGACTTTTGGCTTTAAAACAAAGTAATATAAATTAAGTATTGCTTAATTCTAACTTGCCGTATTTCGTGAAGAAATCTTCACCCAACTGTGTGATGAAATTTAACCATTTAGAAATAAAACAACATTTGAAATGAAATATTCATTATAGTTCACAAGATATGAGAGAGAACAGGGTGCGAAAAATTTTTCATAATATTTTAATCGATTTTCATAATAAAAAAACGAATTTTAGATATACCTTCTAATATCCAATTATAATTACTTATTTTATTTGCGTGCATAAAAAGCTATATTACAAGCTTTTTTACCCACGACGACGGCGACGACGCGACGGACGGAACGGAACGGAGGCGGTATATGCGTTTGGGGTTAGCGGTTGTGTGTTTGTTTGTTTGTCTGTTACCATTTTTCTCGGAAACTACTAGGCCGATTTCGATGCGGTTTTTTACAATCAAAAGGTTTCATTTCAGAGCAGGTTCTTAGACATGTTTCATGGTGGTAGATCACCAGGGAGCGCTGCAGCAACCAGATAAGTCGCACAGTCGAAAAGTTCTCAAAAACTACTAAACTGATTGACGCAATTAAGAGATTATTACATGAGCTTTTTTTAAATATTGACTTGGATTACGAGTAATAAAAATAAATGTAGTGGCGGCGCTAGTTTCACTACCTACAGGCGCCTTAAAATACAACAAATGGTTTACCACACACAGAATACGAATGAATTTGACCATCTAATCTAATATGACAACACATTTTTAAATAACGATTTAAGTTTAAGAGATGTATGACAATTCTGTCAAAAACTGTTTACTAAAAGAGACAAGTACCTAAGGATAAACAGACTATACTACTAATATTATATGCGAAAGTTTGTGTGTGTTTGTGTTTGGTTTGATACCTCTTCACGCACTTAAATGGCTGGACGGATTTGGATGAAATTTGGCACACAAGTAGTTTATAACCTGGATTAAAAAAAACTTTTTATCCTGGTTAAAGGTTCCCTAGGGCCCACGTCGTGGGCGGCCACTAGTGTCCTATAAAACCCCTCAGGATGCTCTAGGTATCCATTCGATCTATCAGTAGTACAGTCAGCAATGAAAGTCGTTTAACGCTTTAGTACTTTGTCATAGCAACTTTTTAACAGTGGTGTCTCAGGGTTTGAAACATTGTCAAAAAGTTACTATGACAAAGTACTAAAGTGTTTAACAACTTTCGTTGCTGACCGTACCTATTTTCCATCCATTCCATATCAGTAGTACCTAGGTTCCATCGATTCCATCTATCAGTACCCAGTATCCAGGATACTGGGTAATGGATTTGTATCCATCCATTCCATCTATCAGCACCTAGTTTCTATGTTTATGTTTTATTATATTTCAACAACAACAACATTTCTGGAATTTAATATGTATTTAAAGTGAGGTAATAGCTTCAGATTTTCCTCAAGTAAAATCATTACTAGTTGAGTTTGAAAAATTTTGCTTCATTTCCGTTATTTTACTAAATCGTAATTTAAATTTCAAATTATTTTTAAAAAAAACTAAAGAAAGTACATATTACAAACATTACTTTGGCAAATTATTTGTAATTAATAAAAGATTTGTAAGTATAAAAATAATATTCATAACAGCAATAACCCCAAAATGTTATCAAGAATTTTCCTTTGAAAGGTTTATCATGATTTTTATAATGTTTACCTTACTGCTGGCTGTGAATATTTTTTACATAACTGCCCAAAAAAGAAGAGTGTAAGTATTGACTATTGTGTTTGAGGTTCATGTATGTATGTGAGTTTCTTTTTTCCACCATAACTTCTAAAAGCCTTAACAGATTTGCATGTGTGAGGTATCGTTAGAATCCTTACAACACCCCAAATGACATAGATAGGCTATAGATTTTTGAAAAAGTCAATATGTCGACTACTTGACACCAGTTTGTAATGTGAGAAATATTATTACAATATGGATATCAAATGAAAGGCTTTGATGAGCACATTCCAAACTATATAACTTGTTACTTAAATGTATGAAATAAATAACTTAAAAAAAAATTTGATACCTACCTAGTAAGCTATATGTAATGTAATCAATATTCATGTAAATTTGTTTTGTAATTAAATCTTTTAATGAAAGATTTATATTTTTCTGATAAGTAATCGTTACAAGTCTCTGGTTTTTAACCTTATGAATTAATCTAAATCCCTGAAGCCCATTCTTCAGTCAATAGTTTGAATGACAGCCAATTTGAAGTTTTCTCAACTTTATTTAAGACTTTACGTGTTGGACATAAAGTTCAAAGTCAATTGAAGAAACTCTCTACAACTGTCTCTTTATTTGTTTATTGTCCTAAGTGACATACATAACAGTTTACTGAGTAGAAAATTAAAATTAAAATTCATTTTAAATAAAATTAGAATTTTATTATATTTTATTTAATATTATATCAAAATAAATGATGATTTTCTTTGCTTCCAACTTTTAAATTTTTGTAATTTAAGTATTGGTAAACTAACCATTAAGCTGTGTCACAATAGAAAATCACAGTGTAATTGACTCTTGTGAGGCGCTTATAAGGTTTTGTGTTAGTACTATTATAATTACGTATATTCGATGGTTTTGTGTGTTTATTAAATTTACAATAATATCAACTTTGAGCAGTCGGCTAATGTGATATCAGCATCATTGAATAAGTTTGCAGCAATAACAGCAACATCTTATATAAATTCACCGCTAAAACTACAGATTTTCTTTAAAAACAGCAATATCCCATGTCCCATAGTAACTGCACTGCTTCGAAACCAAAATAAAATATTATTTTCTGTTACCTACTTTAGAAAAACTTGATGTTGCTGCTCAATTGACTAGGCTAGGAGCGGCTGGCGAAAAGAAAGAATGAAAGAGAAGGATATACAAAGAAAATACAAGGTTCGGTTTTGGTTTTGGATTTGGATGAAGGATGCTGTCCTTAAGAACTTATGTATCAGACTTTTTGTGTGTGTTATCTTATCACCATTATTACTGAGAGTATAAAGTTGACAGTCTAATAAAAATTCTGTTCGTTCAATTTATTCACTAACACAAGTCTCCTGACAACATAAAGTTTATATCAGGATCTAAAATGAAATCTGTTATTTAGGTACTTTGGAACCGATGTCCATGGTTAACATAGTACCGTTTTGACGTTTAAACTTTATCTCGATTCCATCAGGAGTAACCCCAAAGATTAGACTGATGATTTCCCTTAAAATTATTACTTACATTATCCATCCATCCCTAATGCAGAGTTTCTCTCTTTCTGTCAACATTCATGTCCATAGCGCTTCTAGCAAAACTCCTTTTATCCCGTTTCTTGAGATTGCAAATTTGACAGTGGACTATCTTGATAAAGTTAGTTGCAGTAATGAATGAATCCTTTACATACCAACTACCTACCCACTAAAAGAAATAAAATATGTTCCATTTAAATAAACAGTTTTATATTATTGATTTAAAACTACATTATAGTAACTAATTATTTGTGAGCTGCATAGACTGTTAGTGCCATCTTTTGAGCTCATTTCTAACAAGTTACATTATCACCTAGTAAATCAATAAAGTGTGTCAGCTGTTTAAAAAATATACCTACCGTCTACTTTTAACAATTTCTATTTCTTTAATTTCATCACTTTATTTGCAAATACCTACATATTATTTGGAACAGATCTCAAAATTAAAATTAAGTTTAAAGAAATAACTAATAGGAAGAAACTAGGCGTCCAGCTTTCTTACTAAAATTATTTACTCTGATTATTTATTAATTTTAGTAAAATATTGAATGAGACCGAGTCTACGGAAAAAGTGTATAGTTATGTTTTATAAAAAATTGTTAGAGTAAGTGTCATTATATTGGAACATTATACTAAATATAATATATATTTTACAATTATTTTATTTAGTTTACTGCAAAATTATTAAATTTGATGATAGAAAAAGGATGTTTCAAACATTTGAAATTAATCTTATGATGGAATGAAATAAACAAAATGTGAAATCAATTTATTGACTGTTTGCTGTTAACTTGATAAGCTTGTGTTTCCTGAACTAGGTACCTACCTAGGTTGTTTAAAAAAATACTTTTTGCCAATAGTGTTTTGCTTAGATTTTTTATGATTAATACAAGAAGGCAGTGATTTTTCTAGTTCACACTTGAATAAAACCAGATAGAAATGAAATGAGTGGTTCATTCAATGATCATAGATAGTGAAGTACCTAGTTGATCTTGAATGTTTTCAACTATTCTTAGATTAAAATTATAAGAGTGCCTCTTTTGCAATTTATAAAATCCCAACCTAGATTACAGGTTTTAACGTAACTCTGGAGTAAACAGTAAATATCTCAACATTATGAGTAAAAACTCTAATTATAGATGTATGAAATGTAAATCTGTGAAAATAACACAGCAATAATTCCTTATGTTGACGTGGCGTCACATAGTATCGACTCTTTTCTGGCGATGGTACGAATCCGAGTATATACTGCAGTCGATTATGTCTTCGAAAACCATTAGCAGGCAATAAAAACACCTAAAATTGCAGTTTCATTCCGATTACAGTAGTAAGTATGGCGCCTGACATTGCTGGCTTATCTATATTT
The DNA here is from genome assembly GCA_950108535.1 of Agriphila straminella. Classification (NCBI taxonomy): domain Eukaryota; kingdom Metazoa; phylum Arthropoda; class Insecta; order Lepidoptera; family Crambidae; genus Agriphila; species Agriphila straminella. Next base: position 13,282,547 of record OX467320.1, read on the forward strand.
TGGTCAACAATATGGCGATGGGACTTACCCTATTATTCCTAATGAAATCTTCGATAGCTTTGAGTGCAGAATCCGTTAATTTCACAAACACTAGTTCCTTGTTTTCTTTATAACTAGACTCCGATGATAACCCATACTGAACACCTGCTGGCAAGGCCGCCATTTCTTATTTCACTATTCGCACTGTTGACCAGCTGACTCCTTTGCTAGCCGTCACGATTCATATCATTCACACATTTTCTTAACCGTAATCACAGATTCACAACCTATATAAAATTATAATTACAACAACAAAAGGGTTTTACTAGTCGAAATTAGTCTTTTTGTAACCCCATCGACTCGGCCTTTGTTGGCACCGCTCTTCAGTCCGCAAGGCCGCACTGACTGTCATGCGCAATGGCGCTTTTGACAGGAAACGCGAGCATTCACTGCAACACTAGCGCCGTGTAGCGGTTGGCAACAGGCAACTTTATACCGCAGCTAACTTCACGTTGTTTCCAAATTTTTGAATTTTGTTTTTTTTCTACTTGAAAACATCAAAATCACAAAATATTATTATTTTTTAAAAAACAATTTAATGTTTATTAACTTTAATCAAACTTTGATTAACTTCAACGTCGACCTTGTTAACGATATTATTTTGCAATTCGCAAACATTTTGAGGTTATGTTTCATTAGCTCATTTTTACTTACGTGTCTCACGATTCCTTTCTCAAGTGCGATTCGAGAATAAACATTATCATTTACAATATGTGTGTAAAACTCTAGGAAATTCTACCCCTTTGAGAATCCATAAATATTAAGCTACCTATCATTCAACTCTCAGGTATGTGTATCATTCTGCTTATTTCCCATAAGTTTAGAATTACATCATAATTAAAATTAACCAATTTAACAATTAATTTCCAGGTTTTTACTATGGCAATCTGGCAAGAAAAGAAAACTCTCATAACCCGTAACCTGCAAGAAGTTTTAGGGGATGAGAAGCTAACAGAAATATTAAAGCAAAGGGACCTCAAGATTTACTGGGGCACTGCTACAACCGGTCGACCTCATGTGGCCTATTTTGTGCCCATGTCCAAGATAGCGGATTTCTTGAAGGCAGGTTGTGAGGTAACAATACTTTTTGCTGATTTACACGCTTATTTGGATAATATGAAAGCTCCCTGGGAACTACTAGTTCTCCGGACAGAGTACTACGAAGCTGTCATTAAAGCTATGCTACAATCTATTAGTGTTCCTTTAGACAAACTTAAGTTTGTACGAGGAACTGAATATCAGCTTAGTAAAGAGTACACATTAGATGTTTACCGTCTGTCATCTGTCATTACGGAACACGATGCTAAAAAAGCTGGAGCGGAAGTAGTTAAACAAGTAGACCATCCTTTACTTAGTGGGCTATTGTATCCTGGTTTACAAGCTCTTGATGAAGAATATCTTAAAGTTGATGCTCAGTTTGGTGGTGTAGATCAAAGAAAAATATTTACCATGTCTGAAAAATACCTCCCCCAACTTGGGTACGCTAAAAGAGTACATTTAATGAATCCTATGGTCCCAGGTTTAACCGGGGCGAAAATGTCATCTTCAGAAGAGGATAGTAAAATTGATTTGTTAGATAACCCTGCCAATGTCAAAAAGAAATTGAAGAGAGCGTTCTGTGAACCAGGAAATATCACTGACAATGGAGTTTTGTCATTTACTAAGCATGTTATATTTCCACTGATGAAACCCGAAGAGACGTTTAGAATAACTAGAGCTCCTGAACATGGTGGTAATGTGGATTTTACTGAATTTGATAGTTTAGAGGCTGCTTTTGCTAAACAAGATATACACCCAGGAGATTTGAAACTATCCGTAGAACTATGTATAAATAAACTTTTGGCTCCAATCCAGGAAATATTCAAAGACCCTAAGCTTCAAGAGTTGACTAAAAAAGCATACCCACCTCCAGCAAAAGTAAAAGCCAACGTCAATGCAGCGACTGATGAAATAACACCTGCAAAATTAGATATTCGGGTTGGAAGGATTGTGCAGGTATCAAGGCACCCCGATGCAGATGCTTTGTATGTAGAAAAGATTGATTTAGGTGAAGAGGAGCCAAGAACTGTTGTTTCAGGCTTGGTGAATTTTGTACCAATAGAGGAGATGCAAAATAGGGATGTTGTTGTGCTGTGTAATTTGAAACCAGCCAAAATGCGTGGTGTAGAATCCAAAGGTATGGTCTTGTGTGCTTCGATTGATGAGCCTAAGCAAGTTGAACCATTACTGCCACCAGAGGGCAGCAAACCAGGAGACAGGATTGTAGTGGAGGGATATGAAACTGGTGAGCCAGATGATGTCCTTAACCCTAAGAAGAAGGTGTGGGAAAAGTTGCAAGTTGATTTGAAAACTAATGATAATCTACTAGCAGTTTGGCAAGGAAATAAATTAATGAGCAAAGTAACTGGTAACTCCGTTACCACAAAATCCATGAAAAATGCTCCTATAAAATAATATTTTTTTCAAAAAGAATAATTAATGTTCTGCATTTACATTGTGTTTATGTGCCTAAAATCTTTAAAGCTATAGTTTAAATGCGAAAGTTTCGCTTGGAATTTTATTATCGCTTAGCACTATTTCAAGAATGTAATAGTTATGTATCTGTACCCTATGTAAAACATTTATTTTTGCCATTACTTATTGTTATTTTCATTCTTATTTTTTTAATAAACTATTTATTATACAAGATTTTTCATTTCTAAAGTAGTAATATGAATTAACAGCTCCTACATACTTTGTAAGTTTGTATGATTTAAGACTACTAACGCCATCTGTGGGTAATTTTGAAATCTTGCTACCTATGCAAAACTGTCATAGATGGCGTTACTAGCTCTGAACTCTGGGTTGCTGGTTGCTGAAAAGGTAAAGACCTCAAAACAATGTTGATCATGCATATTCATTTTTTATTAAAACTTCGTTTTGATAGTTCGTCGTGGATTGATTATCTTCATCTACGATATCATCTAATAGTGCTAAGACTTTTCTTCTAAAACATTTCATCTGATGTTCTGTTAGATCATTTACTTCAGGTAACAAACTAAGAAGGAACATTTTTCTAGAATCGTTTGTTCTTTCATACGACAATTTTTGTTGTAAACTTTTTATCAGTGGTTCAATTATTCTAGTTCTTTTTCTCGGCGGTTCAGCGGTCTGGAGAATATTTTCATACTCTAAATATTGTGGTGATTGTCCATTTTCTGTGATAAATTCAATATTTTCCTCATCTGTGTCAACTTCTATAGTAGCCGGAGGGGCATAACTACTTTTCGGAACCAACTTCATGAATGGCATCACAAATTCCATGTCGTCATGTAAATAATATTTCTTTTTACACGATCCGTCCGGGTTTGGCCTCAAACTCCTTATAAATCCATAACGTAGATTTTTCCACTTTTCCTTGCATTCTGCAACTGAAAAAAAAAAAAAAAAAAACTTACAATCGAATTGAGAACCTCCTCCTTTTGCTGAAGTCGGTTAAAAACGAAAAGAAGTGATTAATGTAAATACACTACTTAGAATACACAAAGCAAATAAGTTACAAAACTTTGGTACAGTCAAGTTAATAACATAGTGTTTTGGTTTTTTGTTGCAAACTTGGACTAACTACTGCTTGAAGTGCAATTCAATTTTCAGTTCGATATTGATAGGTTTAAGACAGACATAAATTATTCAATCGTATACGCTAACATTTGTATACCTAAGTAAGTCATTCATTTACGTAACTTAAACGATACAAAAGATAACAGTAGTAGAGTGGCAGTTTTTACTGTATGGCAAACAACTGTTCTGAACAATAATTTTATACTCTATCAGCTTGAAAATAGGACTGGAAATCGCATACCTCATGGTGTTGAAAAACATCGCTTACCAGCACGTGGGCCTAATAATAAAGTTTTCATTGGTAAAATGAGGACCAATTTGAAAATCTTACCTGTGAGTTGCGTTTCATTTGCTACTTCGCCCCAGGCTATGTCTGTGACCTCCTTTTTGGAGTAGTCGATCGAGTTGTGATTGTAGAGGGATGGGAATTTTTCAATGCTTTTGACAAGTAACAAGTTTTTGTCGCCCATGTTTGTAACAAAGCGGACGTGTTGTGGCGACGTTGCCGCTATCCGGCGCGCGACTGCGTGGCATTTGTTCGCTCGCTCGTATCATGTCGGCAACATGACGCGTCACAATGTGGCGGGAAGCCCAGTGTTGCCCCATCGCCTGCTGTTGGCGCTGTTGCTATGACGCGGGTCACTATCGCGGCGCGCGGCGGTTACGCCACACATTTGCATTCGTCACAAATACGTAGGTAGGTACTTGAAGCGTTTTGGTGTTTTATTCCTTATAGCTCTGATTCGCTGCAACTTCACTCGAGGATGTATGGCAAAGAGAAAATTTTACAGATTAAGGCTGATCACAGACCTACCGGTTTCTTTTCTTTTCTTTGCTGTTCGGCAATGGACCGCCCCGCCGGCTCATTTTCAATCTATCGCATTATTTAAATCTAAGTACATTTCACATAATTATATTATGTATGTTCTTGTGAGCTTTGTTCCTTAAACGATCGTTATGAAAACACAAAAAATAGTTCAGGTAGGTAATGATGCCACCCACGACACTGTTCACAATTTATATAAATATGAGATCGATTTATTTTTAACAATCGGAGACCATTTAGGGTGGCATATCTCCCAAAAGCTTCCTACTTCGCAACCCAGACGATGATTTGATAACACCAAGCTAATGGCTATCTTGCCAATTTGGTCCGTGTATTAAGTAAGGTAAACTAAGAAAAAAGTTATATGCAAGCATATAATTCCTCTAAAATTGCAATAAATCGACTCACGAAATAGCGGTCATGTTATTTTTCGTGTGTCCCCTAGTTCGTGTCACTACCGAATCAGGGATATTATAGAGAAGTTTTTCTTGCTTGTTTATTTATATAATAATGAAGATAATTTAAATGTTAATTAAAAAACAAATAATTTATTTAATTAAGTTTCTTAGGAGCTAAATTCGGTATATGTTTTGTTCATTAGAATCCTTATAAATCGAGTTTGAAGGTGACCTAAATTTACGATTTTAAGTTAAATTCCGATAAGTTGGTAGCACCAGAATAACTATGGTTGTTATTAAATTGATTTTATTTATTTTCGAAAGTATATTTTTATTATATTAATGTTTTTAATAAAAAACAAAAATTTCTAACAAAACAGATACTTATTTAATTTTTATTTTGTTAATAATAAAATCTTTATTTATTGCCCACACATCTTTTTTATTTTAAAAATATCTTCATATTGTTTCTTATTATGAAATCCTTCAAATATTTATGTTTTTTATTAATAAATTATCATAATTTCAATGTAAAAATCTTTATCCCGAAACAGGGGACATGAGCTCACGAACTTAGAAGCAGAGCCCATTTTTTATCACGAAACAGTGTTCAATCAAGAGGTCTACAAATAAATTAATATAAAAATAAATTCAAGCTAAAACTACATAATTTATGCATTGAATTACTGTCAAAATACCAATATTCATGACAAAAAAGATTTCAAACTGATATCATGTTTAGTAAAATTTATAAAAAATCTCAAAGTCATAAGAGCCTTAACATGCCGAAGTATGGGACATTTACCTTAATTGTCTAATTTTCAAAATCTTTCGCAATTGCTATCATTTGTTTGACAGATGGATGTGACACATTGCTGCATTTCTTTGGTATAAGTTTTTATTTGTGCCAAAAAAAACATCAATGTAACTGAAACATCCTGAAAGCGATTGCGATAGATTTTGAAATTAGACAATTACTTAGCCCCCAATATGCGATAGTTTGAAAATTACCCTGGTTAGCCGGCGCCGGCGGTCTAAACAGCAAAGTAGAACAGCAAAGCAAAGAAAAGAAACCGGTAGGTCTGGGGTCAGCCTTAAATACGTTGTTTTGTATCTATCTCATGTTAGTCACTTCAGTTGTACATTGTTAAATTAATCGCATTGTAGACTATTAGAGATGAAACGGATACGTCTAACTGTTTGGTCGGATACTCGGATACCAGATATCCAGCCACGAACGTCCTTTGATTATCCTTGTTTTGATTTTCGAAGTAGGGCCTGAGATCAATACCTCTGATATGTCCGTAGGTCAGAGCAGATTTTTATACTTATTCATAGAATAGAATATGAATAAGTAATAAAATTCTCGGGTCAGAATATAAAAACGGTTAATGTCTGTGTTTTCTCCGACCAGCCTTTCTATTGTCTAATTTCAAAATCTATCGCAATCGCTTTCAAGATGTAAGTAACACATTGATGCTTCTTTTTGGCATAAATAAAAACTTACCAAAGAAATGCAGCAATGTGTCACATCCATCTGTCAAATGAAAGCGATTGCGATCGATTTTTAACCGACTTCCAAAAAAGGAGGAGGTTCTATGTTCGTCTGTATATATTTTTTTTTTTTTGTATGTCCACCTATTACTCGAAGACGGCTGGAGCGATTGAAATGATTCAAACGTTATTACATTAGGTACACTCCCAAGTTGGTCCCATTTTTTAAAATTTGGAAATCGGTTCAGTACTTTTCAAGTAATTTTGAAAAAAGCACAAAAATAGTATGATTTTGTGTGAATTACCTCGATGATTGGTCGTATTACTTCTTTGTTCATGAACTGAATAAGATAATAATTTTTTTGGTGGAAGTGGGATATCTTATGTGTAGTTTTTTTATTAAAAAAAAGGAGGTTCTCAGTTTGTCCCGTATTTAAGTATGTTTCTCCGCGATTATCTTACGTTTGGCTGAGCCGATTTTTCTACATATATAATATACCTTACCTACAAGGTACCTACACTAAAAATAAAAAAATAAATTTAAAAAAAAAAAAAAACAAAAAACCGACTTCAAAAAACCTACATCTAAAAAGCAAGAAATAATATTCGTAATAATAAAAATACGTCTATTGAAGTCGGGTGGGGCTTTAAGAATAAAAAAAAGGAATTGTACTCCAGCCCCACCCGACTTCAATAGACGTATTTTTATTATTACGAATATTATTTCTTGCTTTTTAGATGTAGGTTTTTTGAAGTCGGTTTTTGAAATTAGACAAATAGTAGCCCTGAGTCACAGAGTAAATTTTATTACAAATTAGCTTCTGTGCCCAAGTTGTTACCAGTACTATAGTTTCCATTTCCTTAAAATCCCGAAAGTCCCGATTTGCTCCTTACCAATTTTTGTGGTAAACTTACAGCTTATGTACCTATATCTAAACTATACCAAAACTATTAAAAATTAAAACTTTTACTTACAGGTTAGTACTAACTATTATATTCTGTGCTTACAGTGGCGGTCACATAAAGGCGAGGCGTAAATATATGGCGAATGAAAGACACTAGTTGATTTTCATACAAACGAGGTAACTTCGAAGCCTTGGTTCTCCGCTAAGAATTGACCTAGGTGTGATTTGATGATGGCTATCTAGGGACAAAATGGAGAAGATTCAGATCGCTATATAATTACACCTAACAGATCTGAGGGCCTAGCCAAAATAACATTCGCAAATCTTCGTTATCGCTTTGCTTTTGAAACATGTATGGGGTTGACATAAGGTTTCGTTAACAATCGAATTTTAAAACGTCAAATCCATACATGTTTCGAAGCGAAGCGATAACAAAAATTTGCAAATGTTACTTTGGCTAGGGGGGCTGATCAGCATTCTAAGAGATATGAAGATATGTTTTAAAAAAACCTCTTATATCCTTGATCGAAGCTTGTCCATCAGCCATTTTTGATGTCCCCACTGTTGGGGCACAGGCCTTCCTTATGGGTGGTAAGGAGGATGGGCCATAAACCACCACGCGGGCCCAATGGGATTGGTGGGTGTTAACGACTGCTTATGCAGAATGATGAAGAATTGATCGAAGCTTACATATAAAGCATAAAATGTATGGAAATCCTGAAACTGAAAACTGATGAATGGAGGAGACCATTTTCTCCCTGGATGGCAATCATTAGATCACAGCTAGGTCAATCTTTGGAGGAGAACCAGGGCTTCAAAGTTACCTCGATGGTTGAAAATCTGCGACCGCCACTGTGATACGTTTACCTCGTGGAATCTTGCGAAATTACCTCGCCGGCATTTCTGTCTTCCGTACATGCTTCGGGATCCCTATGCGGTAGTATTCTTAACCCTTCCTTGGGTTCCGTTGGGGTTCTAGGACTTTCGGAGGCGAAGAATGCATGGCTGTCACTCTGCCCAGGGGATACTCCATCGATTCCACATTCACAGAGACAGTGGGACAAACCTCTCTGCAGACAGACTTTCCAGTCTTTGTTAGAAGGATGCGACAACGCAGTGGATCGCGCCCGACTGTTGGCGGTATCTGAAAGGGAGTCGGGCCTGTGGTTACAAGCTTACACTTCTGCCAACATCGGCACACTATTAGACAAATGCATCCTCACCCTATCAATAGCTCTCCGTTTGGGGACCAGGGCAAACGAACCTCATAGGTGTCGATGTGGGGAGTGGGTGAATGAGCTGGGCCACCACGGTCTCTCGTGTCAAAGGAGCGCAGGGCGTATGAGTAGGCATGCTTTACTAAACGATATCATTCGCAGAGCGTTGGTGACTGCCGGTGTGCCTGCTGTTCTAGAGCCTGGTGGGGTGTTGCGGTCGGATGGCAGGAGGCCTGACCGGATGTCGCTTGTGCCTTGGAGCATGGGAAGGCCTTTAGTTTGGGACGCCACCTGTGTGGATACTTTGGCCCCGTGCCACATTGACTATACATCTGGCCAATCTTGTGCGGCAGCAATCACAGCAGAGTGTAACAAAACACGTAAATACCGGGACTTGGGGGAGACATACTTTTTCCTTCCTTTTGCAGTGGAGACAATGGGCCCCTGGGGTCCAAATGCAAAATTGTTTTTAAAGGACCTAACTGCTCGCCTGTTGGAGGCAACAGGTGACCGAAGGTCTGGCAACTATTTTGCTCAGCGCATAAGCCTAGCGATACAAAGGGGCAATGCCGCCAGTCTTTTGGGTACCTTGCCTCGAACAGGTGAGTTAGTGGAAATATTTTATTTGTAATTATTTGTCATAAAATATTGTATTAAATCAATAAAGTACTTTTAGTTAAGGGCTATAAAGTGGCGAGTTCCTTTTGTAGAAAAAAGGAAAAGCGTGGTGGAGTTTGCATTTTATCCAGTTTTTTTTTCTCTCAAACATGAAAGAAGCTGCTCATAAAATTCCACGAAAATCGGTTGATAAATTTATGCGACTTGTAGAGGAGGACGAACGGACAGACGGACAGCCGGAAGGACATACGAAAGCATTTTTGCCCAAGCTGAAATGGAAAGAAAATAAGACATTTAAGTTCTCATGTCATTTTTTTTATTTCAACAAAGATCGCCAAATTACTCGTGTAACCCAAATGCTACGGTTGTGCCGTAGCTATTTTCGTAGCATGCAATGCACCCTTTAGAAGTTTATAAGCGATAACTAATAGTTACTGTTCCTTCTAAATTTTTAAAAAAAATTCCGAGCACGCAGTTGGCCCCTTCGGAAATTGAAAACATAGTTTTATTTAGGCTATCCGTACCCGTAGCACGAACAGCTATCGAAAAAAATAACGTGCGTAAAATCATTCGATAGTGCAATTTTGTATTGGAAATTTGTACAACGCCATCTACCTCCGAATAACGAAATTTAAATTTCCATAGATAATTCTCTATCGAGTAATTTTACGCGCGTTTTTTTTCTCGTTAGCCTGTTCGTGCTACGGGTACCGTATATATATTGCTATCTGGCTACTGGCCTTATCAGTGGTCAAATAAATACTTAAACTACGAATCCGCGAAGACATTTTTTAATACTTAGGTTAGGTACTACCTTTTAGCTAGCAAAACCAACATCGTAATTTTTAGGGTTCCGTACCAAAATGGTAAAAAGGAACCCTTATGGTGTGACTTAGTCTGTCTGTCTGTCACAGCTGGATATCTCGAGAACTCTAATGGTATCAACTTGAAATTTGGAACAGTTAAAGATGACGTTTGTCCAACTATTTTGCAAATAAGAAAGAAATTTTTTTTTTTTTAAACTTTTTAGATTTTATGCATATATCACAATGCTATTTTTATATTAAGATTATTAATATAATTGAAAAATATTAGAAAAAATCGACTCACCCGTAGCAGCTCAGACGAGCCAGCTGGCCAGCTGGCCTACAGCGGAAACGTGAAAAGTATTAGAAAATTTCGCCAATCTCGCTAGCGACTCGGTAGCATAATTGGTTAGTGCATTGGGCCGGAACCCTAAGGGTGCGGGTTCGAGTCTCGTCTGAGCTGCTACGGGTGAGTCGATTTTTTCTAATATTTTTCAATTATATTAATAATCTTGAAATATTTTTTTTACAACAGGGACTGAAAAGGGGTCTTAAAATTTTTAAGTGGGGCGGCTAGGGCATGTGGGGTATCATATAAAAGAGCGCTGTTTGCACATTTTAAAACATTTTTTTTGACTTTGACTTTGACTTTTAGTTCCACTAACGGTCAAGAGATGGCGCTGGACTAAGAAAAAAAATAGTTCTACTATCGGCCAAGAGATGGTGCTGACCTAATACTGCAATAATAATTTTATTATTCTACAGCAGGGCTCTTTATTACGATGATAGTACGGAAACCCTCGGTGCGCGAGTCCGACTCGCTCTTGACCGGTTTTTTTTTGTTCTGTTCGTCTTGCTACACTGCAGCCCCCGCAAGCGTATGCGGGGTGGTGAGTGTAATGATTAGTACCTACTTAAATATTTTATTTACGTTAGAATCTTTGATTATCTTTCTTTCAAAATTTACTCCAGGTGCACGCAACCGCGATCCACGCCAAATTTGACCCTTACGCCTAAAGCATTACGGTCGATAATGTAATGAAAAAAAATAACAATTGTTATTAAAATGTTTTAAGTTAAAGTAGGCCGAATAGTGCATCGTAGTTGATGTATGACAATGAATGCATAGCGATAAAATTAGATATTCAATAACGAAGGGGGTCGGAGGTCCGCCATTTTGGACTATCGGTGTAGAGGGGGCTACGGACGAAGGGGCCGCGCATGCGCGCCGTGGCACCCGCACCCTGCATCTTTAGGGCTGGGACCTTTGCAAGAGTCATGTCAAAAAACACGTTATTCTTGCCCCTTATTCTACTAACCTAGTACGTCTCAATACAAGGCATTAATCACTAACACCCCGATTTCTTGGATTTCGGCGTAAATCGACCGGCGACGGACACCCGAAGCATTCGCGAACAATGACAGGGAACGGCTGATCGGAACAGTGACTCACATTTTATTGTATCATTTTTATTGTAAATACTTTTAATAGTAATTAACAAGAGTGTGTGCGAATGACTATCTCGATAGTGACAGTGATTTTGTGATCGTCCTTTGTTTTTGAAGTGTTGATTAACTGATACAGCAGTGCGAGACAATAAAATGGGATGACATCAAATAAAGATTCATGGAAAAGGTTTGGCGCAGGGTCGGCCTCCATTCCTCACGGAAGAAGAGGGATGGAAGCGGGACGAGTCAGGAAGTGACGGCCACCGCACCTCCGGAAGTCGAGTACCAAAATATACATACGTTGAGAACAGCTGATTTGATAAGGCAACGGCAAGGCGATGAGAAGTCGACTCTTCGTTCGTCTTATATTATAAGGAACGGGGATAACTTCATACTTGTTGAGAGGCGTCGCAGGAGGCGCCGGAGGAGTGGTACTAGGGCATCATCAGGTGGCAGGCATCATACGCCGCCTGTTGAAGAGACCCCGCGAACGGAACAAAAGCGACGTCCGCCGACACGGCTGAAGCTCTTCGGGATACAATGGCCTTTGCATTCTAGTGATTCGAGGTAAATACCATTATTCGATCTAATTAAAAGCCAGTTTAAATGTACTCATAATCGTTAAGTATAACAAGTTTCATTAAACTAAGTAGACCTACTTAAATAGCAATTAGGCATAGGAATGGGATGAAAAAAGAATTGATGAATCAATTTTTGACGTGGGATGAGTTAGGAATAGAAATGGGATGAATTAAGAAAAGATAACGAGTGTGACGCAATAACTCCAAGAAACAGACCTCAGTACTCTTAGCACGAACAGCTATCGAAAAAAATAACGCGCGTAAAATCATTCGATAGTGCAATTTTGTATTGGAAATTTGTACAACGCCATCTACCGCCGAATACCGAAATTAAAATTTCCATAGATAATTCTCTATCGAGTAATTTTACGTGCGTTTTTTTTCTCGATAGCTGTTCGTGCTAAGGGCACAGATCTCTGAAATATAGCTTACTTATTTATATAAGAGAAAGCTGTTATTTTGGCCAAATTAATACCTACTATGGTGAAAATATAGTGTTTGTTACTAAACAGCAACTTGAATTAAAATATGCTAAACTATTTATGTAGCGTACTGAATTACCGCAATACGGTATATTGCAATATATGCAATATGCTTACTTATTACTGCGCTTATGTAAACAAAATAAATGCATACGAAGAGATACGATTATAGATTGCAAAAACAACAAGCCTATAATAACTTGAAACTACTTAACTTCGATGATTAATTGATTCAAGTAGAGAAACCGTGAAATTACAGTGTTGCGAGCTAAATTATGTTAGATGATAGAACTAAAAACAATTAAGCACCTAAATAGTAAACACAGATCACAGGAATAGTAAATACTTATGTAGGTCAATTTTATTCAAGATTTTATGAAAATTTAAAAGTATTGTCAATTAGTTTTGAGCTGTACCCTTAGCACGAACCGCTATCGAGAAAAAAAACGTGCGTAAAATTACTCGATAGAGAATTATCTATGGAAATTTTAGTTTCGCTATTCGGCGGTAGATGGCGTTGTACAAATTTTCCATACTAAATTGCACTATCGAATGATTTTACGTGCGTTATTTTTTTCGATAGCTGTTCGTGCTAAGGGTACTGAACTGTTTTTCTGTTCTATATTGCTTTTGTAAAAATGTGTAAGTTTATAATAATACAAAATTTCTGCTTTTTTACCGAAGAACAAAATAACTATATGTAGGTACCTACTTAAGAAAGATACTAAGATCTATTCATTATACTATTCATGTATTAACATATAAATATAACGAGATAATAACAAACGACCCATTTACATTGAAATTGAGATCCAACGTGTGTTTGTTTGTATGCAAAGAAAACGTATGAATGGACTGAAAGGTGAACATCCGATAGCAAAGTATTCAATATTCATGATTCATGAATATTGAATGTTTACGTAATAACGCTTCTTTTTTTTAACATACTTGTAGGTACTTACTAGCTTCCGGCCGCGACTTCTTACGCGTGCAACTTTACTTACTTATCTTGAGATATTTTCATAATTCCTTCTTAATCAAAACTGACAATTAGTGCAACCTGACCTTTGGAGTTGAGCCAAAATATTTTTTTTACCATCGCCACTCGAAAAAGTGCGTTTAATTCAACGATAAGAGTGAATAAAACGCTGTTTTATTCACCGAGTGAATAAAAATATTTTGAATTTGGAACAAGCGCGCATCGTATGAATTATGTATTAAAAAAAATGTGCTGAAAGTATGAAGCTATTTCATAGATAAAGCCATAGTAATACAAAAGTCAAAGTCTATACAAACTGATGAAATGGACTGATGCCAAACTGATCTTGTAATTTCCCTCTTAGCGTGGTTGTTTTATGTCATTGGAAAACTTCTAGTTTCACTACCAATTTTCTAATGTTTAAATATTACTGATTACCTACCTAAATAATAAAAATGTGATAACTATTATATAGGTATAAGTTTCTACTGCTATTTGTTTTCTCGCAGTCAATGGTAAAAAGTAGAGTACACAACTCGTGAAAAAAAAAATTTCATCTCGGTCCTTTGTAGAGATGGGCGGTGGGTAAATACCCGATGGGTATTTACCGGGTAAATACCCAATTTGGGTATATACCGGGTATTTACCGGGTAAATACCCAAAAGCATGGGTAAAAACAATAAGCACGATGTGGTTTAGTAGTATTTTTCTTTTAGTCTTTCTTTCTATTCATTTAAGTTTAGTTTTATGTTAAGGTACAAAAAAAATATATTATCTTGATTATTGACTAAACTAGTGAGATGATTTTCATTTCCGACTATTTGGTTAGTTGTGTTCTATAACAAAAATAAATTAAAAAATAATAATTTAGTTAGTTGCATTATGAATTGAATTACTTTACAATATTATTTTATTTTATTTTATTTTATTTCATAGGAGAACATACAGTGACTTAATAGCTTTTTAAGTAACCCGTGTAGGAGTCTATGCACCATTACAAGTTCTCGCATATAACATCTAATGCTTGCTAATTAATATGAAAAAACATGCATTCACACATAACAACAAAGCAAATAAGCAATAAAGGTCATTAATCAACATGAGCGCAGAAACAACACAAATTAAGAACGGACAGTCCGAGAACCATCGAACCACTTCCGCACCATAAGATTTTGAACACTTCGCGAACTAGAATTAAATAGATCTAAATCATTAAAGTCTACAATTTTATTATACTCTACAGCCGATCTAATGAAAAAAGAGTTACGACGATATTTAGTCGCGGACCACGGCACGGCAAGACATGCCGGTCGTCTTAATGTAGTTCTCGCTGGTACTTGGAGCTGAATATTGGATATAATTAAAAAAAATGGATATTGTAATTAGAGTCTGGCCAGCGAGTCGTGTCATTAGATATTTTTTCAATCTTTGGGATGGCAACATTATTTAAGCTGTCAAACAGTTGTTTCAACAGCAGGTACGCGTCTTAAAACATTGATACTTTCAATATGGGTTTCTTCCACCCGACTCTGCATTATTTTTTCATTTTTGCGTTATATTAAGTTCGCAGTTTTAAAGACAATGATAGTGATAGTGATGATTCTGATATTAACTTGGGCATTGAATTTTTGGATTCTGATTTTGATTATGAAACTTAATAAATATATGGTATAGCTTCTGCCCGCGACTTCGTCCGCGTGGATATTAGAGAAAATCCTTAGGGAACCTTCAAAATCCTTAGGGAACCTTCAACCAGGATCTGACCAGCTATTTTTACGCATTTAGGCGGGTTCCTACCAAGGGCGCTAACTGGCGAGGCAAGACATTTGCCGCGTGTGGCGGGCCTCGCACGTGGCTTCCCGTTCCAGTTCCCGTTCCCGTTCCCGTTCCCGTTCCCGTTCCCGTTCCCGTTCCCGTTCCCGTTCCCGTTCCCGTTCCCGTTCCCGTTCCCGTTCCCGTTCCCGTTCCCGTTCCCGTTCCCGTTCCCGTTCCCGTTCCCGTTCCCGTTCATGTTCCCGTTCCCGTTCCCGTTCCCGTTGAAGTTCCCGTCCCCGTCCCCGTCCCCGTCCCCGTCCCCGTCCCCGTCCCCGTCCCCGTCCCCGTCCCCGTCCCCGTCCCCGTCCCCGTCCCCGTCCCCGTCCCCGTCCCCGTCCCCGTCCCCGTCCCCGTCCCCGTCCCCGTCCCCGTCCCCGTCCCCGTCCCCGTCCCCGTCCCCGTCCCCGTCCCCGTCCCCGTCCCCGTCCCCGTCCCCGTCCCCGTCCCCGTCCCCGTCCCCGTCCCCGTCCCCGTCCCCGTCCCCGTCCCCGTCCCCGTCCCCGTCCCCGTCCCCGTCCCCGTCCCCGTCCCCGTCCCCGTCCCCGTCCCCGTCCCCGTCCCCGTCCCCGTCCCCGTCCCCGTCCCCGTCCCCGTCCCCGTCCCCGTCCCCGTCCCCGTCCCCGTCCCCGTCCCCGTCCCCGTCCCCGTCCCCGTCTCCGTCCCCGTCCCCGTCCCCGTCCCCGTTCCCGTCCCCGTCCCCGTCCCCGTCCCCATTCAAAATTTAAACCCCATTTTCACCCCTTTAGGGGTTAAATCATGTCCACCGTGTTGGACTTCAAAATAAATCTCATTTTCGCAATCACCATCCCATAAAATCTCAAGAACGACATCCATATCGATTTTTATGATTACTCACCCATTTACCGGTAAGTGGTTGATTTTCAAAATTACAAAATATATGTTTGCCTATTCATTTTTAGATGTGCTCCAACGAACTTTAAAGTTGTAATGTCTATTTTATATTATTTATTCACACAAAATTTGAACCCCATTTTCACCCCTTTAGGGGTCAAATCATGTCCACCGTGTTGGACTTCAAAATAAATGTCATTTTTGCAATCGTCATCCCCGAAAACCCCAATAACGACATCCATATCTATTTTTGGGGTTTTTACCCCTTTTCACCCCATTTCATCCCAATAGGGGTTCAAATACTAACAATAACAATATACGTTGCGTTAGATGTCTATCCATAAGCCTAAATTATAAATTTACCGATTTTTACTTCGAAAATAAAGGATTTTCTTCAATACACAACTTCATCCCCCTTTTGACCCCTTCGGGGGTAAAATTTTGAAAAACGCTGAGACCCGTATTTATTTATTTTCAATGGTCAGTCTAATCACAAAATTTGAAAATCCTAGCTTCAAAACTGAGGGACTTTCATACAAACTTTGATCACCTTTTTTACCCCCTTAGGGGGTGAATTTTGAAAAACCCTTTCTTAGTGCACCCCTAGACCTCATAAGGAACCTACGTGCCAAATTTGGAGTCTCTAGACTCAGCGGTTTGGGCTGTGCGTTGATAGATCAGTCAGTCAGTCAGTCAGTCAGTCATTCAGTCATTCAGTTTACGATTTTATAAATATAGATAATAACATAAAACGTAGTTTTATTTTAATATCCTTTTAGCTTCATTAGTACAATCTCTGTGGCGCTCGGTGGCGCAGTGGTCTAGCGCCTGACCCAGCGATTGCGGAGGTTAAGCAACGTTCGCAAGGGTCGGTCATGGGATGGGTGACCAAAACTTTATTATCTCGAGCTCCTCCGTGCTTCGGAAGGCACGTTAAGCCGTTGGTCCCGGCTGCATTTGCAGTCGTTAACACCCACCAATCCGCATTGGGCCCGCGTGGTGGGTTATGGCCCATCCTCCTTAACATCCATAAGGAAGGCCTGTGCCCCAGCAGTGGGGACATCAAAAAATGGCTGATGGACTAGTACAATCTCTGTAGTATTCATCTATCTTCATATTATTATATTGAAAAAGTGATTAAAAGTCCCAACAAAAAAAAATATAATGAAAGTATCAAATTGATATATCGCAGTTTTTAAAGTGTGTACAGCTACAAAATTTTCAAATTTGCCGCGTTTTTGAGATGACACGACTCGCTGGCCAGACTCTAGTAGTAGTTACGAACAGTCATAAATAATTATAGCGGTATTGTTGCTAAACAGTCTTTTCAAAATATGCCCTAACCGCTCGGTTGCCCCGGGCGCCCGTCGTAATCACTCGAGCTTTGCCCGTCAATTTTCCACCCTTGCCGGCCCCTCGCCACCGGGCGGCTCGGTTCCCGTTAAAGCGTTCACTGCGACTCAACTCGATATGTAACACTATCAAGTGTTGTGTTTTTATGATAAGTAGGAATACAGCTATAGAATGCAGTTAGTTGGGCCGGAAATCGATAAAATTGTGCGCATTGTGATGAAAGATGATGAATTTTTACCATGCTTAGGGGACACCACTGTTATTATATTAGATTATTTTTAGATGTGGAGGCTATCTAGATTTGACCCCTAACGTACTTTAGAGGTCAAATTCGATATAGAGGACGTTTTATTCCGTATTATTCCGTTTTATGTCTTTTTACGAAGCTAAATAGGAAGGGTATAAAAACTGACATATGAAAACACATCTACACATCACCTCTTTTCCAATGACACCTCAATCATCAAAATCGGTTCAGTAGTTTAGGCAGCAGAAGTGATTTTTAACATTTGAGAGATATTCAAATGAGTACTGAATAGTATCAGTACTATTCAGTACTGGTTGCTGAAAGAAAAAAGTACAAATATTGACATAAAAAAAATATAATTAGAAAGCCACATTAATACAGATTTAAAAAATATAAGTTTAATTAGAACAGTTTGATAAAAAAACGCGTTCAAAAATATTATACACAGTGCGGTACCATGATGAAAGTTGCGTTGGTTCCTTGTTATCGCTTCAGGTGCAGTTATGTAATTACATAAAAAAATCTTAAAAATGCGTTCTGTTAAAGGCCGGTACAGTTATCTCTGTGATACCAGCACCAAATTTTTATAGTATGTTGTTTAACATTTTATTTTCTCTTAAAAACTGTCGGGAATCCACCTGTGAAATGCCATGTTCCAGAGGCATAACGTCATCAAAATGGCGACGAACGTATTTTGAAAAAAAATATGATAAAATTTGATTCTATGAATCCTATATACATGTATGGGGCACTATGGGGTGTCAGATTAAAGGTAATTAAGTGTTCTATAATGTTATAATACAAAACATAAGCTGAGTAGTACAGTTACGAAAATATATTAAACTATATGGAAATTCAATCTTTAAAATCTCCCCATTTTTTATTTTATTTTAAATTACCGTAAATATTAAACTGATAATTTTAGTGCAAACAAAAAATATGTGGATAAATTCCATTTAATGCAGATTAAAAAAAAAATTTTTCAATAACCTTTACAAACAATAAATATCGTTTTTTTTTAAATAATATCTTTTTATTTCAAAATTTCTTATAAGTAAATTAAGTAGGCTTTACAAAAGTATAGGACCAAGTAACTTGAAAAACGCTTCGTTAATATAGTTTTTTTGAAGAAACTGAAAAAAATGGTAAGTTTTTCGAGCAGCACAGGGTTGCAGAGCTGCATACTTCGGTTTAAACTACTTTCATATTTCATATTTCATTTATTGCATCTATAAGTACATTTTGGTGGAAATCATACATTTTGGATTCATTATAGACCCTGTTGGGCACAGCAATTTAAAAAAGAGAGGAGGATGCCTTATTATTTTTCATCTAACATCTATTTGATAATAATATGTAACTATGAAATAAAACACTTTTAACGGATACTAGCGCGGTTTTATTGAAAGCACTTTGGCAACTAGTTGGTATTTGGTTTGATTTTTGATTTTCCCGACGTTTCGGCACCTTTGCAGCTGCCGTGGTCACGGGGGACTGAAGCTACTTGCGAGCCTACCCTCAAGCGATGAATTTTTTTAGAACGTTCAGAAATTAAAATTTATCAAATTTAATTAGTTTAATTTTGGTTTGGTTTTAATTTAATTTTATATGTTAAAAAGAGAGAATCTACTGAAACTACTACCATTTCAAAAAATTGGGAGGCCCCTCCAAGAAAGAAATGGCGAAAGAAAACTTGGAGAGGAAGGCCGACCTCCGTCTTTTATATTAATTAATTTATTTGCAAAAGGAACTAACCGTATCATTAGATCTTACAGTGTGTGTTTGGGGCTTTAGCTTGTGAATGATGGGGTCCCAAGCTGGTGGAATTTTCCAACCATCATCTCTATTGAAATTAGGATATTTATTTATTTCGATAGCCTCGCGGAGCATTCTAGGAATGAATCTACGTTCCCTAGCAAGGATTTGGGGTTTGTCAAATCTAATATAATGGTTGGGCCCCTCAAAGGCGTGTTCACTCACTGCAGACTTGTTATCGCGCCTATGTTTCATGTCAGCTACATGTTCTTTAACGCGGGTCCCTATGCTTCTCTTTGTTTGCCCGATGTAGGAGAGCCCACAGTCACAATCTAGTTTGTAGACGCCTGCGGCTTGAAGGGGGATATTACACTTGACAGGTCGTAAGAATTGGTTGATCTTCTTCGGCGGCTTGAAAATTTTTTGAAATGGTAGTAGTTTCAGTAGATTCTCTCTTTTTAACATATAAAATTAAATTAAAACCAAACCAAAATTAAACTAATTAAATTTGATAAATTTTAATTTCTGAACGTTCTAAAAAAATTCATCGCTTGAGGGTAGGCTCACAAGTAGCTTCAGTCCCCCGTGACCACGGCAGCTGCAAAGGTGCCGAAACGTCGGGAAAATCAAAAATCAAACCAAATACCAACTAGTTGCCAAAGTGCTTTCAATAAAACCGCGCTAGTATCCGTTAAAAGTGTTTTATTTCATGTCTAGTGAGCGCGTAAGCTTGAGAAGTGAATATGTAACTATATTTATTGCAGTATTAGGTATTTTACAGAGCATACTACATGGCATGCCCAATATTTTCTAAAATGCTTTCCTAACAAACATTTTATTTTTATTTATGTATTGTTATATATATTTATACTTACTTAATTATTTTTATTTATTTTTACTTATTAATGAAATTACTAAACTGGTTATTATTATTTAATTACTTACTAAATTTTATCAGTTAAATATTCTTCTACCGTATAGTAGCATTTTTCAATAAGTAGATGCTTTAATTGTTGTGTAAACTTTTTTTCATTGTTTTCTTGCTTTAATGATTCTGGGAGTTTATTATATATTTTAATAGACATCACGAAAGGGCTTTTACCATAAAGAGACAATCGAGAAACTGGCAATAAAAGTTTATTTTTGTGTCTTAAATTATGAGCTGTCTTTATATCCTTCCGCTCAGTGTAGTATTTGTGATGTTTTTTAACAAATTTGCATATTTCTAAAATGTAGATACATGGAAGGGTCAGGATTTGAAATTTACGGAAATGGGGTTTACAGCTATCGGTTTGTTCTATGTTAGATATTATTCGTATTAGTTTTTTTTGTTGTGTAAATAGGGTAGGTGCGTCTGTACTATTTCCCCAAAGGACAATGCCATAACTAAGCCATGCATATGCATAGGCGTAGTATGTCACTAGGGCAGTTTGTATGTTTGTAGTTGTTTTTATTTCTCTGAGTGCGTATACAAAACCGGACTAAGTATTTCAAGGGGCATAAGAACATTTATACAATCGTGTTACATGTGCGCTTGCGATTTTTGTCTTTTTTGTGTTGATTTTGAGTGGCCTTTTTTGGTTTTTCAAATAATTTACAATCATATCGTACTTCTTAGTTTTCGTTTTTTTTATTACCCTTCAAAGTTGGGTGGACAAATCCATTTAAAAAGTATAAAATTTACTAAAATAAATGATACCTTTAATTAGTCCGTAAAATGTATAGCAAATTTGTCTAAGAAACTATTTTGATAAACACAATATTTAATATAGCTGCCAAACAAATTTCCTACGCGTTGCATACAAACTACTTATTCGTGACGTCATAACTTGGAAGCTATTAGTATGGAGCGTTTTTGGGCATTTGTGTGCATTTCACACTGTGATATCTCGGGCAGTTTTCATGCTAGCGAATTAATTCTTTTACCAATGTTTCTTTTTTTGAGAGGTAATTTATGTAACATAAAATAAAAAAAGTTGTCATCATCCCTATTATCAGTTTATTATTTAAGTACGGTAATTTTAAAAAAAATAAAAATAAATTAAGTTTTTAAAAATTGAATTTCTATATAATTTAATATATTTTCGTAACTGTACTACTCAGCCTATGTTTTGTATTATAACATTATAGAACACTTAATTCCCTTTAATCTGATACCGGATTCATAGAATCATAATTATCAGGGTTTTTTAAAATACATCCGTCGCCATTTTGATTACGTCATATCTCCGGAACAAAACACTTCACAGGTGGTCTCCCGACGGTTTTTAAGAGAAAATAAAATGTTAAACAACATATAAAAATTTAGTGCTGGTATCACAGAGATAACTGTAACGGCCTTTAATAGAATGCATTTTTAAGATTTTTTATGTAATTGCCGCGCTGTGTATAATATTTTTAAATGTAATTTTTATGACACTGTTCCAATTAAACTTTTATTTTTTAAATCTGTATTAATGTGGCTTTCTAATCATATTTTTTTAAAGCCGATATCTATACTAGTTTCAAATTTATCGTCACTGGAAAACATTTTCTATTTTTGGGGTTCGGAATTACGGTTATTTATTTTCTAGTATGTAAAGGTTTGTTTTTTATTTCAGAATTCTATTGGCCGTCTTTTATTTATCCGAAAATGATACCACACTTGCCCTAGTAGCTGTAAATTTGCAGTTATTACAACAAACATCATGCGCGGCGAAATGATAGGTCCGTGATGAACAATTTGACCTCTATAATCTGTTAGGGGTCAAATCCAGCTAGCATCCACATCTTAAAACGATCACTGTAGTGTAACTTACGAATGGTAAAAGAATCACGCTTTCATCACAATGTGCACAATTTTAATGAAAATATGCGATTTCCGGCTCCACTAAGTCTTTTGTTTTTCAAAATGCGATTCCGGTGAAGTATTACGATGAGGTAAACATTGAGATAGCGTTTCAGAGCGCACTTTTAT
Organism: Agriphila straminella; assembly: GCA_950108535.1. NCBI lineage: Eukaryota > Metazoa > Arthropoda > Insecta > Lepidoptera > Crambidae > Agriphila > Agriphila straminella. Next base: position 13,304,919 of record OX467320.1, read on the forward strand.
TAAAAAATTCGTACCAAAAAATTAAAACGATGACCTATGGTTTTTTATTTTAAAATACGTCAATAAGATAATAAAGATTATGTTAAAAAATAAAAACATACACTTGTCTATACAAAATACCAAAATCACTCAAAACACAGAAAACACAATACACTTTTCGACAGACCACCACGTTCAATACGAACTGTAATTTTTTTTTCTCTCAGAGACCTAATGCTGTTTATGGATTGTACAGCTAGCAAATTTCACAGAATAACGAGACAAACGTTCAGAAATGTCCCTAAGAGTAAAAGAGATAAGTATAGTTCAATAAATCGCGGCCTCTCTCACGCGCTAGCCGATGTCAACCAGTAGTTGACACGGGCATTTCATGTAGGTACACAAACTCGTGTCAACTACTGGTTGACATGGGCAAACTAATCGCATTACAGAGTAAAAAAGTCGTTGGACCAGTTTTTAGCAAACATGCCAGACGCTCTACACCTCCATGACAGATCAAGCAGCATTTAAATAGTATAAGAGACTAATAAGAGACTTAAAAAATAGTTGGAAAGTAAATACCCATCCTTTGGGTATTTACCTGGGTGAATACCTTGATTTTGGGTACTTTGGGTATTTACCCGGTATTTACCGGGTAGATGCCCATCTCTAGTCCTTTGTATCTCTCGCTTCGCTCAGGATTCTACTTTTGAATCCTTCGCTGCTCTCGGGATCCAACTTAGTCCCTCGAACTAAATTCTCTCTTTTTTCACTTGTTGTATAATCTACTATTACCCTGTAGTTGAGCTGTGTAATGATTAATTATTCACTGTGTCAGCCACGACTTAATTATTTTATAAGATACTTACAGAAGATTTTTTTTAAAAAGAAATCGTCGATGATTTGAATGTACACATTAATGTATGTATATCAGTAATTTTATTTGAAACTAAGATTTTATGACCTGTAAGTTAAAAAAATTGAACTAAATGGCCCGTTGAAAATATTTTTAAAAAAGTAAAGATTTTGTCCAATTTACAGATTTACTTTGCTTGTGCTTAATATACTTTTTCACGTAAAAATGGTCGCAATGACTTGCTCACTTTCCTTTTTATTATAGTCTAGGAACGGTAACCTTAATTACCAATGAGGGTTTAATATGGAATACATCACTAAACAGACAAATCTCGTGTGACCCCGGTTCCAGAAAAGGTGTCGAAACGCCGGGAAGAAAAATCCCACAAAATAAAAGTTTTGTTTGTTTAAACACAAAAAGTCGTCCTCGACAAACGATACATAATATACCTACATAGATAAAAAACGGTCTTTTTCAAATTGCTGAATCTGTCTCATCAAGAAAAACTACCTACTTATGTCATTCTAGCTAGATGCACACAGAATTTTGAAATTGGTATTCTGATTGACCGATTTCCCTTCTATCTCCTCTCTCGATAACATATTATCGTAACGTCAGCTGGAGCAATGTCAAAATAAGAAAAAATACGATAAAAGCAGAGACTTGATCAAAAATTCACAGATTTTGCAGTCCCCGCAAGAATCGGAGCATTGGAAATGAATACAAAAATACAAGAAAAACCAAAATCAAATCAAATGCAAAATCCTTTTATATATTTAAAGTTGTACCCACTCGGCTTCGTCTCGTGTCACAAAAACACCCGCTGACTGCCTCGACGCGGCCGAAATATTATTAACCGATTTTCAAAATTCCAACGAATGCACTTCTCATCTGCTTCTGCATCTTTTAACACTATTACCATGACGATCGGTCAATAATAGAGACTACATTACTTTTTATGTACGGAAACACCAGTTTTTCTACAATTCCAAATCTAACCGATTTTCAAAAAAATTCGCCATTTTGTAGCCAAACTTAAACCTTTTTAATACCATTTTTCCTTAAGTCGGTTTTTTTTCCGAAATATTTACAATTTATGAATTTAGTAAACAAACATCCCCAAAAAACCCGAATTTTGCAAAATTCCAAAAAAAGTTACCAGCAGATTTTCAAAATTCAAACGTTCACACGTGTCTCGATAAATTCCTCAACTTTTGGTACTATTCCCATCTCGATCCTTTTAAAATCCTCGGAGATATATGACCAAAAATTACGTCTCAGGCGATTTGCATCTGATAACCATTTTCAATGGTAACCTTTCATGACAGAAGTCTGAACCAATGGAGACTATAAAAACTTAGAAGTCTGACTGAAATAAAGAACATAAACTTATGTAAGTACCAACTTCAAATTGATGACGAGTTCCGTTCAACTATCTTAAACGAAACAACCGTATTAGTTCAAATACAAAGATAGACTTATAGATAATAGCGAAACATAATCAGATTAAAAATAAAATATAGGTACTCGGCTAATAAAATAGATTATTATTCACTCTAATTCTTTTCTGTTGCAAACTAATGAGTTAAATCAATTACCAAGAAAATCTGATATGTACCACAATTATCGGCGTGCATAGCACTTACCATATTACAAATGAACACAACGGTTCAACAATGTACAACAGAATTGACTAACTTCAGAGCGCTTGTGGAAAAACGCATCTTTTAATCTGTAAAATTTTCTTCTTTTCAAGCTTACGCGTTCACTAGACATGAAACTTAAACCAATTAAAAAATTGTTAAAATTTTAATTTCTGAACGTCTTTAGAAAATTCGTCGCTTGAGGGTAGGCTCACGAGCAGCTTCAGTCCCCCGTGACCACGGCAGCTGCAAAGGTGCCGAAACGTCGGGAAAATTAATAATCAAACCAAGTACCATCTAATTACCAAAGTACTTTCAATAAAACCGCGCTGGTATCCGTTAAAAGTGTTTTATTTCATGTAAAATTTTCTCTTTGCCATACATTCTCGAGTAAAGCATTAAAAAAAAAATAACCACCCATCCAGTTTACCCACTAAAACACTAATATCACATCAAAACTCAGTGAATTAAAAAAACAAACGTTTTTAAAAAGAAATTTTTTAAACAAGAGTTCGTTGATGTCTTTTATGTGGTAATTTTTCAACATTTCAAAAAATTTGCAAAAAGTTTGTTTTGCTGTTTTTTTTTTAATTTCGCTAAAGCTTCTTTTAAGTTCATCACATCCTTTGTAATGCCCCTTTGTGGGGTATAGGCCTCTCTGATGGATAGGAAAGATATACCGATAATAACTTACACACGGGCACAAATTAAATGATAGTTATATGTGACGAAAGATTTGTATTAAAGACTGCAATTGCAGCCTAGAACAACGGCTAAACTTGTCATCCAAAGCACGAAAGAGTCCGAGATAATAAATTTATGGTCACCCATCCAATGACTGACCCTTGCGAAAGTTGCTTACCTGCAACAATCGCAGGGCGCATTGCGCAATTGAGCTCCTTAATTTTAATCATTTAAAAACAATAGCTAACCCTTCTATAACCGAGGAGCTTAATTTAAGGTGTCTTCGGCACGCAGAAGTTGGTCACGGCTGCATTTGCAGTGTTTAACACCCACCAATCCAGATTGGGCCCGCGTGGTGGGTATGGCCCATCCATCTTATCCACCTTTACTAGTTAAACTGCCTCTGTGGTCTAGTGGTTCGCTTACCCGTGTGAGACGCAGGGGACCCAGGTTCGATTCAAAGGGGGGGTACAATTTGTACTCGGTTTGGTTGGTGGTAGTAGGGCTTATTTCAAGTCCGCCTGGCCAGCTACTAGCATTTTACCTAAGTCTGACGCCATTACAACAATTAAAAAAATTGTTATGTTCCGGCAGTTAGAGGTAAGATATCCAGTTCATCAGAGATGAGAATTTCGTGTGAAGTGCGCTTTCATCTTCGGCCTTATCGTCACTTAACATCAGGTGAGGTGAAGGCCAAGCGCTTTCCCGTTGAGCATAAAAAAAGGAAGCCCTGTGCCCCCAGCAGCCGGGATATTAAAGCTGATGTGCTATTGTGTAACCCTACTATAGTTGATTAATAGATATTTGGCGTTAGTGGCTCACGGGCCCTATTTTTGAAAGACGTCAAGCACTCCTTACTACTACATTCGACAGCCATAGCTATCGAAGTGTAGGTAGTAAAGAGCGCGGCTGCCCTACGCAAAAGTCAAGAAACTCAATTCAAAAAAAAAAAAAAAACTACGCAGAACACTATTTTCGTTCGTCAAAATGTAGGTGGGCATGAGAACTTTTTATTTTACAGACATGTGTTTTTACTTTTAAATACCAATGATATTTTGCCATTTTAGTGTTCAGAATATTTCATTTTTTCAATAAAAACACTCTCCTGTAATATATATACTGTAATATTTCTCCTGGAAAATTTGTCAGGAATGAGATACATACTTGAATTTGGTTTAGGGCAGCTGAGCGCCTTTCAAAATTAGGGCCACTGCTGCGTTTTGAAATGTGACTGCAATATTTGTTTGTCACCACAGACACACATCGATCACCCGGAGGTTCTGCCGCGGCCGACGCTCCCGGGAGGACAACGAGCTGTATCGCTCCAACAGCTTCAAGTTCGAGCGATTCACCAGGGAGCCTCCAGCTGATGAGTTCGCGTCTGGGTCTCAGGTGAGGTATAGGCACGGTATAATTATTGCCCGTAGCACAAAAAAACATTGAGTATTTTTTTCCCTATTTTTTCCATGATCATGAAAAAGAAAACCTAATTCGGTTACCAATTTTAATAAGTAACTAATATTTTTCTTTTTTTAACCGATTCAAAAAAAGATGAAAGTTAATTCTCACCTCGATCGAGTACTCGGTTGTTGTATCCTTGTTCGCGTGTTGTTTGCGCATATAAGTTCGTCATTTCTATAGATATAGGTTCATTATCACAACCAGATAACTATAGCTATACGCTATAGTTATCTGGTTGTGATAATGAATGACTTCGTTTCTCACAATACTCACGTGTTGTATCAAATTTCTCCGAATAAGGAACTTATTTCAAATAGGCCAAAAACCAATTTATGTTAAGATAATAATAAGTATTCACTTCTCAAGCTTACGCGCTCACTAGACATGAAATAAAACACTTTTAACGGATACTAGCGCGGTTTTATTGAAAGTACTTTGGTAATTAGTTGGTATTTGGTCTGATTTTTGATTTTCCCGACGTTAATAATAAGTACATTATTATTTTCTATTACCGTTTTATCTGACACAACAATGTTACGTGTAGGTAGGGTTACCAACCCTACTATATAATATAGTATCTATACTATATTGCGGGCTCGCCTACTATATTTTTTGAAAAAATATATATAGTAGGTAAAACTACTATATTTTTTCATGTGAATAAATTATTACTTATATGCACAATATAAGTAATTGCGTAATAATTTTTGTGTTTAAACTCTTGTGTTTATGGTTGTTGAATAAATTGTAAAAATTTCAGTAAGTATGAAAAATGCAACTTCTTTAAAATCCTCCATACAAAACGGCAACCTACTATATTTATTTGGACTTTTTCGCCATCTACTATATTTTTACACTCATAATCCTGAAAATACTAATATTTGATGCATATTTGGCAACCCTACGTGTAGTTGTTTCTATTGTCAACTCTATCTGAAAAGACATTTACGCTATTGTTGCGAATTGAAATACGTTATTACTCATATAGTATGTTTATATACTTACTATGTCTACGTAACTATGTTAGTTGCTAGTTTCATTAAGTGTTCTCTTACGTCTTGTATCTCTTGTGTGCCTTCCTCAATCTGCATACATTACTAGAGTTAAACAAAAGTACTGTGTTACTCTTGTTTAATGTCGAGATAGGCAATAAGGCAGCCATTGATATTTCGTTGAAACAAAGCTTGTGGTTATGTCATATTGTTAAAAAAATCATATGGCATCGGCAATCTAATCATTTGCTTACATCGTTTGATATTTTTTTCTACCAGCGTTTGTGTAAATTATTATGTAAACAACCAAAAAATATTTCATATTATCATGAAACTCAGTCGAGACTCATGAAGAAATAGGTACCTACTTACGTAACAAGCACAAAATTCACTTTTCATTGAAACTGTTTATTTAACTGGTACTTGTTCTGTGTTTTCTAACGCAAGAAGAGTTATAAACTTCTCTTAACTTCTGAAAAGATATACCTAGTTATTTGTGCAAATATTATCAGAGAAACATTTCAAAGTATTTTTTTTCCGAAACCAGACTTCAATTAGTAGTATTTCGTAGTCATTATTAGTCGATGTAGCTTTTTAAAAAATATCTTAAACGCAACGCTGGAATTATAAAACCCAAAATCATAATCATAAATAATTAATCTTCTAATTTCATATAAATTAAAAAAAAAACTGAGGTTAACACCTTAGACGCCGCGTAGGTCACCGGTGACCTCAATTTTAAAATTATTTTTTAATTTTCTTTTTTCCCCAAAGGAAATTTTCGTTTATTTTTGATATTGTGTATGAAATCTGAAATGTTCTACAAACGTTTTTATTTTTGTTAATTTATTTTTAGTGTTTCATTCATGAATTGTAAAAAATATGTTTGTATGGTGGCGTTTAAGGTGTTAAGTATCTAACTAGTTTCGGAATATGCAGTAGACATGAGTAGACCTTTCGAAGTAAGCTTAAAAAAAACATAATGTCAAAGGTCAACATCCATTCCTAAAATTAATCCTTATAAAATACCGCGGAAGTTTCCTTCAACACATCAATAATATAATAGATCATGGAAGTGTGACGTCACATAATGGCAGATTTTGACATTTTGGGTAAAAACACACATCTGAAGCATGCAAGTTTCTCTTCTTGAGACATGGAATTACACAGGAGCAAAACAAAACGGCATAATACTTATTCCTAACACCAAAAAAACTCAAAAGTTAATAAAGCAATAGAGCCAACGTTCTCGTCTTTGTTTTTACCCAAATCTACGTCATAATGACGTCATAGCTTTCACGGTCTATAACGCTACCAAAAAAAAAACTAAAAACATGCTAAAAACAAACTGTCAGGTGTCAAAAGGTTCTTCTTCTTCTTATTTTGTTTGGCAATCTACTTTCTTCTTGAAAGTAATTTTTGCCAGTGTCAAGTGTTAAATAGTTATTCGGTGGTAAATATTGTTTCAATTTCATTAGAATGCGGGTGCATCGCATTCCAATGCTGCTGGCATCAAGCTGACAAGACAGTTTACTCGGTTAGTTCTGCCGAGGTAGCCATCACTACCTACAATAAAAGTCTCAGCTTCGCACAACCAAGATCGCGCCTATTACAATTATCCCACATATTGTTCAGTTGCGTAGACACTTTGTACCACAAAACTGCACTGATTTTAAGACACAATATCCACTATGAATAAATTTGCAAATAATTAAAATAGACACCAATCCGAACTCGATGAAATGGCGCCAAAAACTCCTGTCATAAGGTTTTGTGGTTTGGTTAAAATTTCATACTTTATGTTTCAAACAGAAACTGGCCGGAAGCTGGTCGGTGTTGCCATGACAAAAAATAATTTTTCGCTCGAATGTTTCGCTATGAATGCCTTCACGATAAAGCCTGTCTGAGAGGCGGCTGGATGGGCAGCACTCGAATAAATTAAACACCGAATTGCGCAAAATATAAATACAAGTAAGCCAAGAATACTAATGAAGATATTTTTATTTTATAACATTATGTCAGTGATTTTTATGTAACTGCAAAATCTTACTATAATACAACTTACTACGGAATTGATTTCAGCTAACATAGAGTTTATCTTCAGTTACGTCAGTAACTATTATTAATTCTGAAGTTCAGTCTATCTAGTAATTTAGTTACTAACTATTTATTAGTAATTTTGCTTACCTTTGTTGAAAAATAGTATTGAACACGGGAGTTTTTCGTAAACTTTTTACCAAAGAATTTATCGTTTTTTTTTTTGCATGTAAAATCATTGCATACAAAATCGAAATAACTTCAAAACAATGAAGAATTAAAAAGTTATTAAAGATTAAAGATATATATTTAAGATAAGAATTAAAGATATTTTTTTCAAGCTTTTTGTATTCCAAAAACGTATTATAAGTAGGTATTTTCTCACATCTCTATTATCAGCTAGATTCAAATTAATTTTGCCAGACTTCCATAAAATAGCGTTGCATAGAGGCTGTCTGAGCAAGTTGTATGGGCGGTATGAAAGCGTTAACCTCTTATCTAGATGAGCCATCTCCTCCACAAAGAGTCCCACTTTACAGGCGTGCTGGAACCTGGAAAGGACTTCCGCAAAGGATCTATTGAACTACCGCTGGGAATATATCGAGGAATAGATATCGATGGAAAAATAAGAATTGAATTATTTAATCTATGAGATTTGTATACACGTTGCTCGCTATAACCGAATATCGATGTAAGGTAATTGTGAAAGATATTTGCTAGTATTTTGGTACCTTAATAATGTTTTTTAGACTTCCATTATAATATTCTTTATTTTGATTGATTTATAAGGTCTTATAAAGAGGTGATTTCTACAAAACAACAATGATTGAGATTTAAAAAAAAAATGTTTTGTTTGGTGATTGAATGTTTTTTTGTTTATCTTTGACCAAATCGAGGCTTGCTGGCTAATATGTATAAACTTAATATTTTAAAATACAAATGGTCATGCCTTGCGAACATTATTTTGACGACCTCAATGGTCGACTGGCTCGTATACTCCCCAACATAAGTTTTCAAGGTGTCGCCAAATCTGAGGTCCCGGGTTCGATCTCCGGCTGGGTCAATTAATCAATTTAGAAAAAAAACGAACTTTTCTATATTGGCTCAGGTCTGGGTGTTTGTGGTTATACCATTATATTTTTATAACACAAGCGCTTTAGCTATTTTCACTTTTGAATCAGAGTAACGTTTGTGATGTTGTCTAATATTGATTTATTAAATATTATTTACTTATTTAAAAGTATGAAATGTTTTGAAAAATTCCTTAACCGTTTTCAGCCCTAAATCTCGGGCCGTCCTATGAAATTAATCACGCAGTAAGCTAAATGTAGTTTCCAATGTCATCACGCGATGGGACAAAAGGACACTGGCTATCCCGGTAAAAAGACAAAAGGAATCAAACCCACCCCTATTTCAGCACGGGAATAATACATGAGAGTGGGGACTGGGGACTATCGGGAAGTCGATGCTTTCCTTTTGTTTAAAAGTGCCAGTTAAAAGCATCGGTCAGTATCGATTAACTTACTTAACCCTAGTTAGAATGTAGCAGTGAATAAGATTTTTCGGTGTCATATTTATTTTTACGGACTTAAGCTTCGATCAAGAATATCCTAGATAACGCTTCACGAACTAAAACAGTACTCAAAAATGGCACCTCAAATAGCGTCCCACTTACAAATTTGGCGCTTATTTTGTACATAATCACCTCTTATTTTGTACAAACTCACATTTAATATCCCTTATTTTTTACAAAATAACCTGATTTTGTACAAAAACACATCTTTTATCACTTACTTTTTGCAAAATAAGCGCCCTGTTTGTAAGTGGGACGCTATTTGACGTGCCATTTTTAACCGACTTCCAAAAAAGGAGGAGGTTCTATGTTCGTCTGTATATTTTTTTTTTGTGTATGTCCACCGATTACTCGAAGACGGCTGGAGCGATTGAAATGATTCAAACGTTATTACATTAGGTACACTCCCAAGTTGGTCCCATTTTTTAAAATTTGGAAATCGGTTCAGTACTTTTCAAGTAATTTTGAAAAAAGCACGAAAATAGTATGATTTTGTGTGAATTACCTCGATGATTGGTCGTATTACTTCTTTGTTTATGAACTGAATAAGATAATAATTTTTTTGTAAGAAGAGGGATATCTTAAGTGTAGTTTTTTAACCGACTTAAAAAAGGAGGTTCTCAGTTTGACCCGTATTTAAGTATGTTTCTCCGCGATTATCTTACGTTTGGCTGAGCCGATTTTTCTTCATATATAATATACCTTACCTACAAGGTACCTACACTAAAAATAAAAAAATAAAAAATTGTTAAAAAAAAAAAACCAAAAACCGACTTCAAAAAACCTACCTCTAAAAAGCAAGAAATAATATTCGTAATAATAAAAATACGTCTATTGAAGTCGGGTGGGGCTTTTAGAATAAAAAAAAGGAATTTGTACTCCAGCCCCACCCGACTTCAATAGACGTATTTTTATTATTACGAATATTATTTCTTGCTTTTTAGAGGTAGGTTTTTTGAAGTCGGTTTTTTGTTTTTTTTAAACAATTTTGAAGACTGACCGGACATCTAGTGTATTCTTGATCGAAGGACTAAAGCTAGGGTTTCCTAGGATGACGGTGCCGTGTAATTTAGCGGCGTAGAACGTTGTCTATGTAAACAATATGGCGCGCCGTATTTTTTACTTGTACAACGTTCTACGCCGCTAAATTAAGGGCGTAATATGACGGCACCGTCATCCTAGGAAACCCTAGCTTTAGTCATCCCGTAGGTAAACCACGTACCCAGGAAATGTGCAGAAAGTTGTGAGTGTTTTTAGAATGCATAAATACTTATATCGATTTCATTAATTGTCTAGATCGTACTTAAGTAAGTATATTATGTAGGTACTTACCTAAGATATTCAGATTTTTATTTTAACTATGCTTAGTTTACAAGTTAGGTAGTTGTGGTTCACCCAAATATGAAATGAAATAAACTGCTTTATAATACACTTGTTAATTGTTAATCATAAAAAATAACGTTGGCAATTAAAATTACATTTGGATGAAGTCTAACCATAATAAAAAAAACTAAGTTAGCAATAATAAAATATAAATTAGCAAAGCAATAAAATAGCAATAAGACGAAATTCACAAAAGAAAGCTACTATTTTAGAGCTAAAGAAGTAAACTTTACTTGTGTTTGATATAATACGGTGTTGCATATTCATAAACACGTTGAAACTTTCCGTCTGCAGGTAGCTGACTGACTAAGCAGACTGCCCCGACTTAAAATAAAATATTGTTATGTAAGTTAAACATTTACTTAACTAGGTAACTACTAAGCTACTTATATTTTCAGGTTAATCTTTTTTGTTGTTACCTATGGTTAGGTATAGGTTGAGCTTTCTCTCTCTAAAAACAAAGTCTAATTATATTTTTATGCTGTAATAGTACATTAAGAGACAAGTTAGCTTAGCAAGAGCTCACGAGTTTCATACGACGTTTTTCAACACATTTGCGAGGAAAAAACACAGTAATTTACACACACAGCAACAAATACGACAAAAACAAAATATTATTATGATAATTATTATGCTTCGGAAAAGGCGCGCAGGTTTTTTCTTTTGTTTTTTTCACACGCCCAACGCAAGAATATTTTGCGAACAAAGGGGTGAGTGAGCATACAGCCTACTTCAAAATTATAATTTGAAGTGATAAAATGCAAATATTTTAATATTTTATAACAAAATATTGTGAATTATGAATAATTTGATAATAATAAATATTTGTTTGACTTAATTAAGGACTTACACATTTATTTACTTATACCTACCTCTAAAATGATGAAAAGGAACCTGAAAGAAAATGTTTTACTAAGAAAAAGCACTAATAAGACATTATTAATTAAAATGATATTTTTATGATTTTCTTCGTTGAGTATGGGATTTACCCGCAATTTTCCAGGCGACTTGCTGGTCGTTTTCAGTAGGCTAGCGTTTTTTATTGACAATCGCTTGTAAAATCTAATCACAAATGATTGATGACAAAAAGCGCTAGGCGACTAAAATCGACCAGCATGTTGCCTGGAAAACCGACGTAATAAAATCGTGATGAAAATGCCCAATGAGATTAATTAGTTGATAATTATCTATTATCTTTGTATGGCAGTAAAATTTTATTATGAAGACTTTACTACTTTAGTTATTTAAGTGTATGTATACTAACAAATGGATGTATGGTCTGAAATAAAACTATAATTATTATTATAGGTATTCAATTTTTATTTTATTATAATATCATTTTTTTTTCGAATACAGCGCCATCTCTTAAAAAGCCTTTAAGGCCTGGTATATCGAGGCCCTCTTTAGAAACTTCTCATGGTAGTTTGGGTATAAGCTTACAGGTGGCGTTAGTATCGTGAGAATTTGAAATTCGTCAGAGTTCAGGTAGATGTCGCTCAGACCGTACACTTAAATTATTTTAGAGCGGATAAGTAGAGCGCAAAAATAATACACTTACATAGAAACAAAGAGTCAGTGCAAAATTTTCTTTAACATTTTGATATTTAATCAATTTACTTAAAAATTATTAATTGACTATTTTTTTACTAATACAAAATCTTACGAAATAACAAAAAAGTACACCATATACAATTAATTTTTCATACTTAAATATTAATAATTAATATTCTTAAGCGAGGTACCCAAAACTGAATTGAAATCTCGTACATCTTTTCAAGTTTTCGGAACCCAATTTCCCAAAATTTCAATTCCTTAACTGCAGCTTAACCCCAAATTAAACGCCAAAATCATCTTAAGAATGAGCCAATAGCCCAATAAAAAGCATAATACAACTTTTATCTTCACAAAAATTGCATGTTCCAAAAACTAACATACGCCGTTTAGGGTCACAAGTGCGGTATTGCGACATAAATTGTGTGCACACGTTGTGCGCAAGGGGGGGACATTAATATCATGTGTCCTATCAATTATGGCGGCGTGGTCACCGCCGACAACCAATCCAAGGAAAATACGCGAAAAATTTGACACACGACCCTAATTTATCCTTCGACTGGGGGCGTAGGGTTGTCACTTGTCAGTTTTCCAAAGGTTTTTTTTGAGGTTTTTTATATTGTTTACCTTTTGAGGCGTTCAGATTGTGGTATGGTTTCGATAGCATATCTATTTTTATTAACGTAGGTATTATAAACTTAATATAACGTGAAAAAGTGTGTTTTTCGTCTAACTGGAGAACAGATTTTATTTTAAATCTAATATAAAAACAAAAAGTTATTTTTGCTAAGACATTTATTCACTAAATAAAAAGTTATTCATTCATGAAATAAAACACTTTTAACGGATACTAGCGCGGTTTTATTGAAAGCACTTTGGCAACTAGTTGGTATTTGGTTTGATTTTTGATTTTCCCGACGTTTCGGCACCTTTGCAGCTGCCGTGGTCACGGGGGACTGAAGCTACTTGTGAGCCTACCCTCAAGCGATGAATTTTTTTAGAACGTTCAGAAATTAAAATTTATCAAATTTAATTAGTTTAATTTTGGTTTGGTTTTAATTTAATTTTATATGTTAAAAAGAGAGAATCTACTGAAACTACTACCATTTCAAAAAATTGGGAGGCCCCTCCAAGAAAGAAATGGCGAAAGAAAACTTGGAGAGGAAGGCCGACCTCCGTCTTTTATATTAATTAATTTATTTGCAAAAGGAACTAACCGTATCATTAGATCTTACAGTGTGTGTTTGGGGCTTTAGCTTGTGAATGATGGGGTCCCAAGCTGGTGGAATTTTCCAACCATCATCTCTATTGAAATTAGGATATTTATTTATTTCGATAGCCTCGCGGAGCATTCTAGGAATGAATCTACGTTCCCTAGCAAGGATTTGGGGTTTGTCAAATCTAATATAATGGTTTATTCATTCATGTGAATAACTGTTTATTTACAATATTCATTTATTGTGAGCAATGCAATTACAAACAAAAAATAAAATCTAAAAAAACCGACTTCAAAAAACCTACCTCTAAAAAGCAAGAAATAATATTCGTAATAATAAAAACACGTCTATTGAAGTCGGGTGGGGCTGGAGTAGTAATCGCTTTTTTTATTCTAAAAGCCCAACCCGACTTCAATAGACGTGTTTTCATTATTACGAATATTATTTCTTGCTTTTTAGAGGTAGGTTTTTTGAAGTCGGTTTTATATTTTTTTAAACAATTTTTTATTTTTTTTATTTTTAGTGTAGGTAGAAAAATCGGCTCCGCCAAACGTGTGTTAATTAATCGCGGAGAAACACACATATACATACGGGTCAAACTGAGAACCTCCTTTTTTAAGTCGGTTAAAGAATAACATTTAAGATATCCCTTTTCGAAGTTATACGACTGATCATCGAGGTAGTTCACACAAAATCATACAATTTTCGTGCTTTTTTCAAGATTACTTGAAAAGTACTGAACCGATTTCCAAATTTTAAAAAATGGTACCAACTTGAGAGTTTACCTTATTATTACGAAAATGAAACGTTATTCGTTTCATTTTCGTAATCATTTAAATCGGTCCAGCCGTCTTCGAGTAATCGGTGGACATACACAAAAAAAATATACAGACTAACAGAGAACCTCCTCCTTTTTTGGAAGTCGGTAATAAGTGCTTAGTGCGTACAGGAAAAACTTCTAAACTTCAGTTAACTGAACTTCAGTAAACTGAAGATTAGAAGTTTTTCCGAGATCAAAAGTATCTTCCAATTTCATTTATCCATTAAAGTTTTCATTATTGAGTTAAAAAGTAACTGATTAAATACGCACTTTAAATAAAAAATATATTAAGTTCGCAATTGATGCCTACTTTGTTGAGATCTAAACATTCGTGTTTGTATAATAAAACTAAAAAACTAAAAAAAACATTTTCCCAGCCCTGCAGCAATATAAATCACGTTATCCCCAACGGTGATCGCGATTGCCTCATCAACATACTAATGCGAGCAACGCCAGATGCTCGCCTAGTCTCATAAGTGTGCCCTGTCTGGAAGGAAATCGGTTTTGTTACACACTTCCTTCCTAGTTTTAAAGGGAGTTTGAGCATAAAATAAAATAAGTTTGAGTTGCATAGTTTTTATTGTTGCAATTTGTGGCGCTTATAAACATGCATCTTATTGTTTTATGGAGTAATATGTCTTGCTATCATGTGCTTTCTACATATTTTTTTAGGACCGATAAGTTATACTTACTGTGTGATATGATGATGAAAAATGTGTATTTTACGTTGTACGACCTTTTGAGTCCCACCAATCTGCATTGGGCCCGTGTATTATGTATATGGCCCATCCTTCTTATTATCCAAAAGGAAGGCATAATTGCTCCAAAAGTGAAGCTATTAAAATGACTGATAGATTGTGATTATGACATACATACATACACTTAAATTCTAATAAAATAACTCTTTCTTATTGCAAAAAAATATAACTAACAGCGTGTATTTTTTTTATTAAATTGATAGTTAAATAAGTATGTTCACGCAGTACTTAAATGAGTACAGAAGTATAAATATATTGACCATTTCCTTCACCTTTAAAAAAAAACTTAAAAATGTTCCTAACGCAATCTTGTTGTCGTTTGTTGTTTTCAAAACAAGTTGTAAAAATACATACGAAGCTTACTACCCAATTAATCAGTTTTATATATCGGGTTCATAATTGTTTTAGTGCCGAAGTCAATAAATAGATAAGTACTTCCTGTCAATGTAGCAAATATTTTTTGCACTATAAACAGTTTAGCATATTGATTTGATAGATTTTAAGAAATAAAGTGAAACATTATGATCAGTTTTTCTTCATCTTTATGACGAGTCAATAAAATGTACTACCTACTTCACAAAAAATATACAACTTCAATTAACACCAAACAAGATTTCTCACCAAAAAAAAATTCTACTTCAAAGATTTTTCATCTTACGAATATCACGTTTCGTGATAAATAGGTACGAAAAATAGGCTAGGGTATAACATAAATGAAATACCGAACAATAAAGAATATCCCAATCAATGTAAATAAAAAATCGTCTAAGAAGTACTTAAAGTTGTTATAACTAATAAGTAGGTATAAAGGATATAACTTAGCTATAAGTTATAACACTTATAACCCTTATTGGACCTGACTGTTGTTGTGTTGTATTTTGATCATTATATATCTTTATATAGAATAAAAGTCTAACCTTAAAATTGTGCTTATCCAATTTAAACCATATTTGTTTGCGTCGAAATTATTTTCTACCTCGCCTATATTGCTACGAATAGGAACACTACTGTGCAAAAACTCTGAGCTAAAAAACCATCACTTACGTTATGAGAAAACTTGTGCTAACATACTGTTTCGGGAACACTTGTTATGTACGAAGTTGTGCCGGTTTTTTTCACGTGAAAAACAGGAAAGTGCTTGTACGTTTTCTGTGAAATTATACTTTCCTAATTCGCCGGTCGTTTATTAATTTGCTACAGTTTTGGGGATTGCTGGTGCCAGTAAAATAGTTTGAAGATGAGTTGTGTTTTGTAATTGTGGAAGTTGTAGTATAATAACTATAATAGGAACTGAAGATTATGGTATAAATAAATAATAAATATTTGACAACATCACATACATTGCTCCGACTCCAAGGTAAGTAGCTAAAGCACTTGTGTTATGGAAATCAGAGACAACGGTGGTATCACAATCACCCAGACCTGAGACAATATTGAAAAGTTCATTTTCTACATTGACCCAGCCGGGGATCGAACCCGGGACCTCA
Organism: Agriphila straminella; assembly: GCA_950108535.1. Taxonomy (NCBI): domain Eukaryota; kingdom Metazoa; phylum Arthropoda; class Insecta; order Lepidoptera; family Crambidae; genus Agriphila; species Agriphila straminella. The sequence goes on from OX467320.1 coordinate 13,321,360, forward strand.
AGAGATGGTGACGCCTTGAAAACCGGCGTGCAAACCACTCGACCACGGAGGTCGTCAAAGTTTTAAATGCAAATTAATCTAATGTGATCATCAAAGCTCTATTCAGAAGTTTTGTCAGATAATATTGTTAAAGGTTTTTTGAAGGTAGTAAATATTTAGGAAGCTATACGTTTTCGCGATGCAATAAACCAATAAGGTCTTTATTAATTTAACATTTGCAATAATTTATCATTAAACACAGCACATAATGGTGGACATTTTGCGTTGTAAGTTTATGAAATATTTTTTCAGGCACACAAAAATCACTACTAATCCTAGTGTCCGCTAATTTTAGATACTAATAATAAATCATTAAAGTCATAATTAATCGTTACTGAAAATCCATAGCTCATTATTCTGATCTGCATACAATCATCCGAGCGAGTAGTTTTAACTCGGTTACTCGACTCGACTCGGCCGTAGGGCCGGGTGCGAGTAATCGAGTCTATGGGTTGTAATTGAAATTGTCGAGCCGATGTTCATTTTCCAGTAATTAATCGGTATGATGACGCTCTCCCTGTCCCCACGCATTGGGTCTAGATATTCGATACCTGTCGGTATAGATTTTAGACTCATTGTGCTTATGACAGGGTTGCCACTTTCAACAATTTGCAAAAATATACAACTTTTGGTACTTAAATTCGTAAAGTGCGCTACAGACGAAATGCTCACGGATTGCATACATTGTGACGTCTTTATTATTTCATACTTATGGACTAAAACTAAGTAAATTAACTGTGCTATAAATTATTTCATTCCCATTTTACAAGTGGTCAAAAAGCTGCTGCTATTTAATAGTAGATTGTTATACAAGACGCTAAAAGGACCCATTGCATACGAGGTAGTTTTATTCCCGAGCTTTAGCGAGGGAATAAATAGAAACCGAGTTACAATGGGTTTTAGCGTCGTGTGTTACACTATACTTTTCACTACGATTGTGAGAAAATAAAATACAATATTAAATAATTTATACCTACTTCCGTAAACGAATCCACTCGTTTTTCTATCCTCCACTTCATAAAAACTTTTTGTACAATATTTAAATAAATGATTTGTGCTTGACGGCAAAAGATTAAAATTATTTCTTTCCTATTACAGTCACACAATTCAATCAGTTTGTAATTATAGAAAAATTCTAAAGATTTCGCGCCATGGACCTTTTTTTAATTTCTGCTGTAGCAGCTAAGCAACATAAACACGCATTCTACGATTCACTCTGTGCACAGAGTATAAATAAGTCTATGATTTCACCGAAGAGATGCTTTTAGTTCCATTTTCAAAAATAAAAATGAGAAACAGGGGGCCAATTACGAAAATAACGTACGCAATTGCGTAACGCAGTCACTTGGTCACGATAATTGTCTGCAGTTCGTCGGTTGTGGCTATTAAACACATTTTCAATTTGAATAAACTAGAGAAAAACTGTCAAACTAACGCAATCACTTTGCGATATCGCATACGCAAGTGCTTTGTAATAGGAAACAATCATAACGAAGCACGGACGCAGCTGCGTGTATCGCATGAAACTTTTCGTAATAGACCCCCAGTATTAAGTCGAGCGAGTTTTTATTCGTGATTATGAATAAATACTTTTTCGTTTTAGTAGGCTCATTGGTAATAGACAAACATTAAAAAGAAAAAACTTTATCCCCAAGGGGTTATTGTACTATTTTATCTCGGCTCTTGTACGTTACAATGACGGACTTTTTGAGCAAGAGGAGTGAAAATACTTTAGCAGGGGGTCTATTACGAAAAGTTTAATGCGATACACGCAGCTGCGTTTCGTTTTGATTGTTTCCTATTACAAAGCACTTGCGTATGCGATATCGCGAAGTGATTGCGTAAGTTTGACAGTTTCTCTCTAGAGTATCCGCCATCATTCGTTCAATAGTCTATGGGCAACGATAGTCAAATTCAAAATGTTTGTTATATCTACAAATGACGAACTGCGCACGATTATCGTGGCCAAGTGACTGCGTTACGCGATTGAGTACCTACGTTATTTTTGTAATAGGCCCCCAGACTTACATTAGTATTTTAACTGCATTAATTGTTACTTGAAGAGCGAAACTTCTCCATGACTGATATTTTAACATGAATAAATAAGAAACCCGTTATTGTAAAAAATAATTTAAAGCAAATCAAACCATAGTGGTTTTAACTTAAAGTTAAACATGTGCTGAATGTGCATCCTAATGGGGCATAAGTCAAACCAAGTCTGCTTGAGTCACTGTAACGACCTCGCTGATTCTCAGATTCTCTGTGTGTTGTCAAAAGACATAATTTATTATAACACCAGCGAGCAGATCTTATCATAATACTTTATATGTTGTTTTGCCCACCAGCAGTTTTGGGCGAACCTACATTTCGGTAGCTAAAACGCTGGTTCTTTAATTTTTAGGGTTCCGTAGCCAAAATGGCAAAAAACGGAACCCTTATAGATTCGTCATGTCTGTCTGTCTGTCTGTCCGTATGTCACAGCCATTTTATTCCGAAAGTATTAGGATTACACAGTTGAAACTTAGTAGGTAGATGTATTCTGTTAACCGCTTAACGATTTTAACACAAAAATAAAAAAAATAAAGATTAAGGGGGGGCTCCTTAACTGAAACTAAAAATTCTTCATACCAATACGTGCGGGGTGTCTATAGATAGGTCTTTAAAAATGGCATTAAGGTTCCTAAGACAATTTTTTCTCAAAGTCAACCGTTTGAAAGAAAAATCGGCTCAGCCAAACAAACGTAAGATAATCGCGGAGAAACATACTTAAATACGGGTCAAACTGAGAACCTCTTTTTTTAAGTCGGTTAAAAAACCACACTGCCAAAGGGGTAAAATGTGTGTGTCCGCCCTCTAACTTTTGAAATAGGTGAGTGAAAAATAAAAAAAAAATATATGCTAAAGAGCTTTATAAAAACATTCACTGAAAATTAGTTTGAACGAGATCTAGTAATTAGTTTTTGAGATATATCATATTTTCCAAAACCGCAAATAGAACTTTGTCATTCATACCAACACTGTGAAAAAAAAAGTTATTTTTACAGACGAAAAATGATAGTGGTATTAAATATGGTATAGTATATAAGGTGACTACGGAACCCTACGGCGCGTGGCCCGACACGCACTTGGCCGGTTTTTTTTATATAAGGTTTCAAGTTACATCTCAACTGATAGATTTTATACTTTAAGGCACCGTTTTTTAAGGTGTTCCGAATATTTTTGATGCATCGCTTGTTTGAACTTTTTCTGTTTAACACTACACTAAGCTCGTTAAAAGATTCAGGTGAATAAATAATTGCTACGTTTGGTTTGTATAAATTATGAAGAAAAATAAATACTTAGAGTTGTTTAATTCGGATAACCTGTAAATTACTAGCACTTAATTTTATTTTATATTAAAACCTATAAGTAATACTATATTACTTATGTATCTATCTAATAATCAGTAGTTTTGAAAATGATGAAAATCAACATAATTATACTAGCGCGGTTTTATTGAAAGTACGCGCGTTAGGTATGCACGTATTCTGTATCATTAGGGCTCTGTCAAGAATCTCATATTAATATACGAATATTAATATAAGATTCTTGGGCTCGGTTATGAGGAAACATTTGTCTCTGTCTTTTTCTTTACGTGTAAAGTCTATAGGAAATAACCTCACTTCTGCACTTTATCGATGTTTTTCGTTGCCTTTTCATCATTATCTTTATCACAATTATTTTTCTTGAATAAAAGTTATTGCAGCTACTACACAGTACGTTAATAGTAGTTTATGATACAAGGTTGGTAAGGAGGTTTTAAAAAACCTTAACAACCGTGTGCCATACTACGTTTTTCAATACATTTGCGAGAAAACATTATAGGTACTGCTGAAATTGTAATCTATACATATAATAAAACTGTAAATTCTAAATATATGTGCGCGAATTACGCAAAAACCGCTAAACGAATTTTGATGGATTTTTCACAATTTAGTAGTTTGAGGTCCAACTTAAAATCTAAGCTATGTTTCATCAAATTCAGGTGGGTGGAACCAGGGAAACAGCTTGAACTCTCCGTAGTACTAGCTTTCATACACTAAAGGGGTCATTTTAAACTGGTCGCAATATTTTTCTACTGTCCACGCGGATGAAGTCGCGGACGGAAGCTAGTAGAAATTAAAAAAAAACGTTCGTAAACAAAAACGCACTGCGCCGGCGTGCGGTAAAATCAACTTTCCGCACGCTGTACTACTCCGTAAACAAAAACGCACGGCGTGCGGTAAAATCAACTTTCCGCACGCTCGACTGTCATCGTAATAGTAGTTTATGATACAAGGTTGGTAAGGAGGTTTTTAAAACGAGTTGACGTTTTATAAGCCCGAGCCGCAGGCGAGGGTTTATAATCGTCACGAGTTTTAAAAAACCTTAACAACCGTGTGCCATACTACGTTTTTCAATACATTTGCGAGAAAACATTATAGGTACTGCTGAAATTGTAATTTATTCATATAATAAAACTGTAAATTCTAAATATTTGTGCGCGAATTACGCAAAAACCGCTAAACGAATTTTGATGGATTTTTCACAATTTAGTAGATTGAAATCCAACTTAAAATCTAAGCTATGTTTCATCAAATTCAGGTGGGTGGAACCAGGGAAACAGCTTGAACTCTCCGTAGTACTAGCTTTCATACACTAAAGGGGTCATTTTAAAATGGTTGCAATATTTTTCTACTGTCCACGCGGATGAAGTCGCGGGCGGAAGCTAGTAGAAATAAAAAAAAACCTTCGTAAACAAAAACGCACGGCGCCGGCGTGCGGTAAAATTAACTTTCCGCACGCTGTACCACTCCGTAAACAAAAACGCACGGCGTGCGGTAAAATCAACTTTCCGCACGCTCGACTGTCATCGTAAACTTACATTTTCGAGCAACTGTATTGAAAACTTACATTTTCGAGCAACTGTATTAAAAAGTGTATTTTGATGTATAATTCAATACGTTTCCGCTATTATTTACACCAAAAATATGAACCTACGCAAGCGCTTTTGATGATATTCTAATTTTTTTTTACAATCATCTGTGAGGTTAATACGCAATTTAATACTTGTAGCTACTAGATAATCTCTTTACCTTGTCGTATGTTTTTTGTGGCTACAACTTTACGTTTTCTATATAAAAATATGACTCCCGCAAACCATGTTTTTCCATCATGGACCCTTAAGAGAGTTACTGCGCTACACCAGCGCCGCCAATGGAAAAAAAAACGTAGTGCTTAATAATATTAAAAACGAAATTGTAAATTGTTTTCTTCTAGTGTACTCCGAAAAAGCTTTGTTGTACTTTTTATCGTTTAAAAAAAAAATATCACCTGTCGTTTAGTTGTCGTTTAGTTAGCTAAAAGTGGCCAATTTTAGCAATAAAACTCCTCTAAACTAAACGACAGACTAGAAAATATTTTTTAAGCGATAGAAAGTACCTACAACAAAGCTTTTTCGGAGTACACTAGAAGAACACAATTCACAATTTCGTCTTTATTTAAGCACTACGATTTTTTTTCCATTGGCGGCGCTAGTATAGCGCATAAAGCCTCTTAAGCAGTGCTGTGCGTGTAAATTGATTCGTGTGATATTGGCAAAGTTTGTCTCAGCAAATCCTTACAATCGGCGTGCAAGGGGAAGGAACCCCTTTCTCCCTTTTTGTCTACTGTTTTGTCAACTTGTCCTCGTATTTCAAAACCTGAAACTGTATACTGGATAATCTTATTTGTCGGCGGTATTATTTAAATTGAACGAAATGGATGTCATTGAAAATTCAATTGTGTTTTTCTCTATTGCTTTTTTTTTTAATTTTATGATCTTTATGTTTTTATGATGTCTATTATTTTACGTCGTAAAAAGTGTAGTCTAAAAGCTTATAAGAAATCACATTAATTACCTATATTTTTTCTACAAGAATATTCCAAAATTATAACTATCAACTAAGTATTTGTGCCCTATACTGTACACCCATCAACTTTATTTCAGCCGATAGGCTATTACAATCTTATATAAACGGTTTATTCTTCCAGACACGACAAAACAACATTTACGAAGCCATTGTGTAATTCCTTACTTCAGTTTATGGCCGAAGTTTCGCCGTTGTGGCGTTTGTAGTACCCCGATGATTAACAGTCAATATACGGGAATGGGTTGCATTATGACCGTGATTCTATGAGCCACTAACTCTAAACTATTATCAACTATCGTTGGGTTGTAATCTTGGTGATTAAAATTGAATCTTTGGTCCTTTATGTTCTGAATAGGCCCGTAATCGAAAACGTCGACAACGCAATGAGTTGCAGTTTACTATTTATTTGGGATGGTGTCTGCATCATGCATCATTTATTTGCATCATGTTTTTATTCTGTTAAGGACTATTTAAATTTTAACTCAATATTGATTTATTAATTTGACTTATCATATTTTATTTTAAATTTTATTGATATTCTATAAATTGTAAGTGTGATTGTATGTATATTGATATGGTTTAATAATTTTATAAATTTTAATTCAATTTTTTTTTTTACAATTTTTGCATGCTAATTTGTAAAAATGGCTGAATAAGCTGAACTAAATTATTATGACCATCTTAAGTGTAACCTTATTCAAATGCAAAAAAACTTTCATTCATTCATTCATCCTACCAATTTATCAGTTTAGGAAGGTTTTTCTAACTATAACTCGACCAAATTAAAACGGAGTCATGAACTTCAGCTATAATGCTACTGTCGTCATTCGCCTAATTGACTGACGACCTGAGTGGTGCAGTGGTCAATATGCCGGTCACCACGCAAGAGGTCCCGGGTTCGATTCCCGGCTGGGCAGAAATTGAAATGTGGAATTTTAATTTCTGTGACGGGTCTGGGTGTTACTATGTATAATAAGTATATATTTAAAAGTATATAAGTAGTATATCAGTTGTCTAGCACCCATATTACAAGCTCTGCTTAGTTTAGGGCTAGATGGCACTGTGTGAAATTGTCCAAGCATTTATTATTATTATTAATTATGTTGGTCGTGTTGTAGTTAGGACAAGTCTTAGGCGATTCTCAAGACTGGTTTACATTATCTTAGTCCTTAGTAGAGTGCTTTAGGAGAGTGCTTTAGATGAAACATGTAAACGGTCGCCTTATGACTAAGGAGAGTAGCGTTCTAGTAGCCTTTGGAAGCATGTAAATCGACATTTTAGTAGCGTATTTAAAATAAAAAAACGCAAAAAACAAAAAAATATTTATTAAGTAACATCCAATTTTTACAAAAGAATAATATACTGATACATTTAGTAGAGTGCTTAAGTCAAATGACACTGTACTGCAAGCATGTAAACGCTCACTGGAAAGGCACCAAAACTACTAAAGCAGTCGCATTCGAATCTACTAGCACTCTACTAAAGCACTCTACTAAAAATAATCTAATGTAAACCAGCCTTTAAGTTTAGTGCAAACGGGTGTAAGTGCTAACTGCGTGTTATGTACTTGGGAAACCTCGTCATTATTTTGGCCTTCCAGTAATCCACTGATTTTTACATTTACCAGATGTGGAGGTTTACTTTCTTTGCCAAGTGCTTAATGTGCTTAAAGTTTGAAATATTCTTCAGATGTATTTGGCATCTAACCAACTGTGTTGCAGTAAAACAGCTGTATCAGTTTTACCTTGAGCTCTCAACACTTTAAAGGCCATAAAGATAAATCATATTTCGGAGTAAGATTTTCAGTTCATGCTTAGATATTATCTCTGACTAGAATTTAAGACAAGTTAAACATTATTTTCTAGCATTATTTTAAGCAAAAGATAGAGGAATCGTACCGACGGGAAATTCTTAAATCAAACTGTTAATAGCACAATGATTTCTATCACTTTTAATCTAAAGAACTACAAAGTCTTCTTCAACCAAACGATATTGTGACTTATTTATAAGCTAGCCGCATACAACCTGCATAAAAGCTTTTCAAATATCTGCCTTTTGAAATGCAAGAGAGTGCTCCAGTCAATCGAAATAAGAAAGAAAAATAAAAGGGGCAAAGGAGTCGATGCCAGGCGAGAATCAGTCCCTAGACTTTGATCTTGTGTTCTGTGGCATTAGAATTTACATATTGTCCGTATGTTTCTATTTGTGGTATTACTTTGATGTTGTATTCCGTAGCTTCGGTACAACTTGTTTGTCATGCCTCCAAGATAACTAAATTGGCTCGATTTTCATTTGTTTTTCTGGAATCGTAAGGGGTGGGTATTGAAATAGCCTGTTCGGAAGTGGTTTGGAAGCTGTGTGGCGTCTGGTAAAGTTGAATAGCACCATCCCTTGTATCGTAAAATGTTGCTTGTACATCTAACCCTGAAAACCGGTAATCAATCCAATTAATGGGCAAAAGCAAAAAAGTTTCTTTTTCAGGGTTTATATGTTTTTCCGAAGTTTTAAGCGTCAAGATAAATAATGGGCATCGTGTTTTTACCTTCTTAGAAATGACGTTGACATTTTTCATTGCAATAAAGTTGAAATTGTAAATGACTTTTAGGACCAAACTGCTTTTGTTAATTGTCTTTGTTATGTACATAATTATGTAGACGATTGTTTCCGATGTTTTCAGATGCACATTCTTTATCTTGAAGTACTGTATACTAGGTAGGCTTATGGTAGGTACCCTTTTCACCATTTTCTGCTTGTTCCCTTTATTCTATGTTACACGTTGTATATCACCAAGTCTTATGATTATAAGGCAATGTGATATAAACTCAGTTTGCCTGAATGTACAGCATAATTTGCTCAGTCTGGCGTCGCGACGCAATCAGGCGCGTGTATTGTGTCGTCGCATTTGGCTGCTATTTCCTTAGGATTTCAGCTTAAGCTTATAAGTCTATGGAACTTGAGAATTTTGTCTGCCTAAAGAGTTTGACATGTTTTTTCATGAATATACATAGCTAAGTAATACTTACTGTTTGTTTACTCCTCCTCTTCGTCCATATAAGTCATCTAATGTTTAAAAACACAGATTTATAGTCGTCATTGTTTTATTTGTCTTGGACAAAGTTGTTGTTTGCGCAGACGGCGGACGTTTTTTCGAGAAAAGAATTGGCAAAAATCTATCCTCTTTCCTATCATATAAAACTATCAAAGAATACCATGTTTTTTTCCAGATTATGTTCTCTATTCAACATTATAAATAAAAATAAGTTTTTGTTTATTGAATAAAACAAACTGGTATATTCAGCTATAGTAGGGAAACAAAAGCATAAATTGATGTTTTAATTTTAATCAGCCTAGCGATATAAGCAGGTCATTTTAGCATTTAACTTAATGGAAATAGAGGCTACAATAACTTCATCAAGAAAGCCCCAGACAAAACAACAGATGCAAGGAATGTGACGCTTATGGAGTTAGGCTTAAATATTTAACTTGTGCATTTCTAGTGCAAGCTCAATTCATTTGTATTTTATGAGTTCGGTGTCATTGCAACTCTATAGTTATAAGAACTTTAGATTAATTAAATTGATGCACGCAGCTATATGATTTATCATTAAATAGCGCATTGTAGTAATGGTCTGGATGTAATTTTATTTGAATAATGCAATGATACTCGTAAAACGGTTTTCTCTATGATATTAATTGAATGATAATTTTATAAGTTTGTGCTTTACCATTGTCGTCGTTTGTACTAATACGAGTAATAGAATTTAAGCTATAGATTTGGCATCTTTTCGTCTAGGTCGTATGAAAAAAATACCTGACGAAAATAATTTCATAGGTACATCAATATACAACACAGCGATATCGTAAATAATCGTAGTGCCATTACGACCATAGCTCGGCCGTTATCGGCAATTTACGTTTATGAAAATCAAATAAACTACCCATTTGCTGCCTTTTTAGGTCCGCAACAGAACGTGTGAGGTCATACATCACCTTTTTCAAATCTGTAATTATTTGTTTCTAGGAGTTATTAATGGAATATATAATTTTCATTAGAATTACAACGCAAATACACATCAAAGGTCGATTTTCTCCGAATTGGGAATAGTAGATATTTCTGACACTAAAATTTATTCCCATGAAAAAAGCTGCTGTTGATGTTACTTTAGTTACTAATTTTGCGTTAATAATCCAAAACCAAATATTAGAATCAGTTTTGGCACTGAAAATATAAAAGACTGCCCCTAAATGATACTGATTCTTATTGAATGAATGTAATTCAAAGAATCAGATAAATTCTTTAACACTTTCCGTCACGCTTTCAGTGCAGACAGCGAGATGATTTGCCGGAGATGCGCACGCGACGCGACGGCGACGCTTTACTTTCGAAGTCAGTTTCTATTAGATTAGCGAACAAAAACGATATTTCAAACAAATCTGTTTTAATGTAACTTAACATTTCAAATAACAACTTATTCTAGTAAATGCAGTGGTTGGAAAAAATATTTACAAAATTTATAACAGTCAATTTGATCACAGTACACTACTATACGTATATTGGTGGCAAGTATGATTTCATTGAAGGTCCAGCTCTTCCTAAAGGTGGCAGACCAGACGAATGCATTGTCCTAACTGAAGATGGGGATTCCTTTCGTAAGTGATAGCCATTTTGATCTAAGATTTTCGCATTGTTATTACGTTGCAGTACTTTATAATTTTTAATCATACCTCGTAATTCATCTCGTTCTTCCCTATTGAATTTCGGTAAACTTGGTCGTTGTAAGCTTTCAGCTTTATTTTCTTCATTCTTCTCTGAATGGGACACGTTAAAACGCATTTCGTGTTTTTGGTCAAAGTTTTCATAGTTCAAGTTGTTACTTTTTGGTTTTATCTTACTAGACTCAAATAAATTCTTGTTTGTTATGTAGTTTATCACATCCGTTACTTCAAAAGGTCTCTGTTTCGTGTTTTTTTCTTCATGTACCGGTTTTGATTGATGTGGATAAAATTTATGAACTTTGTCAGTTTTTGTTTCTGCAGTTAATTTATTTGGTATCTGCATTATGTGTTTCGATTCATCAAATACTTTCTTTTGTGTCATTTTCAATGGTTCTTCAGAAATCTTTTGGTTGACATTAAGAGATTCAGTTTTTTTGGGTTTCCCTATACTTTTAAGGAAAATGTTTGTATTGAATATATTTTCAGTAGTTGTTTGTGGGGTAATGGTTGTCGTTTCTCGATATTCATCAAAATGTTTATGCATTGGCCTAAAATCTGTCTTTTTTTCATATTCGTTTAAGAATTTTGGCGCACTAACTGTGTTGTAAAAGGCTGGTACTTGGGTGATTGTATGTAGTTCATCGTCTGGATTGTTTTTGGTTGGCCATGAGTTGTAAATGGGTTTATTTCCGTTATTAGAAACAGGTATAGAGTTGACGTTGTGTATATTAGACTTTGTAGTGCTATCTACATGAAGCGCTTTTATTCTTCTAAATTCGTAAGGATTTTCTTGGTAATCATATTGGTTTGATTCTGATTGACTTGGGGAACTGAAGCTACTGTAAGTGCTAATTGTTGATAAATTGTTGTCATACATGGCATTATCCTTATCTTTGTTATAATATTGCATCGGAGAAGTACTGCCGTACGAAACAGTAGATGTAATCTGCGGAGGTTCTGTCGTTTCACTCTGACCGGTGCTTACCATAGGGGAATAGTAGTAATTGTTTTGGTAAGGTTGTTGTTGTTCGTTATTGTTTACGTATTTTGCCATGCTCATGGTATTAAGGTTATCATTAACTTGATGTGAATCATGGTTGTTTGAGAAGTGGGAGGAGGTGCCGCTATCATTATTGCTTTGTTCTAGTCGAGATTGTAACATTCTTGTATATTGCTCAGAAGTCATGTCACCGAAATTAATCATAATGTCGTCTCCTTCACCAAACGATCGTGATATGGTATTTTTTTCTGGAATCTGACTAAGATTGTTAGAGTTCAATCCGTACTGCCAGCGCCATAGGCCCTTGTTGGCATCATGTTCAGCATCTTTGTTATTAGCTTCGTAATTAACCAATTGAGGCATAGGTTTTTCATTATTAAATATTCTAGATATTGATTGTTGAGAAATTTGTTGATTTTGAGAAGGTACATGAGCCCCCTGTGATGCTACAAAAGTGATCTGAGGTGATATCGGTCCATTGTTAGGTTTCGCTCTCGTTTGGTCTATAATGTATTCAGCATTTGCTTTGACAGGAACTTGTGAACTGGCAGCTGCTACATTGTTTTCGTTGTTAATTCCTTGAGCAAAGCTATATGAAAATGCTTCAGGAGTTCTTCCTGTAAACAAGTTTCTTGATGGTGGAGCTGCGAACTGTTGTCCTTTATCACTCGAGTCAAAATCTTTTTCATCGTCTTGCCAGCCTCTAAGGTGAGGTGGTTTTCTAGCTTCTTCAGCCAAATTGTATTGAACTGCCCTAGAAATTAAATGATGTCATTTAGATAGTTAAAAAGTTGATGGTAAATTAAAACTTATCATTATTTAAGTAATATAGTTTTACCTTTGAATTATTTCTGGAATGGGTGGTGCTACCGGTAAGTGATCTCCACTGGCTCTGAACCCATTGGAATCGGCGATGTAATGAACAGTATACGTTTGGCCATTGTCACCTACGTAAGAGTATGATCCTTCAACTACTTGTTCCTGTTTATCAGAACCCAAATTTTCCATGTGACTATGTTGCACGTAGTGGGTCTGATCTGCACCTAAGGCTCTGTAAGAAGGTTACAATTTATATACAAAATTCTAATTGTTTTTTTTTAATTTAAATTATTTTCTACTCACTCGTAGCTAAAGCTCCCGTCTAAGTCCATTTCGTTGGACAAACGAAGAATAGGTATCGCAGGCTCCGTGGTCGATGATATTGTAAATCCATGAGCAGCCACATAGTGAGGATTTTGTGCCGAAGCTGATTTAATCTGATCAAATATATTATCATTCCGATGAGTATCAATTATCACGTTTCTTTGGTTTTGATTGTTTGGACTAGGAGTCGAAAAGTGTTGTGGGAATCTCATATCATTTCTGTCAATGGGAATATGATAATTTCCCATTTTTGGTGTAGCTCTCATTTCCCTTCTCACTGGCATTGGACCTCGAGGGTCATTTTCTGATGCATTTTGTTTGTGATAATGGTTAGGTGGTGCGGGTGAAGAAAGCTGATGATGATGATTGTTTCTTTTGTTAACTTCTTGTTCATCGTCATCATCATCGAAAATGGGTACTAATGTTGAGGATAGGATTACAGGAAAAGGTGATGGGTAAACTGAAGGAGCTTTAGTGCCAGTTGGAGGCAAATAAGGGAAGGGTAAATTGTTCATATTTTTCACTGAATAGTATGGAATAGGAGTATGAGCTTCGGGTGGAAGAAATATTGAGCTTTCAGAGCCATACCCTCCTTGGTTTGGCTTGTGAAATTGTGGTGAAAAAGAGTACTGCTCATTGGCTGCCGCCGTGTATTTTATTACAAACGCAGTTAATAATATCTGGAATCAAAATATGTTGATTAATACACTTACGTTCTGTAAAAGCAAAATCCAATCATATCCATGGCACTCAAACACTTCACACTTACTAGCTTCATTATGAAGCCGTCAAATCTGTAAGGGCTAACGTATTTTTTCATTCCTACACGTCACTCTTTAACACAAGTAGAAAATGGACTGATAATGAAAATGAATTCCGCATATATTTATATGCACGCGATGTGCCGTGGCCAGGCATTCGTGAAATATATCTTAGCTCTGAAGTGGTTTTCTCTTCTCTACCAAACAAAGTTTTTGCCGTCATTTTTGCTCACTTCTGTAATAATACGCTGCTGATACGAACGTTGATTGTTAGTTTTCAGTTTTATGAATTTAAAACTTGAATAGGCAAAATTGCTAATCAAGTCGTCAAATTTTTTACGTAATTACTTAAAATTGTTGTTGGCGCCTGAAACTTAATTTAATACAAAAGTAAATATTGCAGCTAAATTGGAAAATAAATGTTATCGTAGTTTAATGAACGTAATTAATGCGTGCTTTCGGCAGTCCTTTAAAGGTACGATAAGCTTCGTTAAACCTTTAAGAGATCATCCCGAGAGTTTCGCAAGGTGATGCAAGTCTCGTAATGGTCTTATGGTCAATGTCATTGGCCTTAAGACCGGTTTTTGTGAATTTTAGGGTTACGCCCCTGCATTTCAGAGGAGGAGACGTGTTTTTTTGGAGATAAAACGGCGAACGTTGTCTTTGCGTCCGTCCGTTTCTAAGAATAACAAGACAAAGGTATTATTATTATACAAATTAAAGGTGTTATTAGCATTATACTGGATTTATAAATTAGACAGTATTTTTATTTTGATTTAATTTCTTTAACATCTTTGTTTTAATTAAATTATTCCAACAAACTCATGTATTATTGTATGCGCATAATATTTTTTTTTGTTACAGGTATGTTTTTCTAAGTACCTACATAATGATGTAGAAGACTAAATATACGTAGGTACATTTTTGAGCATCTATGGATTTATAGTTGGTTACTTCAAGAAGAGAGATTCCTAAAATTTGAAATCAACACAGTGGTGATCTTCTTAGACTCTTTTGTAAAATATTAATGGACTTCTCACGCTATAGGTACTATATTTATGCAGCTTAGCTTAGTACAGGTGTACTGGTAAGTAGGTGAACGTTGTCACGATAAGCCGACAAAAACGATCTTTTATGGCTGCGATAGGGCCGAAGGTTACATAAAGGGTTTCCTTCGATGTTAAAGGAAGAGAACTAGATTTAAGAATAATACGTAATATTTGGGTACCTATTACTTTGTTATACGTATAATTTGTCAACCAACTTCAAAACAGAGGAGATTACAAATCGGTTGTACTTATTTTTTTTTTATCACTTCGTCAAAAAAAAACACTTCAATTTGTCTTAAAATTGTGTTTTTTGATAACATTTTTAAATGGATAATTAGTAGGTATACTTATGGTTATTTGAGAATACTCGATATTTGGTTATTTGATCTCAATAAAAGGCGATTAATCTTTTAGTTGATGAAGTTGTTCTAAAAAAAGGCATCATAAGTTTAAAAATACGCATTAGTTTGAATCACGAAGTAAATAACAGACCTTAATATTAATAATGTCATGAAACTGTATAAAATATATCAAGATTATGTTTCCTGATGTAGGTACACGTTTGACCTTAACTATGAAGCATTGTTGTCATACTAATGTGTATGTTATATGTGATTCAGTGAGCAGCAGTCGACATAGTAGATCCTACAGTTGTAGGTACGGATGTTTGTCTAAAAATACATCTTAACAAGACCATTTTAATTCTTTAGATATTTTGAGTTGCTGTACTGTTTAAACAAGGAAGTCTTTGCACTTTTTAGGTTGGTTATGATTCTTTTCAATTCATATTACCCTTAAGATAATTTAATATTAGAAAACATACTAGAAAAAATCGACTTACCCGTAGCACCTCAGACGGAATCCCGTCTGTAATATAAAAATAGCATTGTGAATGCCTAAAATCTAATTACTCGCTCACTAGACTTTTTTTTAAGCACATCGGGATAGTGCTTGGCCTTCACTTCCCTCGTGCCCTCTGAAGCACGGAAACGCTCAGTTGTAATGCCACTTTACGGTCACCCATCCGACACCTGGCCGGACCGAGTGTGGCTTGACAAACGTGATCGAGTACGAGCAGTCTGTCAAGTTCCGCCACGAACTAAATTCATTAAAAAGGTGTTTTATTTCATGTCTTTTGATTTCGTTAACCACACTAATTGACAGTGCTATAAACTTTCAAACCAAGAAAATTTGCAATAGTTCGATATTGCTTTTAAAAATGTTATCATTTTGTAGATGGGGTTGTTCTTATATACCAAGACTGTATAATTTAATTTTGCACTTTCCCTGAGTATTCTCACTTTCAAAGTAGAATTAAGTATGGTATTAGATTCTCATCTGTTGAGACTCTCATTCTTTTCTGATTGCATGTTTATCGCTGTGACTGTGTATTGCTCTACTTACTCTATGATTATGACCACGATTCCATACAAACACGAAGAATACTTGATTATTATGAAAATCTTTTCATTATATATTTCTGATAACTACATAATATATTAAATCTGGATCTGAAAAAAATATACAAACATCACGTAAAGTAAATGCTGTGAAATATACTATAGGTACAATATTCTTTACAAAATTTGGTCATAATTTAAATATTGTTCATTAAAGTAGCAAGTGGTAACACATTTGTAAAAATATTAATAATTTATTTAAGATCATTTCAGATTAAATTAATGAAAACAAAGTATCCAAATCGCATTAACTTCATGTTACAATTGTAATACCTACCACCTGCAATTTAGACACGACAGCGAGGCTTATCTTCCATCTATGTAAATACTTATTAAGAAGTGACATTGCCATCCAACAAACTGTCAAACAATCTGACAGCTGTGATCTTTATTGCTCGCGAATGATCACGCTCGATCATTCGACAACTCATTTCCTCGGTCAATGCTCTACAATGTATATTGATTCGTTATAATTAGGTACGGTTGCATCGGATCAATGTGTTGACTCATCGGCAGATATATTTGTAAGCGAGTATTTTCTCTTTTCGAATATTGTATTCTTTAATGATAGTACCTACGTTAATAACCCTCTTATGCTACGGCTCCACCTGAGTCTTAACGCGTAGCCTAACACTTTAATCTAGGCGTTACGCAGATGTGGCCAAGACTTTAACGTGTTAATTTACAAACGACAGTACAAAATTTACTTAAGGTGGGGTACCCTGAGCGAAAGTGGCGCCGCGGTGAATTATATTTAATATTATATTTCTAATACCCAATTTTAAAAATGTTTATCGTGGAGATTTTAGGGCCCACAGTCTAGTATTTTTAGACGGTATCGTTACATTCCCTCGTAGTCACTGCTAGAAGTAGATAGCAAAACTGCTAAAAGTGGCCGTTTTTGACACATTTGCTATCTACTTCTACGAATGACTACGAGGGCATGTAGTGATACCTTCTAGAAATACTAGACCATGGGCCCTAAAATCTCCACTATAAACATTATTAAAATCTTTTTCTATTAATAACTTATTAAATAAAAACCTCTGAGGGCACCACTTTCGGTCATACAACCGCCTTAACGCCTTAGCCAAAGCGTAGTTTTACATTATTCTTAACGTTAACGTTGCAGCAGTAGCATTAGTAATACTTGTAGACGTAAAAGACAGCTCCTCAGTGGTTGAGGATTCCGGGTGTAGTGCGCTTCCACCTTCGGCCTAATCGTCACTTAACATCAGGTGAGGTGAAGGCCAATCATATAACCGTTGTGTATAAAAAAAAGTAATAGACACAACGTTTTCTGCTTGTCATGCAACGTTATTTTGTGTTCAAGTAAAATTACACAACGTGTTGATGTATGAACCCAAAATGGGAAAACCGTTTCTTCGGAACACTAAACTTCACAACTTTTACTATGGATCCAACTCCGTTAAAAAACAGCTAATTCATACATTTTGATATTTTTAACCGACTTTCAAAAAAGGAGGAGGTTCTCTGTTCGTCTGTATATTTGTTTTTTTTTGTGTATGTCCACCGATTGCTCAAAGACGGCTGGACCGATTGAAATGATTCAAACGTTATTACATTAGGTAAACTCCCAAGTTGGTCCCATTTTTTAAAATTTGGAAATCGGTTCAGTAATTTTCAAGTAATATTGAAAATAGCATGAAAATAGTATGATTTTGTTTGAATTACCTCGATGATAATGGTCGTATTACTTCTTTGTTTATGAACTGAATAAGATATTTTTTTTTTGTATGAAGAGGGATATCTTATGTGTAGGTTCTTTAACCGACTTAAAAAAGGAGGTTCTCAGTTTGACCCGTATGTATGTTTCTCCGCGATTATCTTACGTTTGGCTGAGTCGATTTTTCTACATAATATAATATACCTTACCTACAAGTTACCTACACTAAAAATAAAAAATTGTTTAAAAAAACAAAAAACCGACTTCAAAAACCTACCTTTAGAAAGCAAGAAATAATATTCGTAATAATAAAAAAATAGTTCTATTGAAGTCGGGTGGGGCTGCAGTACAGATTCCTTTTTTTTTATTCTAAAAGCCCCACCCGACTTCAATAGAACTATTTTTTTAATTATTATCGTTCTTAATTTTTGTACGAAACGGCGGTTTTTTTTGTGATTTCAGAGTTAGTTCCATAGTAAAAGTTGTTCAGTTTGATGGTCCGAAGAAACGGTTTTCCCATTTTGGGTTCATACATTTTACAAGCTGTATATTTTAAATATATACCTAGGTTTAATTAAGGGATTAATACACCATATTTCATGAATTCAGTTCTTTTGGAATGTGTTCTACATAGTGTTACAAATTACTGCGAGTCGAAAAGAAACAGGCGAAACTGGGCAAAACCAAAGATACCACATCGGCGGCCTTGAGAATGCCAAAAAGATGTTTTTTTTAACATCGTCAACAGAATCGAATAGAGGTCAAATATATTTGTGAAGCGATACACAGTTAGGTCTCTCATAAAATAACTGGATTCTAACCAATTTTACGACAAACTTATACAATAGCACACTGTCACCGTTAGGAACTCATAATTTACATTATATTTGCATTTTTCACCCACCACAGTCTGTTATTTATGTTTATTTATTATTAAAAAAATATCGGTTTGTTATTAATGAATGATATTCAATATCAGAGATTTTTTAAGGAATCATTGAATTAATGAAAACTACTTTAAATTGCATAATTAAAATATAATAAAATGATGTATTGATTTCACCCACTTTTAAGTAAAATTGAAATATCCGTTTGCTAAATCATTTCCATTTTGTCATCATTTATTTTTTTCCAGTTTTTTTTTATAAATATATTTTAATTTCTCATTCTGAGCCAACTGATTGAAACTGCAAATTGAAATCAGCGAATTTTATAGTTGATTTTGAAAACAATGCAATGACCGAAAGTCTCACATCAGTGATCTCTTTGTTTGTTTCAACAAACTTAGCCACTATAAGAGCACCAAAAAGTAAAGATACAGCAAAAACTTCAAGCGTAAAAGTAAAAAAAAGATCTTGTTTTATTCATAAGTAGGTATAGCGTTTTTAAACATAATCAGACCAGAGTTTCTCAAATCTTAAAGTTATAAACGTTTTAGATTCTTGGAAGCTATAAAAGTAATTATAACTATGCAGCGAACAACAAAATTGATCATAAACTACTGTCTAGCTACATAACCATATTTGCAGTAATGTAAATGTCCGAAATAATAATTGTTGTGACTCGATTTAAAGATGAACAAAAGTAATTACATGTTTCGGATGTCCATTTCGTGGATGAGTAAAAAAGTGTGATCATAAAATAAAGTCTGTGTATTTGTATGTGTGTGGATCTGTGTGTGTGACTGTACGAGAGGGTTTTAGCACCGGCCACCGTTTATCAGATAAAAATGACATGGCACCTAATTAAAGTGTTCGTAAACTTTTTGCTCAAACTACTTAAATCTTATTATTTCGAATTAGTTTAATTGTATGTTTAATTACTTAATTGAGGTTGTTATAATTGTAATACCTCAGGTCAACATTTTGATTATCACATTTTTGGATGCATTATTTTTTGCATCGTTCTTTTAGTTTGCTCTACCTAATAGTTCGCTAATATTTTATTCACGAAAACAAAAACTTCGTTATTTTTTAAAATCTTGTTGAAGGGAGATTTATAAAATTCTCATATATATAGTACTAAACAGAAGAAAATACGTCAGTTTTATAAAAAAATATGTTATAAAATCATTACTTATTACCAGTCATTATAGTAAGTTAAGGATAGTGCATAAAAAAAACATTTATTAGAATAACGAAAACATTTTTAGATAATAAAATAAAAACATAATGTTTACAACAAGCTGTGTACTTGTTGTCAACATTATGTTTTGCAATTCATCGCATAGCGTTATTTATTGCAAAATTAAATCGGCAAAATGTTATCCAATGACTGTTTTCAGTAGGCGTAACTTTGTAACGCTGCTGATTAGTATGCCCAAAACATCAGCATGTGAATGAATCTAATTGGTTATAAAAGGTCGATGGGTGGCATTCATTGACTCATTGTTTATTCATTAATATATAGCTTTACGATTACACGTAACGCGCCAGAGTGAAAAAACGCTTTTAAAACGCCCGCCTCCAGAAAAAAGCAGTCGCTTGTTTTATCAAAGGATTTTTCTTGGATTTTTCAATGATGCTAGGAGTCTACATTTGATGTGTTTGCTTTGATTGGTACTCAAGACTGAACAAAAAGTAAAAAAACCTGATATAAGTTCTGAATGTTACAATTTTGGTTATGTGAAGGATGGGTTCAATTTAGTTACTTTAAGTACATTAAAAACGGACAAAAATGGAAAGCGGAAACAAATATAAATGCAAAAATGTAAAATAAAATTTAAATATAAGAGACCTATGGTGGTAAAATAAAATTCATTTCTATATTTATAATCACATTTATTTGTATTTTTACCTATCGTATAACGTAATCACAGTATGGCAAATACGTAATCACTGGTTTTTACAATTATCACAACCATTCAATTCATACCAGCTGTCTGTTTACAATACCGTGTAAACAAAAATGCTGATTCTGTTTCTACTTTACAATAAGAGGTAATGTCATTCATGTGCTTTACTAAAAGTATCAAGAAATTTCATTTGGAAAGACTTAACGTTTCTTTAATAATTTCTTGACACTTTCATTTTACATCTTGTCCAAATTGTACATGAAACTAATTCGATTTATTGCGATCGTAGTCTAATCTATTTTCCATAAGAAGGTTTGCTAGGATGTGTGTAAAGAGGTTGGTTCGGGTAGTAAGTGGGTGGGTTGGGGTTGTAAGCGGGTTGGTTAGGGTAGTAAGTAGGCTGGTTGGGGTAGTAAGCCGGCTGGTTGGGGTAGTAACCGGTTTGGGGTTTATTTTTCTCTGCTTCTGCCTTCGCCGCTTCTTCTTTTGCTTGTTGATCCAGAGATCTGTCAACAAAATAAAAAAAAAAATTTTCACGTTTTAATATGCACGTAAATATTGAAATAAATAATTGACTAAAATAGTTCTGGAATAAGTAATAGGAGACATAAGACAAATAACAAAATAATAGTACTTAAATACATAAATTCGACACCAGTAAGACAGCACAACAGAGTAATTTAATATCTTCTGTGAAGTTTAAAAAAAAAATCAATTAAATTTTCAAATCCATCAAACTCGGGCAAAAATCAATGCGAAGGCTTACAGTTTTTTCCTCTCATCATAAGTCATAATAGGTATAAACAAAACAATGCCTTGCCTATGCATATTTGGGACGACTTTGACATTGTTTTAACATCATCTAGTTAAACATACTTCATGTCTGTGCAAGTCATTTTCAATGTCTAGGTATCTCGTTGTGTTTTAAAAAAAAAACAAGTTTTGCATTAAGAATACTTTAACAAAAATCTTTAGCATTCTATGTAGGTCAGTTGTAGTTTAACTAATGCTCTAGCTAGAGTCCGTCTTAATTAAAAACCCTTTCCTTTACCCCAACCGAGGTAATTATTACACTGGTCAGCCAATTAAAAAAACATTATGTGTAACTTACGCTTGGATTGCAGCCGGGACAGGCGGGGGGGTTGGCAGATGGTCCCCAGTAGCATGGAACCCAGTATGGTCCGCCCAGTACGTTACAGTGTACACCTTGCCGTCAGGCCCGGGGTATGAGTACCAGCCTTTTTTCACCAAGCTCTCATCTGTGCCTTTAGGGTCCGTGAAGTAACCTTCCTCGCCTACGTGTGTTCCGTCCGCGATTTGGTACCTTAGAAGGAAATAAAATATTTAGTTTTAAGCCTTGTTATCGCTATGATGTCATTTTGTTACTAAATTAGTTATTTACTTTTTACAACATTATATAGGTAAGTGACAAGTTTTTCCTAACTTAAGTCAGAAAACGGTAATGTAGGAGTTGCACTATAATTTTGTTATCAGCTAGTTTTTACGAAAGTTTACTATCTATCTACGTGTTTTTATAATTTGAGCGTTATCACAAAATTTAAACATAATTAAGTTACTTCAACTCTTAAATTAAAAACTAATGAGACACAGATATTGCCCTACGAGAGTCCTTCCATAATTATTTGAAAATTACACAAATAATATTATATTATTTCTTTCTTTCAAATTATTTTACTATCAGTAAATAAACAACAAAAAAAACTCACTCGTATCTATAACTGCCATTATCTCCATAGACAAGTTCATTCTTGATCAAAGGATTTGGTGTAGTAGTGGTAGGGTAATAAACAGGGGGAGGAGTCCACGTATTCTGGGGGTAGTACGTCTGTTGGGGCACATAGTTGTTCTGTGGCGGAACATAGTTATTTTGTGGCGGAACATAGCTGTTCTGTGGCGGAACATAGTTATTTTGTGGCGGAACATAGTTATTTTGTGGCGGAACATAGCTGTTCTGTGGCGGAACATAGTTATTTTGTGGCGGAACATAGTTATTTTGTGGCGCGTAGTATTTCGATTCCGCGTAGTTCTTAGATGTGTCTGTGACGGGCGTTAGCGTATTTTGTGATGCCAAATAGTTTCTTTGCGAGCTCCAAGTGTTGGCATCACTTTGAACGTAGTTGTACGCACTAGCTGCAGGTTCTAATGTCTCTCTGGATTCTTTGAGGAGTTCCATAGTGGCTACCGCTTCGGAATCAGCGATTTCTTGGCTTTCATTGTCACTGGCGTGGGCTAACACCACAAGGGTAGTTATGATGTAGAACTGGAAAAAAACAAAAACAATAATATGAACACCTTATCAAATTACATTATAGAGTTACAATACAAATCTTTTGAGATTATTTTTACACTTTACAAAGACGATATCATAATTTCGTCTTGTAAAAAATTCAAATAAATATATATGAATTCACTCTACTGGTAGTTAAGTCGACGAACTGTTAATTATTAATGTCTTATTAAAGCAATGAGATGCTTAAAATTATCTGCTTTTAAATACACCGCCGCACAACAGATAACAATGAAACCATTTGAATTTAGACACTCGTCAATTTTTTAGTTAACTGTGTGTTTTTATTTAATTGTCTGTCATATAGATTGATACTATTCTGTTTTAAAATTTAACAGTAAAGTTAAGTAAGTTAACTTAGTTCAACATGTAATTCAAGGTAATCGCTACCGAGGAGTTATTGGGTTTATGTGTATGATATGCGTTATCCATAAGTTATGGATTATAATCAAAACTCTCGTTTATAATTTAAAATATCAGAAAAAGTTAAAATTATATTTTAATAAATCGGCTTAGAGTGCGTATTTACATAACTAAATACATTTCAGTTAAGTTAACTTGGATGTATGTTTTAGTTTGAAGGTTTCCTCGGTCCAAAGTTGGATACTTGGAATTCTTTCGGTGGAGGGTCAAAAGTCCTTTTAGGCGAAATATAAAAGTTACCGTATAACCCGAAAACTTAGCCAACGATTAGATTAATTGTTATTATAAGAGCTTTTAGTCCAAAATTAGTTTTTATCTCAAAAAATATTTTTGCACAAAACTTTTCACACATTTAATTTTCACCAAAGTTCACTTTCATTCACATAATTCATGGACTCACCAACTTCATGTTTAACGTCCTTCGAGTTCGGATACGGAATCGAAACTGTGCCCAATTGGGGGTCGCAAAGGATTTTATAGGAACAGATCCTGCGCGAGCGCCGCGGATCTTTGCGATACAATGACCTCTGTTGTGATGTGATGCGTCAGATTTTTTGGCTATTATTTACTTAACCTTGCACTTGTTCACGTATTAATTTTGTTTTATATTTAATTGGAGATTACAATACAGGTTTAAATTTTTCATTTAGTCTGTTTTACGTTGTTCAATAAGTATGTATAGGGTAGCAAGCAACGTCAATTTTCTAAGGAAGTTGCACGGACTTTCAACTACTTACACAATATGTTGACTCTAATTTCAGCGAACTATTTTGTTGAATAGCTAAATTGAAATTAATTGATTAGATTGAAAAATAAAGGGGTTTCTTTAATTCTTCTGCTTTGATTCTAAAGTAGATCCAGCTGATCTTTACTTCGGAAAATAATCTTCATTCGTTGTTTAAATAAATGATGCTTTTTGTGATGGATAAAGATATAATATATTTACAGTAAAGTTGATTTATGTAAATACATCGTGATTCGTAAAAGTGTTTTATTTCAAGGCCGGATTTGTTTATATTTATTCGATTTAACTAAACCAGTCGACGATGCAAACTTGATATAATTAAAAATATTTATTTTTAGCTGTCTTCAAGAAGGAGTTTCTCAATTTCGTTACGTAGATTTTTTTATGTTACTGCACTGAGAAAAATGTCATTTTGGGGTAATCTTAAAATATCGTGGCGTACGTTTAAATTAAGTGCGTTGTCCTAAAATAAGGAAATAATAGGTTATATATAGGTGACAATTATCATCGTAAAAATTGGTCATCAAAAATAATATTATCTTCTTAATATTATAACACTATGTAATAGAAAATAGCCCACTGTCCTATAAATATGTATGATAATCTATAAATAAGATTATAATTCTAAATCACAATGAAAAAAAGATGTCATAGTATTTGAGAAGAAGCATCTCTAGAATACGATGACGTCCCCTTATAGTAGTATGATAAAATTATGTGCTAGTTCCTTTTATTTTGAGATTACCTTCACTTAAAATAGAAGGAATTGGCATCAAAATTTAAAATGAATCCTACAAAAATACGATTACAGAAACTTATTTAAGAGTTTTGGCCAAAATATTATATCGTAAAAATTGGTCATCAAAAATAATATTATCTTCTTAATATTATAACATTATGTAATAGAAAATAGCCCACTGTCCTATAAATATGTATGATAATCTATAAATAAGATTATAATTCTAAATCACAATGAAAGTGCCACCTTCCATAAAAAGTTGTAATCATGATTACTCGAAGTCGAGGGTTGAACCGATTGACGTGATTCAAAAGTTGATAATTTCTTCCCAATTTGTTAAAAATTTGGAATCGGTTCCGTAGTTCTTTTAGATCATTTTATTTGCTGCCTTAAAAGTAATAGGGGTATTGGTGTATTCTTTTACTTTTTACCATTCCAAGCCCACATGATTTGCGTTTGTTGACTCATTGTAACACGCTTCATCGGCCATTAATTTTGGCTTTGGACGTGTGACCACAAAGTTATCTTGTATGTTTTACATTTAATTTCCGTTACGCAGCGTTTCATTTGAGATATATTTTATTAAAAGGTATTTTTATTATTTTTACTATTTTGGTTCTTATTTCCACATTTCAAGTTGCATAGTAATGCTATAATAATACCTAATACTTAAATATAACGCTTTTGAAATTTGCAGTCTTTTTCGAGATCTACAAAGTTTTAATTCGTTTTAAATCAGCTAGATTAGATAAAAAGACTTCTATTTAATCTAAACAAAAGAATTAGAAGGGCCTTTTTAGAGTTCCGTACCCAAAGGGTAAAAAGAGACCCTAGCTATTACTAAGACTCCACTGTCCGTCTGTCAGATAGACATCTGTCACCAGGCTGTATCTCATGAACCGTTAAAGCTAGACAGTTGATATTTTCAAAGATGATGTATTTCTGTTGCCACTATAACAACAAATACTAAAAACAGAAAAAAATAAATATTTAAGGGGGCTCCCATACAAAAAACGTGACTTTTTCGATGGAACCCTTCGTGCGAGTTCGACTCGCACTTGGCCGGTTTTTAAACTTAAGTTTAATTCTGAATAATCATAGTTCCTACTGAAAGAACAACACGTAAGTAATTAGTTTACATATACCTAAGTAAGTATAACATTGTTATAGTTACTCTTGTAAAGTTAAAGCTTATTTATGACTAAGTTCTGAGGTTAATTTTGAATACTAGAATAATGTATAGTTTAAAAGGTAAAACCTAAGCGTTGTATTGGATTATCGGGTAGATTTAAGTGAGTTGTAAGTCTTCTATAGGACTTTAATCTCTTACGCTAGACCGGGTTTCGATATAAGCAATAACTAGATAAAGTAGTTATATACAACGTATTACAAAATAAACCCTAATGCTAAATATGGTTACATTTTGATATTTTCGTTATTATAATTTTTTGTATGAAACAGCTGTTTTTTTCGCGATTTCAGAGTTGTCCTCATAGAAAAAGTTGTTTAGTGACCATCATCACTATCTACCAAATTCGGTATTAAGTTAACACGTTGTATGTTAAAATAAAAATGAAATGCCGTTTATTGGTAAGCGCATTGCTTAAAAACGGCAAGGATATTTTTATGAATATGATTATAAAATATGACGAACAATATAATAAGGATTTGATTGGAAAACAAATTTTAAAACTTTCTCGAAAACTAAATTTTTATTTCTGGTGGATTTTCATTATAATGGGAAATGAAAGTACCTATGTATTTAATATTTCTATTCTTTATGAGTATTAAGGTTGCAAAAACCGCTATAGATTTTCAAAAAGAATTTTCCTCCGTGGTCGAGTGGTTTGCACGCCGGTTTTCAAGGCGTCACCATCTCTTGAGGTCCCGGGTTCGATCCCCGGCTGGGTCAATGTAGAAAATGAACTTTTCAATATTGTCTCAGGTCTGGGTGTTTGTGATACCACCCTTGTCTCTGATTTCCATAACACAAGTGCTTTAGCTACCTACTTTGGGATCGGAGCAATGTATGTGATGTTGTCAAATATATATTTTTTTTTTTTTTTTAAAATGGGCTTAACTCAAGTGGCGTCCTCATATTAATTAAATAGGTAGGCAAAAGTGTCTAAAATGCCCAGGTTTTGCTCTTTCGCCTATACTACTACTACAACGAACTATATTTTACTGAGTTTACTGTTTGTAAATAAACTATAGAATCTTAGCTTCAATATGTAGGTATATTTGATTTTTAATATATTATGTACTTAGCAAGCAATAAATTTAATTAAAATGGGGGCGTCATTTTGAGCTATATTATGGCCCTAAAACGATTGCAGCGTAATTACTTTAAAAAAAAAGCTAAAAATATCCTTGTTTCACTATTTACCTTTCGTTAAAGTTTAATATTAATATTTGTAATTGTTTGCAATACTAATACAATGATGATGAGAGATAATGAGATGGTGATTTCATTATGTTAGTTTAAGATTTTAAAACCTTGTTGTAAATTAACCTTTTTTTGTACTAACTAATGCTGTCCATATCTGTAATAGTCATATATATACACCAGCTATGTAATGTAAATTTATATTATGTAAATATTATGATATGAAATAAAGCACTTTTATCCTTTTATCATTAGCGCGGTTTTATTGAAGGTAGGTACTTTCAATAAAACCGCGCTAGTATCCGTTAATAGTAGATTGTTATACAAGACGCTAAAATTACCCATTGCATACGAGGTAGTTTTATTCCCGAGCTTTAGCGAGGGAATAAATAGAAACCGAGTTACAATGGGTTTTAGCGTCGTGTGTTACACTATACTTTTCACTACGATTGCGAGAAAATAAAGTACAATATTAAATAGTTTATACACCTACTTCCGTAAACGAATCCACTCGTTTCTCTATCCTCCACTTCATAATCTTTTTGTACAATATTTAAATAAATGATTTGTGCTTGACGGCAAAAGATTAAAATTATTTATTTCCTATTACAGTCACACATTTCAATCAGTTTGTAATTATAGAAAATTTCTAAAGATTTCGCGCCATGGTACCTGCTGTAGCAGCTAAGCAACACAAACACGCATTCTACGATTCACTCTGTACACAGAGTATAAATAAGTCTATGATTTCACCGAAGAGATGCTTTTAGTTCCATTTTCAAAAATAAGAATGAGACACTGGGGGCCTATTACGAAACTTGGTCACGATAGTCGTCCGCAGTTCGTCGGTTGTAGTTATTACAAATATTCTCAATGTAGCTATCGTAGTCCATAGTCTATTGAACGAATAATTACGGATCCACTAGAGAGAAACTGTCAAATTTACGCAATAATTTTGCAATATCGCATACGCAAGTGCTTTGTAATAGGAATCAATCAGAACGAAGCACGGCCGCAGCTGCGTGTATCGTATTAAACTTTTCGTAATAGACCCCCAGTATTAAGTCGAGCTAGTTTTTATTCGTGATTATGAATAAAGACTTTTTCGTTTTAGTAGGCTCATTGGTAATAGACAAACATTAAAAAAGAAAAAACTTTATCCCCTAGGGCTTATTATGCTATTTTATCTCGACTCTTGAACGTTACAATGACGCACTTTTTGAGCAAGAGGAGTGAAAAAATTGTTTTATTTCATGTCTAGTGAGCGCGTAAGCTAGAGAAGTGAATAAATATTAATGATGTTGACCATAAACAAATGAGGCTAAAATCTTAACTGCTTTTAAAAATTAAACAAAGATTAAAATAAAAGTAACGTTTTAAGGTTTTCGTATAATTTGATTGCTGTATATCTTTTGGTTAAAGTGGATTTATATCGGATACTATAAAATAAGGACTTAGGAGTAAGTGTATCGTAATTTAGCTACTCTACATTTCGGGAGAAAGATTTATTCATTAACTTAAAAGAATTTGTGTGCAAGCGAATCCGTGAAATTTACATTTCAAACAAGACCGGTCAGTGGTATGTTTATGACCAAAACGATTCAATATCGTTGACAAAGTAAAAAAAAAAACCCTGAGGATGCTCCGGGTTGGGGCGAAACAAGTGTAGAGTAGTCTAATTGGTGAAGGTGCAAGGTGTGTTGCTGTCTTGCTTGATAAATGCAAGTATTGCGCACTGATATTTTGTGGTGTTACATGTGTATTTTTTTGCAGGCGGGGACGCCCGCTTCTATCCTGTGAAATTTCTATCTAATAGAAGAATGACAGCTAACTTTTGCTTTTTGCGGATGTGTTGAAGGGTTCCAAAAATAAGTTTTACTCAACGTAAGCGTTTACTAAACGTTAGTCATGACAAAGATAGCGGAAAGGGCAATTTTTTTTGGGATATAATACTTTAGCATACCAAAAAAAAATTTATAAATGCTCACCAAATTCTAAACCGCCCAAGAAGATTTGGTGAAAATTTACTGATTCTGGGTTAGGTTATAGGTTAGATGGTGATCAAAAGCCATTTTTTTGTGAGTTTTCATAAGCCATCAAGTGTTTAGGTACTCCTTTTATCCCCGGTTATATAAAAAAGTTTATTGTATGTAAAAAAACATGATTTAAGAATGTTCTTATGTTAGAACATTTTATTTGCTCTCCAAAATGCTCCTCCTTCGACATTATTGAGTTACTTACTTATCTCAGAATGTCTTTGAGGTTGAATCAAGAAATATTGTTTTGTCGTACGATTTATTTAATGTAGAATTGCGATAAAGGATGTTAAAGGGGTTTTGAGACAATTTTTCTTTTACTTTTGAATGGTTAGGACAATGACTTCGTCCTTTGTTTGTACTGATGGACGGACTTCAATAGTAAATATTGATTCTCATCAACACAAAGTAATTCAATTAATTATCATACTAATTTTATTATTTAATCAATTTCGTGTTAGTAGCTTCCGTAATATTGGGGTTGAATTTTTTTTAAAAATTGAAGTCGTCATGCTTTACCATAAATTAATTTTCTTATTTTTATAATTGTCATCGGGTTTTTGCTTGGTTTTGCGTATTTATTTATAACGGGACAAAGCAGTGTCATTAGTTTTGACGTAACATCAAAACTGGGAAAAGGTCCACAGTTTAAAAAAAAAACGCATTTTAGTGAGGATTTTTCCTTAAACTTTGGGTCGAACCTTTTTTGTACATTTTTGAGTAAGCGTCAGACGAATCAACGGTACTTTGTTAAGGAATTTTATTGAATAAGCATTTATATACTTTGTATCCATTTCAAAAGCAAGTGTTCAAAGGATGTATTCACCATAATTAAAGTTTAAGCTTCTCACTCCTGACCTGATATACATTACCTACTGAACACTGATTCTTACGAAATCAAATGTAGACTAGTGGGCTGATTTAAATCTATTGCAATCTATTTCTGATTGAAACTAACAGAAATCGCAGTTACATTGCTGCTTTAGTAAGAATCAATGTGACAACTATCTTACTTAAGGCGGTTGTATGACCGAAAGTGGCGCCCTCAGAGGTTTTTATTTAATAAGTTATTAATAGAAAAAGATTTTAATAATGTTTATCGTGGAGATTTTAGGGCCCATGGTCTAGTATTTTTAGAAGGTATTATCACTACATGCCCTCGTAGTCATTCGTAGAAGTAGATAGCAAATGTGTCAAAAACGGCCACTTTTAGCAGTTTTGCTATCTACTTCTAGCAGTGACTACGAGGGAATGTAACGATACCGTCTAAAAATACTAGACTGTTGGCCCTAAAATCTCCACGATAAACATTTTTAAAATTGTGTGTTAGAATTATAATATTAAATATAATTCACCGTGGCAATTTCGCTCAGGGTACCACCTTAAAGCAGCATGTAACTGCGATTTCAGTTTGTTTCAATCAGAAGTTGATTGCAACAGAGTTAAAAAAATCAGCCTTCAGCTAGTTATAGGAAGGATAGTTTATTGAATTGAAATATAAAACGTCTGCTTAATTAAATATTATGTTTTATTACTTTACTTAATCCTATTACTTTTCATTATAGTTAGAAATGTCAATGAAAAGTATATTATGTTACTTAAATAGAATAAGGTGATAACTGGCGGAAGTCCTTTATAACAATGTCAATGAGGATCAACGAGGTTTTTAGTTTAATATGTAGAGTTTCATTCACATCAAAATAAATTATTTCAGTGAAAGAATTATTGAAATTGGACCAAAAATGACGAAAATAGAGCGATTTTCGTGTCGCATTCTCAAAAACGCTCCCCAATTCACGATTGGCTGATGACGTCAGCGGCAGGTGTTTGTTCGGGCGATCGTGGCACGTGACGTCATCGCATGATCCGCAAGGGCCGGCCGTGTTTTTTAAACTCACTTTTTAAATCTTTAATAATTTTGTCATTTCTTGATGGATTTGAGAAATTCAAACAGAGATTTACTCAGATATTGATAATGTATTTGATGTGATATACAAAATTGATATATTCAATTGTCGTGTTGATCCTCATTGCAATCCATAACATAAACTTATTTCATCCCAAAGTAAAGAACGACATCGTCAGTTTTAATTCGACTTGACCGCAGGAGAAGTCGACCTCTCAAATCGCTACTAATTCATAAACTTAATATTCTACCTACGAGTATGTTCCTACTTAATCCTTTTTAGCAAATGACAGTGCGATCAAAACGACATTTTATTTTTCACGGAGCATTATCTTCAAATGAAAAGCAGTTGAATTGCGGCAGCATAAGATAACTATTATAACCGCAAATGTTTTCATATATTGTTGACTTCCTACTGTTTGTGAAATAAATTCTGGTAAGTACTATTTTCATAACAAATCCTTTGAGTGTTTAAAACTATTTGGCATTTGTACGGCGTTCCGATGGATTTACGAGCTGAAAACTTTGTAAATAACAATTTTCGGTGTTGAAAGAGAATGTATTTGCAATTGATTTTTATTTCAGCTAAGAGAAAAACGTAATCTGTAAAATATCTGTAATAGTGAATTGCTACAGACCCCAAAGTGGTCCGAGGACCCCACTTTATGAAAATTTGCTGATTATCTAATTAGTAACCACCTAGCGACCGGTCTCATTTGACAGATGAATGTGATACATTGCTTCTTCTTTTTGGGGTAAAAAAAACATACCAAACAAAAGTAGCAATGTATGTCAAATGAAACCGGTCGCTAAATAGTTTCTATTCAGATAATCAGCCTGCGGCCGGTCTATCAGGTTATCGGAAAACAGCTGACTTGGTCATCAGACATTGATATAAATAAATAAATAAATACAGCACAAACTTAAAATACAGTAATTTGTGTTATTATCTCCTTGTTTATATTATTAATTTAGCAGAACAGAATACACATAAATGTATATTCTGTAAATAATTGCAATATATTTAATAAGCAAAATAAATGCAAAACCGCACCGGATTTGCAAATTTTTTTGCAACGTTGTTGCTCAAAATTTGCACTGTGCGCTTGACTTAGGTTTCACATTTTACTCTGCTCTGCACGCTAAAAACTAATATCAACAAATTATTTAAGTAGATAAATAAACAAAAAGCTTTTGTTGAATTTTTCTTTTTTTATCTTTTTTTATTTTAGTGATTAAGTTGAGTAAGTGTTGCGTGTTTTTGTAGCTATGTCTGTAAAATAATGAGTAATAATTGTCCTCTAGACGTGTACATGATTGTCATTTACCAAACACCTACCTACCATGACCCCAGCTTGCTTTTCCGGTTTATGGGGAGTTACTTGCAAAAAGAAGTGAAATCCCGCCAAAAAAAATTTCATGTAAATGTTGCCAAGACTACCATATGGCTCGCACTGTCAAAAGTTATCAGACCACATGTTGAGCCAAGCTTTTAACTCTACGCGCCCTAACTTTATAAGCCTCATAAACTCTACAACTTAGTCAAAATATGTGGCTTGGCCATTTCGCTAAATATTCACTGTTCATTACTTTTCTGTTAAATAATAGTTCTTGTAGTAACGAAACGGCTAAGCAACATATTTTGACTAAGGTGTAGAGTTTTTAAGTTAAGGCTTGTAGAGTTAGAGCGCTTAGAGTTAAAAGCTTGGCTCTACATGAGGTCTGATAACTTTTTGACAGTGCGAGCCCTAAGGTAGTTTTAGTAACGTTTACCTACATAAATTTTTTTTGGTGGCATTGTCATTTACCAAACACCTACCTACCATATAACATAATATAAGAGCCTCAGGGAAGGATTTTTAACATTGTGAACTCCAAAACGATTCCTTTTCGAAAATGATTTACAGCCCATGATAACAGAATTAATTCACTTAAAAATGGCACGTCTGTTCTGACCGACACATTGGAAGAATAATTTATAAGAACCCCATTAGTACCATATCCGTATCCGTGGATGATGAATGGCCGAAGATAGTGAAAAAATTGGTTCTGCTTTTGGTCCCTGACCGGTATTGAGTCGGAATTAAGAGTTATCGCACGCCCTTTATTAGTTAGTAATGGATTCAATTAAAGGGTCTTAATATTGTATCAGTCATGCGCAATGTTTAATATTTGGTAGAAGCGTATCGTTTTATTTTATTTTATAATATTTTTAGGGATTACAGCTAATGTTACAGAGTAGATAATAAGCCTCCACAGATAACAGTGAATTGAATAGGTATAACTTATAATGCGCTAACTTAGTAATTAAACAGCTTATTGCAGTCTACGATATTAAATTAATCACTAAACAATTGCCTGTTTTACAATTTAATGATATGGGACAGATTCACTTCTAACGTCAAACGTCGGGAAAATAAAAAATCAAACCAAATACCAACTAATTACCAAAGTACTTTCAATAAAACCGCGCTAGTATCCGTTAAAAGTGTTTTATTTCATGATTAGGGACAGACTAAAAAGAATAGATTAAATATGAAATTATTCATCGAGTATTATTGATTTAAACTTAATCAGACTTTGTGGAACAGGCTTCTAATGTACAAGCTCTATTAACAGCTGACAGACTATCACAAAATAGGTCAAGAGCAAAGATGTCCCGCTTATTAATGCTATTGAACAAATTACAGTTTTACAGTCTTCCCATAATCTTGGCAGTACCTACGTCAAATAATCTTATAAACACTTCTTAATCCACCTTTCTTTCTACTTAAAGTGATAATATTTAAAAAAATATTAATTATTATCAAAAAAGCACGAAAATGACCAAAGGGAATAATACTGAAAATAAGATTTTCACAATTTCAGGTGAACATAGCACACGCCATAAATGAAAACCAGAAATGAATGTGTTCTTGCTAGGGATGCCTTTAACAAACTAATATTTTTTTATCCAAAGTGTTAACTAAATAATAGGCAAATATTGTGAACATTATTCTTTCTCACCAACACACAGCATGATTAAATAGGTATTATCTCCAGTACCGCATGGCGGTGTATAAATCATGTCAGCTACCCTTGTTATTTTTATCGAGGTAGAGGTATTGACCAGTGTGGAGTTCGTTTAGCAGTTAATTATGATATGATCCCAAGGGATTGTTTGTTTACGAGTTAGGCTTAGGAGGCATGAGGTAAATGAACTTTAAGAAATTAGCGTTAATTTTTTTTTTAGTTTCTCAGAATGATAATTAAAAATGTTTTTCAAGTTTGATATTTTAAATATTTTTTTAATTTGAATTAGAATTATTTTAGAGACCCCAACTCTTTGAAGGATTAAGGAATCTACTTATTTAGGATTTATTACAACAAGTTCGTATAAACCAACGTTAAACAAGATCTATATTGGTAATAAAACCTATACACCGTTATTGTTTAAGTATATCTAAAAATGAAAAGGGTTATTCAGACATTATAGTCGAGTCGATGTTGTACTTTTCTATGGAACAGCTGATTTTTTTTCGCGATTTCGATGGTTGGCCCCATAGTAAAAGTTGTTCATTCACGTGGTCTGAAATCCCCTTTTCATTTTTAGATATAGATACTTAAAAAATAACGGTATATAGTATGGTCTAGTTGTAGTTAGAAAAAGGTGATTCTTTAGTTTAGCTCAAACGGGTGTTCTTGCAAAACTCTTTTGAATTATAATAATAATTATTAAAAAAAGATTTATAGTAAAAATGTATTACTTAAACATTAGTTAAAGTCCTATTATTTAGACATGCAACTGCACTGGGTTCAAGAAAACCTTTTTTCAAACACCACCAGTTGTATATAAAAAAAAAAAACATTTCCGCAACTGGTTCCATACAGAGGACTGACCTGTGACTCAAACAGTTTACCTCACCCTCAAATTTCTCACAACCATTCGGCCATTAGAGTCATCTATGATTTATAAGTTCTAAACTTTTTAAATAAACCGTTGTTATAGAGTTTATAGAAATGTGAAATACCACACCACAGTTCAGCGAAATATGCCATCATAAACAATATAAGTATGTATGCAAATTGCTGCAGCTTTATGTTAATGAAAACAGCTTTAAATAATAATAAAAAAAACATTGTATCGTAAATTGAACCTTAACCACCTCAAGTAATTGACCCTAGTAGGATTTGCTTTGGCATCAGTTTTTACGGTGTTGTTAAAAAACAAAAAGTTCTGTCTTTTCAAAATTATTTAAGTATTTCCATACACTTATTATATTACTTACTAATTTATTTCATATTATTTTTATAAAACAATGTAAACATGCACTTGGTTAATGCATGTACAAAAACTTATAGACACTAAATTTGTAAGGCTAGCCGCTAGACTACCTATGAAAGCTTATAGAAATATAATATCCCACATTAAGTACTTTTAGCAACTTGAGATATGAAAGCACAGTTACACAAGAGGGGACAAATATAAACCACTAAACAATTACGTTATGAAAATACCTCTAAATATTTTGAACTACAGAATAAACCTTCCACTGTTCCTTATTTGGAAGCATAGGATAATTTTCCATAAAAACATAGTATATCAGCCGCCATTTGTAACATAGGCATTAACGTCAGAATTATTTAAAATACCAATATTTTAGGGTGGAAAATTACAATGAGCAATTTGTAACAAAATGCATTACATAAAAGACAAAATCATTTTTTTTATAAAGATACAATTCAAAAAGTTCACGGCGTTTGTCACATGCATGAGCCATGTTGAAATTTGTGGTTAAATTCGAAACGGTTTTATCTCAGAAATAAGTCAAGTCGGGTAAAAGAAAAAGTACCCGGGCATTCGAAATGCAGAAAAAAAGGAAATACGAATACCAAACGTTCGGCCTTTCCAAAATCCACTGGGAGTCAAGGACAAAAAAATGTTATTGAACTCAGTTTACGTCATTCTTATAAATTAATGGTTATTTCGAATTTAAGGAAACTACGAGTGAGCTATTATTTTACAAAACTGTGGTTTATAAATGGGAAGCCAGCGAATAAAATATGACCAAAAATAGACACTTAAGCATAGATTTAGGTTTTTTTTATTTTTATTTTATATTGTTACCACAGCATTTATAGAGCATTAACGCAGATATAATTATACAATACATAAGCCAATTACGGAAACAACACTTTGTAAACAAAATATATAAATGGTTACAAAAATAAAATTATTTTAAACAAATATTAAGTTTAACGGATTTGAAAAAGAAATTTAATAATAATGAGAATTTCGAAATAATTTACTATATTGTCTCATGATAAGTGTGTGTGAATGTGTGCGTGTGTGTAGGTTTGCGTGTGTTTGTGCATGCGTGTTTGCCTCCTTCGTAAAAATAAATTCACTCGCACTGTATGTGGGTATGTAAACGTAGGCTTTTAAGAACATAAATAATTTTAAAATAAGAAAATGCTTTTATTATTCGCAGACTGCTATTCTCTGATTTTAGAAAACCAAATCTAATTACTAAGAATGCTCTCAATTCATTCTACTATATCATTAACTCTTTCATTCCCTAACTTTGGAGTTATAAAGCTGTTACTTATGGATTTTAATCAAAGTTAATTGAATAGAATGGATAATAAACCGGCTTATAAGCTTGCTGCCCCTCTTAAGTTATGTAACGGGGTCTTAGGTTACCTAGTTAGGGTACCTACCATCAATCTAGGCAGCTTCCGTTTTATTTGCATATTCATGCGGACGTAACTTTGCCTTGCTGCCTACATATACACTACGAACATGTTTTTCATGCAACGTGCTGAATTTAAAAGACTAGAAAACTTACAAGTAGATTTCTTCATGTCCCTATAGCGAGGGCTTCGGAGATAGAAGGATATGTTTTGATGTATTAATAAAAATCCTTAGTACCCTCAGTCAAGTAATTCTAAAGTTTGATCTAATCATTTGTAGAACAATAGTTTTCCGATAGTTTTACGGAAAATAAAAAGTTGGTAGGTATCTAATTACATACATCGAACTTCACAGTTTTAAGACCGTCTTAGTTAGCTTTAAAGTTGGCATAGATTTGTATGGGAAATGATCAGAACATGGGAATGAGCTATTTTTTCATCTCATGCATGTTTTTAAAGTCGACTCAGAAATTTATTTTTATGGCGTTAATACTATAACTATTAAAACAGTACCTTAGTAATTAAAAAAATCCCTGGGTAGTTACAAATTATTTTGAATGAATAACCTTTACAAAATAATCATCGCATTATAACGAAGCATTATAAGGACAAAGGCGGGGTTAAAAGTTAAAAATAAGATAAAAAGAGAGATAAATATATACGTTTTCGAATCTAAAGCAATCGGTTGTGAAGAGAAGATTGTCTGCGGAGGTAATACTGCTGAATGAAAACTATTCAGGATGTTGGAAAATCCTAGAATGAATTCCTTGATTAATCGAAACGTTGTGGCGTATGCAACTTTTGCTTTTTTTCTAACAATGAGAAAAGTGTAGACTTACACTCGTATCTATAGATAAGTAATTTTTTACCATCGCCATTCAAAAAAGTGCGTTTAATTCAACGATAAGAGTGAATAAAAATATTTTGAATTTAGAACAACCGCGCATCGTGTGAATTATGTAGAAAAAAAACAAAACGTGCTGAAAGTATGGAGCTATTCCATAGATAAGGCCATAGTCATACAAATAAATTAAAAAAGAATATCCCGCCAATTTCATTTAGGTTCTTTTTAGTGTCTTATGTTTGGGTTCTTTTCTAAAAAAATATCCCGCCAAATTAATTAGGTCCTTTTTAGTGTCTCATCTTTGGATTCTTTTCTATATATTAGAGGGAGATTAGATGTTCAGTTTTGCATCAGTCCATTCCATCAGTCTGGTACGATCTTCAGTCTGTAAAAATTCAAATTCAATATCTCGGTCCTTAGTATCCTTCGCTGCTCTCGGGATCCAACTAGTCCCTCGAACTAAATTCCCTCTTTTTTCACTTGTTGTATAATCTACTAATAATCGTGTTAATTGTAGATTTAGAAGCATTGCAAAAGTGACAGTTTTACTTAGACAAGCGTCTGTTGATATGAGTGTTAGTTAGAACTTGAGAAAAGTTAGCCGGTTGGAAAATGTCCGTAATGTACAAATTATGTATATATATTGTTATTCAATTGAGATCTTTATGTTTGCATATCACAATAGTGGTCTACGGAGCATTATTACCTCCGTGAATCCTCCTGAATGAAAACTATTCTAAGCTGCTTAGACCCAGAATTAATTCCTTGATTAATTGAAACGTTCTAGTGTACGCATCTTTTGCTAGCTTTTACTAACAATGAGAAAAGTGTACTTACCTTAGAGAGGAAAGTTAGCTTGTCGGAAAATGTACTTAAATTCTGTACTGTTATCCAATTGAGATCTTTATGTTGGTAGAAAAAAAAATACTTTTGTGAAAACAGTTTTTGATCAAAGTAGGATCAGAGATTATGCATTTCGATATAGAAAGTTCAAGCTAACTTTGAAATTGAATTTAGAACACTTTATGAGGGTTGTGTTCGAATTATTTTTTTGCCGGAAATCCATTATCCATATAGAGCATAAAAACTGAACTGAGATATATTTGGACTTCTCCAAATATATCTCAGTTCAGTTTTTATGCTCTCTTGCCACAATATCCAATACTTTTACGATGCTCATTAGAAAAAACTTAGCCTGCGATGTACAGAATGGTTTATTTATCGGATTTTGAATGGGTATAAGTTTAAAAATTATGAAAAATGTCCTGTTTTTTTTTTAACTAAAACATTCACATAGTACCATTTATGAATAATGTACTCATCTGACCCAGTATAAAATCATAATGTTACCCGACTTTGGGTAAATGACCTGAGGGCCTATTACAAAAAAGCATCGCGATAAGCGTACGATATTCGTCGCACACCGTGGCACTATTGACTCACAGATAAGGTTAAATATCAAGTAAATTGTACGACGAATTGCGTCCGACTATCGTGATTCTGTTCTGTAATAGGCCTTCTGATGTTATCACAACGCAAATCTGAAGCGTGTTCTTTAGAGTAAACTTACGTCTCAAAAATAGACTTAAAGGTAGATCAAAATGACAATGCAAAATGCAAGATTGCAGGCATATCTATATCGAAGCTCGAGTCACTCAGATGGATTATCCTTGACATGACGCCTGCGCACGCATCTTAATGACGACGGCGCCTTTGGCAAGTTCATATCGAGATTATAATGTACGTAGAGGCGGATTTTTATATGTTCCATTTGTGGACAATGGGTCAGTTTACTCTTGATGTGGTACACTTTAAATGGTGAGGTCTTTGTGGATGGAAAAGTTATGCAATCTGCAAATCAAATCTCAAAATAGGGAATTAAAGCTTACGTATGTGTCATGGTAACACAAGCTAAGGTAGGTCCTAGTTAGCCCTAAGACCTGTTTTTTTGTGAAATTTTTAGCTATATTTAATTATTGTAACGTGTGGTCTTTGAGTTAATAAAAAAAAATATCTCTCTCTCTCATCTCTCATTAGTAAGATCCGATCCGATCGTCGTGGAGATCCTTAGGGGAGGCCTATACCCAGCAGTGGGTGTCGTGTGGCTGATATGATGATGATGATAGTAAGATACACTTTGATAAGTCTCAAATTAATACAGAAACTGATACAAACGGTGCATAACAGAAAATCAGTTTCATTGCCCTGGATAATAATGAAGCGGGATGGGATACCTATTACCAAAATGGTGTTGTAGCTATTTTCTTATGTCCAAGTGGGTTTTTTTTTTATTTATTCCTTTTGACCATAGACTTAGAACTTGCAGCGCTTTTGACAATGTCTACCTGTTTGATTTCAACAAAATAAATTGTTTACTACATTAAAATAGTCAGCCACTGGTATACAAGATTTTATAAAATCTTTCTCTATATTTTTCTTACATTAGT
The DNA here is from genome assembly GCA_950108535.1 of Agriphila straminella. NCBI lineage: Eukaryota > Metazoa > Arthropoda > Insecta > Lepidoptera > Crambidae > Agriphila > Agriphila straminella. The sequence continues at coordinate 13,361,446 of OX467320.1, forward strand.
TTTATTTTCGCTCCCAAAGGTTCTGCCACACTTAGGTATTCAGATGACTCGGTAGATTTCATGGATCCATATCATTCACTTGTGATACCTTATTCGTTTATTTGTTCAGTACGGCTATCGAGTATAAATTGCGATCTCAAAATGTGACATGACTAAAAAAATATTGTTAAAAAGATTTTTCTGAGTGTCTAGGTAAGTATTAAGTCTCGATCCATGATCAAGATCAAAATATCTTTAATAAAATAAACTTAAAAATTAAGCGCTTTTGAATCGTCTTTAAATTCTTACTACGCGTTTCAGACTTTTTTATCCGATAAGAAGAACGGGCGCAACAAACTTATTCAATGCAAAAAATATTTATTCCAATCCAATAACAATTACTATTATATCTACTAAGTTAAAAACTATAAACTTTTAAGAAATCGCTTTTCTATGTAAGTAATAGATGATTCATAATATGTCACGCATTTTATCTCAGTTTTTTGGCGAAGCTGTGAATTTAAAATCATGATAAATTACTTTTAAAAGTGATTCAATACTGTATCTGTAAAGAAAACATTATTTAAATATCTTAAACGATGTTTCGCTAAGGTGTTAAATGTTTGTCATCAATTTTACAAGCCAATGAACTAGCGAATAGATTAAATTACTTTTATGTTTTAAGCACTCACGAGTCAATAATAAATCAACTAACTATTAATGTTATTAATCATAACGGAGATTAACTTGCAAAGGCTGTAGCCTTAAATATTCGAGTCTCTAAAATAACTTCGAAAAGAATTGGCAATTTTTTTTGTACTTCCATCACTAAGCTTTCACAAAAATGGATATCTTTTAACACAATTATTGAATAATATCAACCATAAGTGTAATTTATATGCCAAATTACACTAGTAGATCTCGCTCAGTTTTTGCAGCTTTCAAGTTGTATTATTAGAATACTTGCTGAGGCTTGAGATGAACTCCTAGATTAAATTTCCAAAGTAAAAAGTGTTCATTTATCACACCTTAATAATGTTACTTCCAAATTTATAATTAATGAAATAAATATTTTTTACCATCGCCACTCGAAAAAATGCGTTTAATTCAACGGTAAGAGTGAATAAAACGCTGTTTTGTTCACCGAGTGAATAAAAATATTTTGAATTTAGAACAAGCGCGCATCGTATGTATTATGTAGAAAAAAAAACGTGCTGAAAGTATGGAGCTATTCCATAGATAATATAAAAGCCATAGTTATAAATAAAATAAAAAATACCGCCAATTTAATTTAGGTTCTTTTTAGTGTCTTATCTTTGGATTCTTTTCAAGAAAATATCCCGCCAAATTAATTAGGTCCTTTTTAGTGTCTCATCTTTGGGGGTTCTTTTCTATATATTAGAGGGAGATTAGATGTTCAGTCTTGCATCAGTCTGGTACGATCTTCAGTCTGTAAAAGTCAAAGTCCATACAAACTGATGAAATTGACTGACGGTTGTTTTATGTCATTGGAAAACTTTAAGTTTCACTTTTTTCTAATGTTTAAATAGGTATTACTGATTACCTACCTAAATAATAAAAATGTGATAACTATAAATACTATACGTATAAGTAAGCTGCTATTTGTTTTCTCGCAGTCAATGGTAAAAAGTAGAGTACACAACTCGTGAAAAAAAAATTTCATCTCGGTTCTTTGTATCCCTCGCTTCGCTCATGATTCTACTTTTGAATCCCTCGCTACGCTCGGGATTCAACTCTAGAATCCTTCGCTACTCTCGGGATCCAACTTAGTCCCTCGAACTAAATTTCCTCTTTTTTCACTTGTTGTATAATCTACTATTATGTAACATTTATAATCAAAATAGAATTTAACTAGCTTTTTTTCTTGCTAGTGCAAAGTAATATACTTTGAATATGAGCCTTTTATTTAAAATATGGTCTTTGAAGTTTTCGTCCCTGTAGTGTAGCCCCTAAGGCTACGGTTTAAAAATATACACGAATGATACTTGAAATTTATTTTTGTTATCAATCTCGATTCATGCCCGGTTGATGAATGATCGCATTGTGAATTCTGCTGACTCAAATATGTCAATATAATATGAAACATCTACACAGTTGTCTGTATTATAGTCCGCCTAAGGAATACTTTGACTAGGATATAAATTATCTTTTGTTTTAATCCATTGGCACAATTGGAAATTGTGCCAATTTTCATTTTTTTATCTATCCAGCCGAGGCATGACGTGGTAACAAACACACACACACACACACACACACACACACACACACACACAAACTTCCGGATTTATCATTTCTAATACAGATAATCTAGATAGTTTTTGGCGCAGTATCTGTGATTAAGCAAAATTTAAATCTCACTCTCAATTTTCAATTGATATCAATAAAATATTATTGTCAGTGTACGTTTATGTGCAACTTTATATTATTAAAAAATAAACATGTCATTAGCACCATCGCAGAATATTAACGTAAGTACTACATACAGAACTACCACTCCTCACCTCACCCCTGTTAGATTTTACCGCTTGCGTTTCATTTGCAAATCAATTATTGTTTACAATGGGCTGTCCACACTTAATTAAGTTACTGTATAAGGGTGCTAAATCCTTCGCAAATAACGTGTCCATAAAGCTACTCCATGGCACATAGTCAGTCATTTAGAATACACTAATTAGCTCCATTCGTTTGGATGTTTCAAATAAATAAATTTTAGATAAAACTAAAATTCTAATTTTTAGGTTAACCAAACTGTTTTGTTTACTACCTACAGTACCTGGATTAATTTTGCGATGTTTATCTTTCAGAGATAATTCAACAATTCTTATTCATTGATCTTAGCAAGCTAATATCCGAAAATATCAATCAGTAATTTGAACGCACCATCGAACATACCATGTAATTTCTCTCTATTTGGCTCACAAAGTAACTAGGAGCTTTGAAACACTATAAGCTTTATAAATTCAGAGTCTTCAGTCAGATATAAATTTCTAACTCATTATAGTTTCTTTGAAGCCTTTGAATGTTTGTTACTCAATCACGCACATATGGCTGAAGGGATCTTATGAAATTTGGCACTCAGATAGTTTATAGCCTGGATTTAAACATAAGATACATTTTTTATCCTGGTTAAAGGTTTCCTAGGGATGTAAGTCGCGGGCAGAAGTTAGAAAATAAAGTTTAAGAAATGCATACGAACGTTTAGTGTTCATTCAGTTGAATGGAATTCTTGTTTCGAGAACGTTCTAAAGGGCAAGGACAACAGGATAATCTTGATCCAGAGTCGCATTTAGTTAGCACCCAAAAAATACAAACCTTATATTCGGGACCGGTTTGTCAAGGCCTCGAGGCTTAGCAATGTCCCCTCGTGGACCTAAAACGTAGGAAGGACTTTGTTAAATCTGTAGAAGAATAGAAAAATATATACCTAATGAACATACGTCTACTGATTGAACTGAAAATGCCAGTTGCAAAGATTAATTAATCCTCAGTAGAGATTGGCTTACTAAAGATTAGTTGCCTAGATAATAGATTTATCAAGATGCAACAGTTGCCTAGTAACAGATCCAGAGTAGGTCTATCTCATTATTGAAATCGGCAGTTATCAATTCAATAAGGCTGCGTTCAGACGATAACGCACGACCCGACCTCAACCCGAACTCAAATCAAACTCACCTCAACCGCAGCCCAAATTGAAATACATCGCTTACAATTTTGAATCTTATGACACATTAATAAGCTCCTGTGTAATGTTCAGGTGAGTTTGAGGTGAGTTCGGGTTGAGTTTGAGTTGAGTTTAAGTTGAGTTCGGGTTGAGTTTGAGTTGAGGTCGGGTTGAGCGCGGGGCGTATGCAGTTGCATCGACAAAATATAACGAAGCTTATTAATGTGTCATAAAACTCAAAATTGTAAGCGTTGTATTTCAAGGAGTGGGCTCTGGTTGAGTTGAGTTCGGGTTGAGGTCGGATCGTGCGTTATCGTCTGAACGCAGCCTAATGAGTGAAAAGGCATTCACCTTTCAAATCATTTTTCCTTGGCAAAAAACAGTGAGATCTAATAAACAAAACCCTGTACAAATACTTAGCAAAGCTACATTAGTTTCAACCTATTCAAATGCAGCGAACTTTTAAATTAAACATATTGCGACACCGTCATATGACCCTACATACATGATAATATCGAAAATTTCATTAAAACCTGAATACTAACGAGTGCACGGTCGTTAAACGAACGTCAAGGGCTGATATTGAAAATTTCAGCTCATAGAGAGACATTTGCTCATAGCGCATTAAGTCATTTATTATGGTCGCCATTTTGAACGTGCGGCCTATTTGTTTTACTGATGAAAAGGATTTAATTGCGGTTCGGAATGATATGGAAATATTTTTGGATCGGTATTATTGTGGTAATGGAGGGGTAGCAATCACCGTGATACGTTGGTTTATCATATTCAACCTTTCTCTTTGAATAATCTATAAATTGAGAATGATTCACGCAATTATCATAAAAAACTGATTAATAACTCCATTAACCACTTAATACTTCATACCTAGGACAGGCAATCCAGTTAGGTAAGTCCAACTTCGAGAAAGAGATCTCTCGTCGAATCCAACTCGGGTGGGCAGCATTCGGGAAGCTTCGAAAAATCTTCGCGTCCGACTTACCTCAGTGTCTCAAGACGAAAGTCTATGAACAGTGTGTGTTGCCAGTGATGACTTACGACAGTGAAACGTGGTCGCTAACTTTGGGTCTCATAAGGAGGCTCAAGGTCACCCAGCGTGCAATGGAGAGAGCCATGCTCGGCGTTTCCCTGCGTGATCGAATCAGAAACGAAGAGATCCACAGGAGAACTAAAGTAACCGACATCGCTCGAAGGATTGCTCAGCTGAAGTGGCAATGGGCGGGACACATAGCGAGAAGAACCGATGGCCATTGGGGCGGAAAGGTTCTGGAATGGCGACCGCGCACCGGACGACGTTCCGTGGGTAGGCCCCCGACGAGGTGGACCGACGATCTGGTGAAGGTCGCGGGAAGCCGCTGGATGCGGGCAGCGCAGGACCGATCGTCGTGGAGGTCCTTAGGGGAGGCCTATACCCAGCAGTGGGTGTCGTGCGGCTGATATGATGATGATGATGATGAACACTTAATTACTAGTATTGTGTAATCTTTTACCTTTTAAAATGGTTGATATGCATCAAACATTTTTATTGTCCCCACAGCTGGGGCACAAACCTTCCTTATGGGTGGATAAGGATGATGGTCCATAACCTACCAATGTATATTGGTGGGTGTTAACTATTGCAAATGCAGCCGGGACCAATGGCTTAACGTGCTTCCTAAAGCACAAAGGAGATAATAAATTTTTGGTCACCCATCCCATGATTGTCCGTTGCGAAAGTTACTTAACAACCGTAATCGCAGATTGATGTGCTAACTTACTGCACCATCAATCTCCTCTTCTTTACCATACTTCCCATTAATCAAAGTGTTAAAGAGTAATAAAAACCAATATTTTAATCTTTGAATTTTATTACCTACCCAGTTGCGACCCATTTTCAGTGTTATCTTTAATTTAAAATTCAATTTCAGTTTACGAGATTTTATGAAGGCTGTGTTACGATACCCTCGAGTTAGACGACCTTCACAGATTTCACAGTCCATATTTTGTTATATTTTCATTTCATTTTACTTGTTTAATGGACTGTCGGCCATGAGGCTCATTTTCAATCTATCGCATATTGAGACCAGACCACATTGACAAGATAACCATTAGTATGGTGTTCGTCAACCTTCGTCAAATTTCGTCGTCTGGGTTGCGAAGTAGGAAACTTCTGGGAGATATGCCACCCTGAACATATGGCCTCCCATACAATGATCTCCAATAGCAAAAATTATCGATCGAATATTGTTATAAATAGTGAACAGGGTCATAGGTGGTCGAATTTTAGTATCTCAGTCCAATCCAGTCTAAGCAAACAGTTTTCGACAATTAATGAGATTTCGATACTGTTGTCTATAAAAAAAAACAATTTGATTGTCGACTCTGTTTACTTTAGCTTTTGTCTTCAACTTATTTAATTAATACTGGTTCTTGGTACTGTTGTTTTTCTATGGACAGTTAGATATTCCAAACCTATAACAACCTCATCTGAGCTAAGTAAATCCTACTAATAGGGATGGGCGAATGAATCATATACATATATCGTATCGATATTTTTAAAATATATCGACAACGTCAAGTCAATTTACGCCCATCATAAGTGTATGATTTATGTTAATAAAAATCATTTATTATAAGTGCGTTAATCATGTTTGAATTAAATACTTTTTGAATTGACATTTAATAAGCTTGATTAATCTATTTCTATAAACAAAGTACGCATCATCAATTCGTCTCCAGCGAACCGTCTCTCCTGAAATACGACAATCCCGATATCAAACAGTAGTCGTTTGTTTAACCCTCTAATTTCGATTGTTGTACCCTATGCGCATGGTCCCCTTTTGTCCCGATGATAAATTGGCCCAGCTTACCTGTCGCACGGGATTAGTGCTCAATACAGACTGTATCAACCCCCCACGATACCTTTTTATTTGGTTTCGATTATTTGACTAATCCGATTTTGAAGTAGGTTTGTTTACGATGTTTGAAATGTTTATTTTAAGTCTGAAGAATTTCATTGCGTCAATGATAAGCCTATTTGCATGATTGCGTTTTATCGTTATATTGTGCCCAAAATGCGTGTTTTTATAAGCGAGTTACTCGTAAGCATCTAATGTGGTTCTAAAGTCACATAGGATGGCTGACAAAATAAGTGCAACTTAAAGCAGACATATAAAAACAGAAGCTTTAGCTGGGATTACACGTGCATGTCAAAAAAGAAAATGCCAAAATATGGTTAATTGTGCACTCGTTTTAGTTGTCTACTTACAAGACTCGCCAAAATTATTTTTTAACTACAAATTGACCAAGATAATAAGGCGCAGGACAGCTAAGTTCATGGCATAAGTATTTCAATTTGGTCGGGTTGTAGTTAGGATAGGAAAAGACTTTTAAGTTTAGTGCAAACGAGTGAGTCTTTAAACTCGTACAATTTATAAACAAGAACAATCTATCATCGTCTGACGTGTTATATATAATGTTTACCGTCTAGCACCTGCATAACTCTTTTTTAGTCAGAAGTATAACCTCCTTTTAGAAAAATATATATGTATTTTCAATAATATCCCTCCCGTTAACCTCTTAGTCTGGATGTTTTTGCCGCGGTTCGTGTAAGTTATGACGTCGGCGTCAGCTATCTCGCAGATAAATCACGTCATATGAACGTCTACTCTAGGGGACAGCGTCCAGACGGATCACGTCTACCTTCACTGAACATTACTCATGAAGGTTCTCAGACTTCATTGCTTATTTTATTTATTTTTTATTTTATTTAGGACAACAAACAGTGGTACAATTAGGGCTGCCATCCTTCAACAAGAGCACACCCGGACATTTTCGAAAAATCGCATTTTTTTTAATAAATCATATTTTGGGTAGGTAAATAATTATTATTTATTTAAATTAAATAAGTTGGCAACTGTAAGGAAAATCGGATTTTTTAAACTCGAGCGTTTATATTTTTGGTCAGTTTCATTCACTAATCTAGAAATTATTTGCCAGTCTATAGTAGAAAAACGGCTGCGCAGCGCGATTTTTTGTCAGTTTCATCCACTAATACCTATAGTAAATCTTGCCAGTCTATAGTAGAAAAACGGCCGCGCAGCGCGATTTTTTGTCAGTTTCATCCACTAATCTTGTAATCTTGCCTTTCTCGTCTACAGTAAAGAAACGGCCGCGCAGCGAGATTTTTACACTTTCATCCACTAATCTAGAAATCATGCCAGCCTATGAGTAGAAAAACAGCCGGGCAGCGCGATTTTTTGACAGTTTCATCCACTAATCTAGTAATCTAGCAAATCCACAGTATAGCAGTGAAACGGCCGCGCAGCGCGATTTTTAGACACTTTCATCCACTAATCTAGAAATCTTGCCAGCCTATGACTAGAAATACAGCTGGGCAGCGCGATTTTTTGACAGTTTCATCAACTAATCTAGTAATCTAGCAAATCCACAGTATAGCAGTAAAACGGCCGCGCAGCGCGATTTTTAGACACTTTCATCCACTAATCTAGAAATCTTGCCAGTCTATTAGTAGAAAAACGGCAGCGCAGCGCCATTTTTTGTCAGTTTCATCCATTAATTTTGTAGTCTTGTCTTTCTCATCTACAGTAAAGAAACGGCCGCGCAGCGCGATTTTTAGACACTATCATCCGCTGATCTAGTCAATTTAATCTTGTTAGTCTACAGCAGAAAAACGGCCGCGCAGCGCGATTTTTAGACACTTTCATCCACTGATCTAGTCAATTTAATCTTGTTAGTCTACAGTAGAAAAACGGCCGCGCAGCGCGATTTTTGCCAGGCGCCACCCGGAGACATCGATGTTAAACCCGGACATCCACTACTCAAACCCGTAGACTCCGGGTCAAACCCGGAGAGGTGGCAGCCCTAGTACAATACTTATTACAATTATCGTTTAAATCAACTAGTATTACTCATTGCACCACCAACATCGTTATCCCCATCTTAACGCTATATAATATGAATTATCCACAGACGGAAGTTCTAAATGTTGCAATGTGAAATATACTTTTCATGTTGTTGCATAAAAATGCAAAAGTGCTGGGTTTTTTTCTATCAGCACAGCAGAATATCTCACAGATAAATTACAGTTGAGCATTGCTACCAAATATGACGTCCAGACGAAGCACGCGTACTTACACGACATTAGTCAACAAGATTTTCAGAGTAAAATCTTTGTAGAGTCTTCGTTGAACTTTAATTATCTATATTGTGGAGAAAATTATGTGAAGTAAGATCTAAACGTGGCTAGCATTTGAAGTGACTTTTGCATTGTTGATCTTGCATGTTTGTACGTTTATTGTGCAAAAAGCTTTACTTTGAATATACTTAGTACCTATCAAAAGAAAAGTGTTAATCAATGTCCTTTATTTGCAGTAAGAATTTATGTTATGGAAGCTAATAAAATTGATATTGAGATATGGATTGATAGATCTAGCTATTGTCTTGAATATCGGGACATCCTTTGTGGCAGAATATAAAATAAATACCCAATGTGTTTTTTTATTATTATTTCCCGTCGCGAAGATGATCTCCATCTCCTAGACTACAAGGTCTCCTAGAGCAATCTCGAGCTTCGGCACATTATCGGTAATGACCTCTTTTATATTTGGGAAACTTATGTTGAACCATCTCGAGATATCAGGAAAATTAATGAGTAAATATCTGTAAGTAACACTTTATTTTCTTTACTATTTATTGATTAAAGTACCTACTCAACTTTATCCGCTCAGGGTCAGTAACTTCTTGAATGGAATGGAATTTAAGATCTCTTTTAAAAAATTCTAAGCAATTTTTGTTACCATGAGTTATTGTTTAACCTTAGAATAATAACAACCTGGAATGATAGTTCCCTACAAAGCGCACTGTCAAAAGTCTCATTTTACATACAAGGCCTTGGCTTCTAGTTATTATTATTCATCATATCAGCCGCACGACACCCACTGCTGGGTGGGCCAGGCCTCCCCTAAGGATCTCCACGACGATCAGTCCTGCGCTGCCCGCATCCAGCGGCTTCCCGCGACCTTCACCAGATCGTCGGTCCACCTTGTCGGGGGTTATTATTCTTACTGCCGTACAATTAATGAACGAAGAGTAAGTGTGAGTTGCACCTCTTTTTTTGGCTAACTTGTGCTTAACCGGTACTTTAACAAGCTTGTTATCGTTAAAGTTAGATGGTGCAACTGAGCCTTAGTTTATACTTAGAATAACCAAAAAGTTTGCTTAGCAATATTACTCCTTACGTTCAACGTCTCAAAGCATCATATTCCTAAACTTCGTTTATTTGTACGGCAATGTGTGTTTAACAAAACAATTGAAATCTATAATAATTCGCATTATAATAAGAGACTTCAGTTTGACATTAAAAAAATAGGGAGAAAACCTTGTAAAAAAACAGTAATCACCCGCAATAAAATAAAATTATATACTAAGACATGACTAAGGTCATATTAAGTGTGACATAATCCAATTTTACCTCACAATTAAACTTGTCATATTTAGTGGGCACAGATTCCGTTAAATTTTACAAAAAAACCACCTGTATTTTAGTATCACATCTTAAAAAATATGTTTATTTCCTTTCAACTGACCGCTTCTTGTCAGAAAAACTTATGAGCTTAATCTTCTGTAAGGAGATTAAGTAAGTATAAATGTTTCATATGAATGAATGTAAGGTAATATGACAAATAATTTTGTTGTTGTCATAAAAACAGATTGATTGGGGATTTAACGTTGGTTCTTAAAATATTTGCTGCTTTAGTTAGTTAGTTCATTATGCTGGACGATGGTCTGGAAATGAAATCAATCAAGTATACTTTTGCTTGTACTCTAAACTTACTATAATTGTTTGCAAAAGACAAAATTCAAGTTTTATTTGAAAATCAGTCTGAATTGAACAGTTGAACAATTGAACAGTGTGCTGTATTTTACTAGGTAAATATACCCAGCATTCAATAGGTTCTTATGCTCTTTTAAATGTATATAGTACAAAAGGAAACTTTACAACGAAACTCGCTAGTTGTACACTTTTCGCGAAAAATGCAAAAAACTGAACACAATGCTAGCAGATTGCATTCGTCACCCTCTAGATCTTAGAAACATGTTGTTACAAGACGGATGGCAAATTAAAGATGGCGGCCGTGATTGAGTATGAAAAAGCACTTGGATTACTCGATACCAGATTCGGTGTGCTATCAATCTGGAGGTGACACGAGATTAGTATCGATATTAGTGTTGTGTAAATGTGATGTATTTCATGTCGGATATGAAATTGCTTCTGAATCGGTTGTGATAGATGTGTAAGTATTGGTTTAGGTCTCAAATTAAACATACCTAGGTACTTCGAATGATTAATGGTAATTACAGAATAATCGGAACGTTTAAAAACTTCGAAGTAGAGAACTAAGTTTCATCACTACTGTGTCACTAAACTTTTTTCCTTATTTTACGGTTGGGCCTAACATTTTTTAATTCTTCATTTCTGGCTGATCGACGTTTTGACTTTTAATTCATTAATTTATATTGTTCCAGACTCATACAATAGTAGATCGTTTGCTGTTCTAAAAGATTCTGTCGAGAAATAATTTTCTAAGATGTCGGCTTATTAAAATGTATCAAGAAATATGAAAGCATAGCAATTACCTCGTACATTGTATTGTACCACTTTCTTTAAAATGTTTAATATTATGCTAATGCTTAATTAATTTCATCGCCACGGACTAAATAGAATTTTACTCCTTTTGGGGTCGTGTCAAAGGACCGTGCGCGTAATCCTTCTACCAAACGGGTTACCTTCCTACACAAAAATATTTCCCTCGCTCGTTGAAAACATTCAGCCTTGCAAAAGGGCAAATTAAATCATATAGCGAGCGTCTCAATTATTTGAAACGCGCGGCGTGTGCCACAGTCAGAGGAACAAAAAGAATGGTGACGCTGGTCCTTTGAAAAGCCCATCGGGGGAGCTCTCAAAGCTGTCACCCCCAGAAGGGCACTCCACTACGAACGAAAACATCACGATTTGTACTAATGCTAAGCCGTGAAATACATCACCACTCAAGCACGGCGAAAGCAACTGTCAACGACAGCTAAAAACGCAATGGAGGCGGTCCAACGATAGACGCCGCTGCTGGGCATGTCAAAGGCGCCGCAGCGGCTAGAGAGGCGCGCATGCGTGAAGAAGCTCTCCCTATTGGTCTAGGATGACGTCATTGGGGTGAGCCTGTAGATCTGAGTGACATTAACAGTCACCCCTGAGCGGTCTCAGGGTGCACGCGTCCTGCTCTCAAAATCTCTAGATTTATATTCCATCCAAATATTGCCAATTATAGACAGTGAACAATCGTGATTGCCAGTGGTTTTTGTACGTGTGCCTTTGTATTCAAGTCAAGATTCATAATTAAGGTTTTCTGGTGAATATCAGGTGAGTTTAAGGGTTGTTTACAATTGACGATGATGCTACTTCATGCATGACTTGAGACGTGAATTCGTTGGATGTCTCTTTTAGCGTTCCACAGGTAGGAAAGGAAATAAGTCTGAAATACATTTCTAAGCTACTCCAACCTTCTTCGCTTTTGAGATTACTCAATCAATTCTCTTCGTTGATTGATAAACTTGCTCTCTAATTGTTGCTTATTCAAATTACAGATGCCAAAATAATGTCTGTAAGAATTTGTCCTTCAAGAAAACGTATCTTCATGAATCGACATTGCGATCACGTTTTGTGTATCGAGGAGACCCGCGTAACTCGATGCTTTACATAAATTAACGTGGCCTATTCCGAATCCATCGCGGGTTTAACGAACCATCACTGGCTTTCATTTCCAATTTAAATATTATAAAAACAAAACGTGGAATGGATACTGGCTTAGATTGCCTTGTAAGAGTAAGAGTAAGAAAAAGGGATATTCCATCCCTCTAAGCAGTAATGGCCTTTGTTTTATTTACTTACACGGTCTGAGAAATGGTTCCTTACTGTATACATTAATACTTAGTAGAGTGTCTTTGTTTGTTTGTTATGATGGATTTAATAGAATCAGGGTTTTTTTTTTTCAATTTGTAAAAGTAAGTAACTTTGCGAAGTAAAGCTATACAAAGTATGACTGGCTTTGGGTTTTGATTATCACAGATCAGCTGATTTTTCAAATGTAACCTCGTACCATCATAACTTTGCGATGACGTTATTGGATTTTCTCTAGGGAGATAGAAAACTTTATAGAAATGTTTCTTAAATTGTTCTTAATATGCTGGAAATTAAAATCAATATCGAATGTTGAAGTTAGTCTTGACCTGATTAGCGAGGGTCGACTTTAGTCCCTGACATCTCTTTGAGGATTTAAATGAAAATTGTGAAATTGAAAATAGTTTCAATTTTTAATATTTTCTGCTCTCTATCCGCGCAGGTGGTGTTAAAAAATGGCACCCATTGACGATTTTGTAGCGGGATGTTTCATCAACGATATTAGAATTTAAGAAACGATTAACAGAACGTAGTAATTTGACTCTTTTACAAATACTGAAAACAATTTCTTAATTAAAATTATCATCAATTTATTATTTTCCCGAGAAAAGCAAATTATGAAAAAACAAGACAAAGTCGTAACGAGGTTTCATCGCGAATTATTCGCTGAAGTTTTATGAATAACATTTAAATATTTATCTAAAGTATATTATATTTTTTACTGTTAGTAAGTCTGTTTATGTCCCAACACGTCCCTGGGTGAGAAGTGCTATTAAAGTTAGTTCATTTCAGAAGGTTTTACTACCCACCGAAGTGGCTGCGTTGTGCCTGACTCATCAGCGTGCTAAGCTAGCATTATCGTCTAAACTTGGAAATTCTATTTCAAAAAGGTTTCTTGACTTAGTTTATGTTAAGCTTTGTGTTTTTTAATTAAGTTGTGGATGGATAATTTGACATTAACAATTCATTGTAATAAGAAGTCTCTAAGGTTTGTCTTCACCGAGTCGCTTCACCTTTCAATTGGTCTTGCGTCAAAGGCATTCAATATTGCCTCCAGACCGTGCGCTTTCCTTTACTTTCCTATTTCTACTTTCTGCAAATCAAATTTTGACGTTATTTGAGAAGATAGAGCATGCGCTATTGCATGCCCTGAAGCATGCCTCTGATGAATGTGCAAGAGGAACGGGAAACCGACTTTGTCAAGACACACCATAGACTGCCGATATTTTTCGATATTGATAAACCTATAAAACATTAGATGCTCTTGATATTGACCATAAAGGATAAGTTAAAAAAACACTTAACTCTATAAAGAATAAAAAAGTTTAATTATTAAAAGCAGGCCAGAAAAAATATTAAAATTTGCCAGATAAAATAGAAACGGCTGAAGGTTTTAGCATTTATCACAAAGTTTTTCTCAGTGTTTACGGTTCGTCGAGTCTGAAAAAGTAAAATGTTTGGCAACTTTTAAATTCCTGGGTTACTCTCAACGGTTAAATTTACCACAGAGGAAAAAAATCTTCCTTTGAATTTTATTTTTGTACTTGTTTTATTGACAAATTTATTCCTTTTATGTTTTATATTCGTACAAGGTAAAAAGAAAATGTCTATACCCAGCATATCATACGGCTGAAATGATGAAAAGATGAAATGAAAAGAAAATAAGTAGTGGTCATATTCTAAGCAAACATAAGATAAAGATAAAGAAACATTTATTAGCCTAAAAAACATGAGCATATGAAAACAGAGATAACTGTCTTTATTACAAAAAAGGTTTAATGAAAATGAGAAATAGAGCATGGATTAAAATCAAATGAATGTTCAGTGAATTGCCAATGACCACCTGAATCAAAGCTTTGTAACCATGAATATCTCCAGAGCAGAAACTAGACAAAGGGATTAAGGTATAATGTGGATGAAACCTGGATGAGAAAACTTTATCAATTAGCTCCTTATGATAACTGTGTTGAACTTGAATGTATGAAAATGGTCTGCTTTGAATAGAACACGTTAATTGTCCAGCAAATGCAATTAGGTATACTTACGTTTTTTTTTAAGAAACAACACTTACTATAGAGTCACAATCTCAACAATTTCTTTTACCGTTTTGATTTGCAATAAGTAAAAAATTTGCAACTTTTTCAAATCAAAAGTTTGATGGAAATACACTGTCAGTTCTTAAACATTAGGCAAGTATCGGCAAATAAGTAAATATTCTCTTGATTCTAAATTCAATAGAAATCTATTGGTATGAAAAACCTGTATTTTGTTTGATTCAGCAAATAAAGGTACCCAATTCTTACAAAACAATTGAATCCCTACATTAGCCGCGATCGCTCAAAGTGGGAGTCTGATCGGCCGATAATGGTTCCTAATTTGATTGGCAGGAACAGCTGGATGCGACGAGAAAACTCTATTACCTCCTTCAACTTGACGGGTTTTACGGCCCGTTAGGGGTATTAGGGTAATTGGCTACTTACGACTCGTTTGCGTTGCCGATTGCAGTACTATTTCATTAGGAGGATACGCCTCGTTAGGTTAAGAATGTCATCTCTTTTGATGTGGCTTTGAACTTGGTGATCAGTGGGTTTCTACTTATTTAATGTTTCACATTTGTAAGAAATTAAATAAAGTAATATTTGAATCAAATTGACTAACAATGTTGTACTTACTTTTTCTTTACTTTGATCTAAAAAGTGTATGTTTGAGATATTACTATGACATAATTATATTCTGATCACTAAAATTTCTAGATTTCACATTCAGTCATTACTACTATTTTGACCGTTAAATGGTAGGTATTCATATTTTTCAACCGGTCGCTGGCGACCGAGATACAATAGATTTTCTTTGTGTCTCATTTTCCGGGCGTTGAAGAGTTAAATCATTGTGGTTTTTCTATTTCTCGTATATTATTATAGTTTGTATCTCTAAGTGTAATAAATAAAGCAATAAGGCTTCGTTCAAACAATAACACACGACCCGACTTCAACCCGAACTCAACTCAAACTCACCTCAACCGCAGCCCACCTTGAAATACATCGCTTACAATTTTGAGTCTTATGACAAATGAATAAGCTCCTGTGTAATGTTCAGGTGAGTTTGAGGTAAGTTCGGGTTGAGTTTGAGTTGAGTTCGGGTTGAGTTTGAGTCGATTTCGGGTTGAGCGCGAGGCGTGTGCAGTTGCATCGACAAAATATAACGGAGCTTATTAATGTATCATAAAAGTCAAAATTGTAAGCGCTGTATTTCAAGGAGTGGGCTCCGGTTGAGTTGAGTTCGAGTTGAGTTCGGGTTGAGGTTAGATCGTGCGTTATAGTTTGAAGACTCTAGGATGGACAATATGCTCAGGAATTTCGTCATTAGTAAGCAAATAGAAGTCACGACTGATATTACATCGCTCTACAAATTATTTCATCCTAAACTTTAGCAACTATAAAATAAACACACGTATTTTTCAATCAGACAAGAAAATGTAGACCATGATTATTTAAATGTTTTGGGAAACAAACAGAAAAGTATATACCTACGGACATGATAAGTTATTAATGTCAGTAAAATACGGTCTGTATTTATATTTTTGGTCTATATAATAAAACATTATATTAAACTTCTATTTTCCGAAATTCTTACTGGAAATTAAATTCTACGCAAACAATAAGATCACGGGAAAAACTAGTGATTCATGTCCATCAGCCATTTTTGATGTCCCCACTGCTGGGGCACAGGCCTTCCTTATGGGTGGTAAGGAGGATGGGCCATAACCCACCACGCGGGCCCAATGCGGATTGGTAGGTGTTAACGACTGCAAATGCAGCCGGGACCAACGGCTTAACGTGCCTTCCGAAGCACGGAGGAGCTCGAGATAATACATTTTTGGTCACCCATCCCATGACCGATCCTTGCGAACGTTGCTTAACTTCCGCAATCGCTGGGCCAGGCGCTAAACCACTGCGCCACCGAGCTCTCCTAAACCACAGTGATTCATAAATGTGAGTTATCTAAAATGGATACTTCAGCAGCTATCCATATATGATTTTAAAAAGATATAATTAATGCAGCTAGTATTTTACTGACATAAATAACTTATCATGTCCGTATATACTTTTCTAATAACTCGTATGTTCTTTATTTGTATGAAAAACTGAAAAGTGAAAACAATCCCAAAAGAGAAACTCAATTATAGGTCTAGGGGCAAACCTAGACCTATAATTGAGTTTCTCTTTTTTTCAAAAAAGTGTTGAATTTCAGGGTAATACTTTTCCGGGGACAACCCCGGAAGATAGGGTACCATGCATACAAATTCATGACACTCTATCTACTATATTCAGCTTTAGGGTTTTTTGTAACACATTGTATAGTTACTTGCGTTTATGATCTAGTATAGATTATACAGAATTTCTTCATTCAATACACTTCTGATAAATTATTCATTGAAGTAGTTATTACCGATGTTCCCAAGCCGATCCACCATTTAATTCTCCCCGGGGGCTCGGCGTCACAACTGCGATTGTGTCAATTAAACCTTGTTTCCAATCAATCGAAATTGAAACGGCAGGTTCTGGAGTATTCAGTGATTTCAGTTGCCTCCCTAAAAGCTCTTTCTTTTGTTTTGTATTTACGTTAGGATGTGTCAATGAGAAAAAATAATCATTAGATGTAACGTACATATTTTACTAGTTTTAATTATGTCTTTTAGCTTCTTTAAGGAGGTGCCAAGAAATTTAAGAAGTATAAAAGAAAGAAAGTTTTTTTTTTACTTTTATGATAATTAGATTTTTTTCCGAAAAAAGTGGACAACAATAATACTATTACAGGGCGATGGCACGTGACACAATATTTTGGGCACGTCACCGATCACAATATACATTGCGCTACGATTTGATTTAGAAAAAAACCGGCCAAGTGCGTGTCGGGCCACGCGCCGTAGGTTTCCGTAGTTACCTCATATACCATACCATATTTAATACCACTATCATTTTTCGTCTGTAAAAATAACTTTGTTTTTCACAGTGTTTGTATGAATGACAAAGTTATATTTGCGGTTTTGGAAAATATGATATATCTCGAAAACTAATTACTATATCTCGTTCAAACCAATTTTCAGTGAAAGTTTTTATTAAGATCTATAGCATATAATTTTTTTTAGATTTTTCACTCACCTATTTCAAAAGTTAGAGGGGGGACACACATTTTACCACTTTGGCAGTGTTTATCTTTCAAACGGTTGACTTTGAGAAAAAATTGTCTTAGGAACCTCATTGTCATTTTTGATGTTTTTTTTTCAGTTTCAGTTCCATGTATGGGAATCTTTTTATTTTTTTATTTTTGTGTTAAAATCGTTAAGCGGTTAACAGAATACATCTACCTACTAAGTTTCAACTGTGTAATCCTAATACTTTCGGAATAAAATGGCTGTGACATACGGACGGACGGACAGACAGACAGACAGACATGACGAATCTATAAGGGTTCCGTTTTTTGCCATTTTGGCTACGGAACCCTAAAAATGGTACGTTGCTTGATACATAAAGGTTCGCCATCCCTGTACTATTACGTACCTAAGATCCAAAAAGTATGCTGCATTAGTAAAGTTGCAGAAATAATTTCAAAACGCGGAAAAAATGATTGTTGTTGTTAAAAAGCATCATAAATAGTGAGGTAACACCAGTGTTATTTTATGTTGTTTCAAAAATTGTCTCAAAAGTGTAGGGTGGAGAAAAATTAATCATTTTTAACCTAATGAAAAGAGAGAATATATCAATCTTTTGTCTCAAGCCGTGACGCAAGGGCCGGGAAATTAAGACTGTGAAAAATGGGGTGGCCATTATGGAAATTATTATTTGTTTATAAATAAAACGGTCCGTTTTGACGATAAATCTTTGGTGGAATATTAAGAGAGATTGTTGTCTCTTAATTTACTCAAATGCAGGAGGATTTGGTGCAGGTGTTATTTCCCTGGAATGTATAGTACCAAGTTACGTAAACGTTTCCTTTTAATAACCATATTTTAAATCAAAATATACCAAAAATACCTATAGATTTTCCAAAATAGAGGTAGTGTAGTAGAAATGTTTAGTTTTTTATCAATTAAAAAAAAATTACACCGCATAATTTCGCAAAAACACAACCAGTGGAGCGATCTCGTATAACTGCTTATCCACAGAACTCGTAAATTCCGACCAGTTCTCTCATATAAATATCTTTACCACATTCAACCCTAAAATGCTAAACAATTTATCGGCACGAAATTATCGGTAAACATCCTCGATTTCTCGTACCGTTTTCGCTTCTAGCTATGAATGTGCGATTGAAAAATCCCGCCTCAGTTTGCTGGGCTTACGTAACGGCTGCGTGGATACGTGTCGCCCAGGGCACTGAGAGTTACAAGGGGTTGCTATTTCGTATACCAGTACACGTAAGTACCGAAATATCGAGTGCTTAAAGGATATTTTGAGGTGTTTGAGTGTTGTCATGAGAATATCAATGCGTTTAAAAAAAAAATTGTTTTCATGTAGATAATATTTTTACTTTTTTATCAAGGTATGGTGTGTTATACATATTTTTTTTTTTTACATACTTACATAAAATACCTATATTATTATTATACATTATTAATTAGTTGCCAATTAAACATTTTAATTTATTATATTATAGATTATAAGTGCCTACGATAAATTCTGATAAATTATTAATTATTGTATACATTATCATAACATATTATAAATAATGCTATCTTAGTGAATTCACACAAGGAACTGGAAAATATGTCTAATTTACAGCTAATCGTATTTAAAATCCTCATCGCTCGTGTCAGTGGGGCTTTGCTTAATAAATTAGTTCGGCCGCGAGGCACCGCCAGCAGCGGAGGCCGGCGCCGTCGCTCCACATACCTATCCGGTACACATAATCCAATACGACTCAAAACCTCCCCATTACATACATTACATACAAATATAATATATAAGTACGAACCTATGTATCGTTTCTTCTAACTCTATTTTACCTATTACTTTTCCTAATGATTAAACAACATACTTATTAAGAGTGTTGTCTTTTTTCATAGCACTTAATATTATATTAAACACAATTTTGTTCATTCGAAGGTAAAACATACCTAACCCAACATAAATTTGTACTACCAATGACCCACCCCACCCAACATTTAAAGCACCATTCTTAATAATTACTCACACAGTTGGCAGTGGTGTTGCTATTTCGAAATGCGGAAGCTAATATAGGGGGATGGAATCGGATTAACTCGACACGGGGCCCCATGCGCCCCGAGTGACGCAACGCTTTCGTTTTATTGTCTGCAGCCTCAGGGTTAACAGTCGCCATTTTTTGGACCCAAACAGAACACGCGTGGGCCTAATCTGAACGACTCGTTTGTCATCAAACAGCCTGTGTATAGGATATGCGATAAATACTAAGTCATGGAAACGGATTCCGTACGGTACGCGGTAAGAGTGATCTTTCAGTGAGTGATATTTTTGTGATGCGAGTTACTGCAGGGTTTTGTAGATGATTAATATAACATAGCCCATGAATTTAAAAAGAAACTGATTAATTAAAATTTTGGTAATGATTATTTTGAAATCATTTTTGAATTGAAAACAATGATTATACTTACAATCCACAAAGCATAAGCTTAGAACCTGTTGGTTTTAAGAGTTCTGAAATTTCAAAAAGTTATGTTTTAAGAGAATTTGCGAGAGTGAAACTGCGAAACTAACCCACCTCATGTCAATGCACCCGAAACTAAATTCACACAGAACTGTGACGATTTATAAATAAAAGATAGGAGTCGGTCGCCGTAGGGTCCCCCGAGAGCGAGATGCACACATTTTACAAAATTTATTTACATAGGTTTCAAAGAGGGTCCTTAAAGAAACACATTTTTGGTGGCAGACCTCTCAGACATTCTAATGAGGAGGTATTCGTGCTGAGAACGTTTTCTCTAAGAGTTAAAGGGAATTTATAATTTAAATAATGAATATGTGAATGTTTAGGTGAAGTTGTTATGAATGGTATAATTTGTGTTTTTGTCTCGAGGAGTAATTTTAATGAGGCAATATACCTACTTAAATACTCCAAAATTTTCTATACTTAATGAAAATGTTGTTAACTTGATGTCTCGACGTTTTCTTCATGAATACACTCAGTAAAAGCTTATATTGGTTTATTGTTTTGTAAGTTAGAGCTTTAATAACGATTTGTAATTTTCCAAGTTCTTCTTTCAACAGCTTCTCTATATTTTATTTAAACGTTGTTATCCTTGTCTGTATGTATGCTACCGTTTATTTTATTTTTATGAGTCATTAATATATTCATTGCTTTGCTTGCCCTGGTTATTTTAGTACTGCCACTTTTTAACCGACTTCATCAAAAGGAGGAGGTTCTCAATTCGATTGTATGTTTTTTTTTATCGTTGTTCGCGCGTATCTTCTACATTTATGGACCGATTTAGATAATTTTTTTTTCAAATCGATATTTTAGAATAAAAAAGGAAGATGTTCTCCAGCCACACCCGACTTTAATAGACGTGTTTTATTATAACAATGATAATGCGTATCTAATGATTTGTATATTATTTCTTCCTTTTTTAGAGGCAGGTTTTTTGAAGTCGGTTTTTTGTTTTTTAAACAATTTTTCAATTACCTACTCATGAAGTCTTGAATTAAACATTTAACCCAAAAGTTATGAATTCACACTTTAATAGTGCTCTAACAAATATTTACATATAGTTTACGATTGCTACTTAATTATGAAGTGTGAATTTGGAGATATTGGCGTAGAAAATGAAGCAATTTTTTGTATGAAGACCCCAACATTAAATTATATCGTATAAATAACAACACTTAACAAAGTAGGTCGTAGATCTTTTTGGTCCTATTGTATTCATTGTTTCAAGGTCTGTTTCAAATAATTTCTGTTCCAATTTAAAATAAAACTAGAAGGCACTGCTGGCTGTCCTGAACTTCGTGAAAAGTCCTAAATGTAATTTGTCACGAGTGTTCGAATTGAAAAGGCGGCCATAACCTTTTGTATTCGTACCCATTTGAGTTAGAATTTACAATATTCCCACACATTGGTTACAATTTGAGTTTAATATAAATGTAAAATATGCCTCCGTCTGCACACCTGATGTCGTTACGGTTCACCTAAAATCATTTCGCAACTTTTACGTGGCGCATTCCGCTAAATCCCAAAGCTTGTTCAAAAATAAACCCCTATGCAGCTAGCCCCAAGTTTAAACAGTGTTGCTCCCATACAATATTAATGGAAACACACCCTGTCTGAGGGTCATGGTTGTAGTTGTGTGGATTCCGTTTAGATGAGAAGTTTAATTAAATTTTATTGATTGACACCTCAGTGAGTTAACATTTGTGTAGATGGAGTATTTAGTGAATTTGCTAATTGCTGTAAGCTTAATCGTTGTAACAACTATTTGTATATCACGATTGGGTAAATATAATGTTATTTAAATTACTATGTTGCGATCTTTGGATATTTAATTATTTATTTACCAGTAGAGTGTTTTTTTTGGCCGTGGTACTACTCACGTGTTTGGTAGTATTACGGGCAAATTAATTCACTGAATATTCGTGTTGTTTGATTTCCTAATTGCTTGATTGTCATTATATCGCAAGTGAATTAATTCAGAAACATACGAGTATTATAAGACTAGATTTGTATGTGATTTGTGGTAGCGCCACAGAATATATAATAGTTAGCGCAAAGGTTTCGACTATTGTAGGATATTACCAATTTATTTAGATGTAAACAATTTTTAATAAATATTAGTATTCTAAAAACTATCATCATCACGTAAATCTAGCAAATTAGGATGTACGTGACTAGTTATTTTTTAAACTACTAAATCATCCAAGGCTTTTTTACTTGACTATTGTTTTTTTATACTCGTAATAACACAACATTCAAGGGTATTAAATTGTTAAAGTAGCACTACTATACATTCTGTACTTTTATTTTACAAGTCCCATCATGTCCATAGTCCGCCCACCGTTTTAAGTGGATTACACTCTGGACCATGTTTTATAACCATTAAAGTGGACAAAGTGTCTGATGGATGTACTGTTAGACCCTTTGTTCAATTCTAGTAAGTTATTTACGAGAATTGTTTTACTTTTAGATTTAGAGACTTTATTTATTTGTTGAAAAATATTTATTTGATAGTGATGTGGATCGTGCAATTTTATCGAACGTTACGAGTATGTGCAAATGTGCAAGTTATATGTTTTGTCTTTATTATATTAATACGCCCTACCACCAACAAAACCGAGTACAAATTGTACCCACCTCCTGGGGACCTCTGCGTCTTACACGGGTGGGGCGGACCACTAGACCACAGAGGCGGTTAAATCGATTAATAAATGTTATCCCATTTTATTGAACGGTAATCAACGGCATTGTTACTTTTATTAACTACAGACTAAATAAGTAGTTAGATACTCCACAGACTGACAGATGACGGACTGAAGATGCAAATACAGACATTTTTCCTAATAATTGCCTACTTAAGAGGACCCCAGCTTCAAACTTGTAAAAACAATATCCAACAACAACCCTCACAGGCACTTTTTGAGCAACAGAGTGGTCCAAGCGTGGAACAATTTGCCAGAACAATTAGTCTCCGCCAACAACTTGAACCAATTTAAGAATAGATTGGACAAACACTAATTTAAATAAAGTAGAATAGAGCAAAGATTGCAGGATACAGGCACTATCAGTTGCAACAACTGCTCGCCTGTTTAATAATAATAATTTTACATCAACACCTGGCAGTTAAACACAAGTTAATCACAGAAAAAGTTCCATATTACAAATATACACCTCAAGTAGTTTTAGATACTCCACAATACAAACTTTACTGGGACAGGACAATAATCACAGACAAAACTTTACACTGCAATAGACCAGATATAACATTCCATGATAAGGTGAACAATCAAGTTACTCTAATTGACGTAGCTATACCAAATACACACAACCTCTCCAACACTCACACAGAAAAAATTGCAAAGTACACGGATTTGTCAATAGAATTAAAAACACAATGGAAAGTTAAATCAGTAAAAACTATACCCGTAATTGTATCAAGCACAGGAATTATACCAAAAACAGTACACACAAGTCTTAAATCACTCGACATGCATCCATTATCATATTTACAAATACAAAAGGCTGTCATTTTAAACACGTGTAGAATTGTCCGTAAATTTCTATCCGCAGATGAAGACACACGATCTAGGAATACATAAAGATGAACACGATCATCAAACACATACACACCCGCTCGCGCGCACACATACATACAAACACAGCCACACACATTCGCAAACGTCAATATTTATTTAAACATGCTATGCTTGGTCAAAAACCCGCATAGTCATGAATTTACCTCAGTAATGAGTGAAAAAATAAAAATTGAATACCTATAATAATAATAATAATAATTATGAAAAAGCTGAAAAGTTTAAATTTCTTCACAAAGGTGTTTAACGACTTTACACCGTTCTTTAAGTGATGTTGAATTAACTTAAGGCGGTTGTATGACCGAAAGTGGCGCCCTCAGAGGTTTTTATTTAATAAGTTATTAATAGAAAAAGAATTTAATAATATTTATCGTGGAGATTTTAGGGCCCATGGTCTAGTATTTTTAGAAGGTATCACTACATGCCCTCGTAGTCATTCGTAGAAGTAGATAGCAAGTGTGTCAAAACGGCCACTTTTAGCAGTTTTGCTATCTACTTCTAGCAGTGACTACGAGGGAATGTAACGAAACCGTCTAAAAATACTAGACTGTGGGCCCTAAAATCTCCACGATAAACATTTTTAAAATTGTGTATATTATAATATTAAATATAATTCACCTTAACTAAACTTTTGTCGCCGAATCTACTTTTTGAGATAGTGTCGTGTTTTGAATAAAACATCTTAGTTTAATAAATCCGGAAGATATTTGAAGACATATGGCTCTATTTTTTATTCATACTTCTGGTTCTGAATTCTTAGGAGCGTCACATACAAAAGAAATAACAAATAAGAGTCATAAATATGAGTGTTCTGAAATATTTTTGCTATTTCTTTGTTTTTTGTTATGCAGTATATTAAGTTATATTCTGGTACAACAATATATTAATTTTATTTAGACATAGTTTTATAGAAAGTCTTAATATAATAAATAACGTAGCAAAATTGTGTTTCCATGATCTTCAATTTGAATGGAGGTGTTTTTTTAAAGATTCTATTATTTTCCCAATTTCTGAATAGAAGGCTGAATATTACATTACGTATTAAAAGGAAAATGGTAAATCACAACTTTTTTTTACTATTTTATTAGATTGCACACTACTGAGAAACCATTGTCACTCTTATATTTTATACTAACATAAAAAGTTAAAATATCATGTTAATATAAAATACCTACTTAAACCAAATAAAGATAAGCCATACTTAAGTCTTTTAAACACCGTTATTGGCTGTGAATAGATGAGTTCATAAAATATTAAAACTAAATAGTTACCTAACTACCTAAAAATAAGCCGTACCTACTTAAATCTTTTTGTGAATACAAATGACAATAAATTTCAAAATGGTTTCGCAAATGATTTTGTCCAAATAAATCTACTTTCTTTTATTTTTAATCATACTGTTTTTTCTAACCAACAAGATGGATTGCATATCCTTAGCAGAAATATGTAACATGTTCAATAAAAGCTAATAAAAAACTCTGAACATAAAACACTACTTAGCTTTCAAGCTATTTTAATAAATTACTAGCTTGGTTTGTTTAAAAAAAGCCTAAAGATTTATTTGGTTGGTGTTTCTTTTGCTAAGATCTTGTAAAACTTTGGTGGTCAATCGAATTCTATCCAATAAGAGTCTTTATACTGACCAACTTAAAGTATTCACTACCTAGGAATCGAATATAATAGAAACTCTCTTACGGCCTTACAACTAAATTAGATGTACTTAGGTAGTCAAACTAGAGAAATCGACCTAATTTTTATGTTTTCTAGCAAAAAAGATATTAGGTACCTACCTATTGGAACAGAATACCATTTTCTTTTCCGCCCTTATTGAGTTAGTGCGTCTAACTTGGATAAGAAACTCAATTTAGGGCTTCTTAAGACAGAATATAAAAGAAAAAGAAATTTCTCACGTAAATTACGTGTCATTAGTTTTTTATACGGGTATAAGAAAGAAATCCAACCCTCAAAGACATAATACAAACTCTATGATTATGACTTCTTTGGTTAACCTCTGAATCTTTATATAGAAACTATTCATAACTCAACCTCTGATTCATTATAGAATATCTTTTAATAAGTATCAATAGCCGTCATGCATATTACACAGTATGTAAACGAATGCCTAGTAGAATATAAACGGCAACACTCAACTGATTTTATTGCTATAAATAAACGTACAGGCGTTTCGTGACGGCTGTAGTACGTTTTAGGTCGCTTCCGATGTAATAAAGCGAATCCAATACAGAAGGCGCATGTGTTTATAATAATTTAAGAAAATCAATAGACAGCGCTGTTAACGAACGTAGAGAGATTACACCTACTTTTATGAGTCTGGTTTAGAGCATTTGAAGAATATTGGAAATATAGTTTTCACCTCTCCAGCACGAAAAAGGCTCTTTTGGCGCGTAAAAACTCGCAGCAAAATCGATTTTTGCTGCGAGCGTGAGGCAAAGTGCTTTTTTAATTTCTAACACCAACTTTAAAAATAATAAAGAAAAAAGAAATGCAGTGACAAGGAGAAACTTGTAAAATTGATATGTGAGAAAAGGATAGATAGAGTGCTTTATGGTGTCATACATGGATTAAAAAGTAAAAAAATAAAATGCACGGATGTACCAAGGAGTTTTAAATAAGGATTATTAAAAAAGAAGGTTGATAATTCGAAAAAAAGAGTAATGACGAAATGAGGTCGCAATGGTCGCATGTATGAAATAAATATAAAATAAGAAAAATTAATAAAATTTATTAACAAATTAGTGTTTTATGATTATAAATAAATAAATAAGATGGGATATTAATGTGTAAGAGAAAAACACAGCGTAATGTTAAACAAAACGACGGGAATCGACTTTATAAATAAAAAAATCAACATAGGTTTGATCGAACTATTTTTGTGATAAAACAAAAAATGAGTGCGTCCAACGATGAAGATGTTGTCTAACTCCAAAAGAGTTGAGTGAACAAGCTTCTAATGCTGAATTTACCTTTTTACAGGAAAGTCACGTGAAAATTTTCTCGCTGTTAGAGGTGAAAAGTTGTATGTTTAACACGAGACCAAAATTTTGCTCTGCCTCGTGCCTTTAAATCACTCACGGTGCTCAGTAGTCTATATTAGAATCATTCGCTACGCTCATGATTCAATTCTAGACTACTTCGCTAGTTCGTGATTTAAAGTCGGCACTCGCAGCACAAATTGATTTTGGTCACTTGTATAACAAATAACTATTAAAAACTGAAGTTTGAAATAGTAGATTATACAACAAGTGAAAAAAGAGGGAATTTAGTTCGAGGGACTAGTTGGATCCCGAGAGCAGCGAAGGATTCTAGAGTTGAATCCCGAGCGGAGCGAGGGATTCAAAAGTAGAATCCTGAGCGAAGCGAGGGATACAAAGGACCGAGATGAATTTTTTTTTTCACGAGTTGTGTACTCTACTTTTTACCATTGACTGCGAGAAAATAAATAGCAGTAGGTACTTAATCCCTTCATAATAGTTATCACATTTTGATAATTTAGGTAGGTAATCAGTAATATTTAAACATTAGAAAATAGTGAAACTAGCAGTTTTCCAATGACATAAAACAACCACGCTAAGAGGGAAATTACATGATCAGTTTGGCATCAGTCCATTTCATCAGTTCGTATAGACTTTGATTTTTACAGATTGAAGATCGTACCAGACTGATGGAATGGACTGATGCAAGACTGAACATCTAATCTCCCTCTAATATATAGAAAAGAATCCAAAGATAAGACACTAAAAAGGACCTAATTAATTTGGCGGGATATTTTTTTTGAAAAGAACCCAAAGAGAAGACACTAAAAAGAACCTAAATAAAATTGGCGGGATATTTTTTTTAATTTATTTGTATGACTATGGCTTTATCTATGGAATAGCTCTATACTTTCAGCACGTTTTGTTTTTTTTCTACATAATAATTCATACGATGCGCGCTTGTTCCAAATTCAAAATATTTTTATTCACTCGGTGAATAAAACAGCGTTTTATTCACTCTTATCGTTGAATTAAACGCACTTTTTTGAGTGGCGATGGTAAAAATAATATTTTCTAATGCCATACAATGTATGTAAGATCAGCTGTAAAAGCATTGTAGAAACCATGAATAAAACGAGGATTTAATCAAAGTAAATAATAAATAAAATAAAAATTCATTTATTTCAGTAATCTTAGGTACAAAAAATTGCTGAGACTTCCCTGTAAGTAATCAAAAGATACTTGTATTGAGAATGACCCGCTTCTTCCCTATGGATAACAGTAGATTACAAAAATAAATATATTACAACAATAGAAATAGAAACAGTAAACAAAAATCAAATAATAGAGAAAAACCAACTGTTTTTAATATGCGTGTTTGTTGAGGTAAGCGCGTGAGTGTGTGTGTGAGTGTGAGTGTGTGTGTGAGTGTGAGTGTGTGTGTGAGAATGTGTGTGTGTGTGTGTGTATTTAAGCGATTCTAGTTAAAAGATCTTCAATTTCGAGATATGTAAGCGTTCCTAACCATAACGTTATACATTTTTTACACATATATAGATGCATAGGATAAATTTTAAGTATTTTGTTAAGTTTATTATATATAAATACTGATTGGGATGGGTACTGTCTTCTAGCAAAGGCAGTACGTATAGGGGGTAGGGGGGCGACAATATCATTTCTTCTTTTTCTTTGAATTGATTCTCTGAACGGTAAGGATTTATGGAATTTTAGGGTCAGGTTAAGTATGTATAATTTTCGAACTGAAAGAAGTTTACTAATTTTGTATAGGCTGTCTGTAGAGAATCTGAAAGGTTTGGAGTACATGACTTTTATCAGAGATCTTTGAGCCCTTTCCAGAGCTAAAAAGTCAGTCTTATTTGCACCTCCCCAGATTGGGATACAATAGGAGATTACTGATTGTGCCAGGGCTATGTAAATTTTATTTAAAAGAGAACTAGGCATTACTGAACGTAGTGATTTAAACACCCACAACAGTTTCCTGATCCGATTTATGACAGATTTCACAATCAAAGGGTTTTTAAATTCACGTACGAACGTAAGTCTGTGTAAGGTACCTATATAAAATGCACTGTTCTGAAGATAACTTTCACAGTCATTACCTACTTTGATAACAGATGGTTCTCACAACATTGGAAAATATTATGTTTTTCAATAATTTAGCAAAAAAACATGTTTTGAACCAAGGAAAATTTTCCTTCAAAGTTCATTGTTCAAATTATAACAAGCCAGCAAACTTGGCACCGCATCCACACGTAATTTGAGACTCTGTTAAGGCACTGCCGGACGCGATAAGGTCCGTTTGTGGCAAAACTTTGATATTGCAGTTGGGTGCCTTGAGAAAATCGTCCCCCAGTTTACCCCTTCTCGTTAGTTCTCATGTGAAAACTTTTCAGAAGCATGAATTTACTTTGTTCTGTATGTAAAGCTCATTTTCTTAGCATTAATACGCTTTGTTTCTTACTTGTCTAACGTAAGATGATGTGAACCAAAATCATTAAAAGTTTTCACAGATAGTTTCAGTACAAATGTGTGACCGTTAAAACTGTTGACGAAATACAAAACTATTATTTCGTAAAGTAAATTGAAAGCTTTCGTTTCTTCGCTAGTGGGAGAGATACAATAAAATTAAACTAAGAACAACAACTATTTTGCAGAAACAATAGCTCTTCTTCCTGGATGAAGACAAGTAATAATTGGTAATAGCACAAACAAATATTCCACCAACAAAATGAGAATTAATTTATTCTGATGTAAAAGCCACCGGGGGGACAGGCTGACATTAAAATTTGAGCCTTGTCAGGTGCTAAGTCCATAATTTCCCGGGGGAACAATCCTGGATCACGTTTTAAGGGTTTTCATGAATGGTAAGGTCTAATTTCGAGTGCTGGTTGTCTTGTTCACGAAAATTTTCAACAAAATTATCCGTTCCGTCCGTGAAATCTAAGAGCCGCAATTTTCAACTGTACCTATCCACTTAATTTTGTGTTCTCATTTACATAATTCTAGGGTGTACGTATACGGTCTAGTAGGAAAATAAATTTAAATTTTCCACTACCACAGAGAAAAGCGATACCGAAATAAAAAAGTACTTCCTACGTAACAACTTTTAGGCCGGGTTTCCACCTGCAAGAAAACTTCAGAAGTGTCCCACAGCCTGTCAGACAGTAGCTTTAGAATGGGATGTATTTAATGGCACTTTAAATTTGATGAAAACAGCAATAAAATAGTACTTAAGCACTTTAAAATAATAATAGATCTTTAATATAATATTATCACTTAAATAATCATGAACCAAATTTACAAAATTAATATACACTCTAAAGTAATAATTTCATAGACAACTTAATTAAAATACCTACAAAAATAATGGTTTGCACTTCAACTATGTTGAAATTGAAACGAAGTAGAGAGTAGTTAAAAGTAATTGAATTAACCATAAAAATAATGATTTCCACTGTTAATATGCTTAGATTTAGATAATACTTTGCACTATACAATTTAATTTTATAACTTTAGTCAAGCTTTAGTACTTATTGTGTATTGTGTAGTGTACGTAAGTAGTTGATAATTAATTGCTCGGTAAGTAGGTACATAATGTATAGGTTTAGAAAATTCACACTTACCGGTTGAAGCTGAGGTTCTATAGTTTATTTACAAATAATAACCTCAGTAAAATATAGTTTGTTGTAGACGTTGTAGTAGGCAAAGGTGTCCAATTTTTGCTCTTGAGGTTGAAGTTTGTAATAGATATTATAAAATTAAATTGTATAGTGAAAAGTATTAATTCTAAAGCTAAGCATATTTACCGTGGAAATCATTATTTTTATGGTTTATTCAATTATTTTTAAAGCTAAGCATATTTATAGTGGAAACCATTATTTTTATAGTGGATTCAATTAATTTTAAAGCTTAGCATAATTATAGTGCAAACCATTATTTTTAAAGTTCATTCAATTAATTTTATAGCTAAACATTTTAATGTGTATAGCATTATTTTTAAAGTGCGTTTATATATTCCCCCTTTAGAATGCACTGGCGACAGTGTTTGTGACGCGTTTACTAGCTACTGTGTGACAGGCCGTCAATGTAAGTTCTCGCAGAAGTTCTTGCAGGTGTATTCGCGGTCTTAAATCAGCTACCGGATGTCGGACTACTAATCTTGTAACAAAAATGTAAACAAAGAAACGTTACTGTCAATTGACAAAGTAACATCGATAGTGATATTTTCAGATATTGAAAAGCTTTGGTCTCTTTTAAATATATCTTTCTAATTTGTTTTATATTGTGTTTACTTTATTTTTTCTTACTACACTGCTTCTCAAAGTACTTACTGTGATATGAAAATCATTCGTTACCCATTTTTACTTATAACAAAGAACTTTCAAAGACCGATCTTGTCTTTGTTTAATAATATTTTTCAAATCATTAAAATGAGGTTGATTAATTATTTTTCATTGTTCTCATGATTGGATTCTATACAAAACAATTTTTTTTATATCATTAGGAGAACTAACAGCTTCAGACATGATAATAATATGAGTAGTTGCAAAATAGGTTACTATAAGCCATTTACAAGTTTTCACTCAAAAACTATGCATTAAATAACTTGAACGAAATACTTTCAGATTCTGTTTTCCCTACAAATTAATCATACCCAATTTGATAGTTTGTAAGACTGTAACTTTAACTGACATAAAATTAACGAACTCAATTCTATTCTATTTCAGGTACGTTCACAACATCGAGTTCGTTATATACGCCTGATGGTTTTAGGTAAGCACAATTATGTTTATGTAAGTTTCAGCCAACATTGTTACTTCGGAGCGCTCGCTGCTACGTAAATTCTCACTAATTTCTGTTGTATCAAAGTTTTGGATTGAAACCTTTTAGCTCGTATAAGCAAAATTGAAAGATCAAGTATTTGCCTCTGAAAATACCAAATAAACCTCTGAAGAAATTAACATACATAAATACTAATAGTTTCTACGTGTGCCAGTTGCCACTGTAATTCGAAGTCGATTCTCGTAGAAAACATAACGGGTGTAACAAGACACTCAACGAAGCCGAAGTCCACGCATTCTGTCCATCATCAGGGTCATTTTTGTCCTTTAGACTATACCTGGGAAACCAATAGCTACGAAGTTATTGAAGGTCAAAGTAAAAATTTTTTTTTTTTAATTTTTATGAAATCTTATTCAATTCGTTATTTCCTAATTTTTGTCTACAGAATCATTATCAAAATTGTATGTATTTCGTAACAAACAATGGCTTCATAACGTCATCACTCAATGTATTTCATGAGCACGCACATAAACGTTGCCTTTCAACTCGGCCGCACACAGCTTTGTAGCATTCACTCGCAGGCGCGGTCTTTTGTACGCGTTACATTGCATGGTAGATAATGTAAGCAATGCTTTTTTAACATCAAAAATCAAAATCGTTTCCCAGCAATAATTTTGAACAGAAATGGTCCTGATGATGGGCAGAATACGTAGACCTCGGCTTCGTTGAGTGTCTTGTTACACCCGGTAGATGCCCACAGCAAGATTATAACAGCTAAGCTTAAAGTTTGGTTCCCAAATCGGTCTAAAACACAAGCCACAGATGGTACTTTCAAAGGAAAGGAATCAACAATGCCAATAATTAGTTAGCTACTAAATTTCAACTAAACTTAGATACATAATCCCTTCTATATGACCGTTGATCGTTACATTCTCCTTCTGCGATGACACGGGTTCTAATAGAAATATCTTTAGTTCAAAACTCTCTATCATGCAACTATGTAGAACTGACTTTGTGTTGTAGGTTCGTTACCGCCCGGACACAAAACTTCGCTTGTGCCATGGAAATTTTAGGAGATCCACGCAACTTCGGAATTTAGTTTGCAGTTACTTTGTAACGAGGCACGTTCCAAATCTGGTTCTGAAATAAGTATTGTAATCTAATAACAATACTAGTCAACATACTCATAGTAATAGGCATTTAAACATTTATTGCATTTACCGGTAAACTACCCCCTTACTCAAATGGCCTTCTTCTAAAATTGACGCTAGTAGAATAGAATTACAATGTATGGGAACGACATAAGCTAACGCTCCTGTCAATTCCATACATTGTAGTTACTGTATTTTTATTCAAAAATTTTCAACTAACAACTGAAATTACGGCCGTACTCAGAGACGTCAATTAAGTTTAATGGTTCATTAAAATTGGTGCTATCTTTTTCTTTTCCATAGTGATAGTATAAGATGACACGATATTTAATGAAGCATTAAACTAAATTGACGTCTCTGAGTACGGCAGTTAATGTCAACTTCAACCGCTTTGGACGAATCAACTCAGCGCTTATTTTATTTTCTGATGTTTTTGTTTCTCGTTTCTGGTTTGCTCGTACCTGTTATATTTTAGTACCATTATAATAATTATTATTATATTAATATTCAGTTATAAATTATTGTAGAGAAAGTCTCCCTCTCCCTATTATTAATTGTGTAAAGATTGTGTAAGTATAAAGAGTGTGTTGTCACTTTAACTCCAACAACAAAATATTCTTCATCATACAATCTTTCGATTTTTTTATAATCTGTTATAAAATAATCTGTGTTTTATGTGCCTTTGAGACTTCCTTTTCAACTTGTTCAAAAATCTAATCATGATATTAATAATAATAATTTTTTTTTTTTTTTTTACAACGGTATTGTGCGTGGGCTTCACCTCAACTGATGTTAAGTGACGATAAGGTCAAAGGTGGAAGCGCACTACACCCGGAATCCTCATTCTAAATATATAGGCAGTCTTTAGACCCACCCAGCTAATTATAACGGTGCAAATGGTTCCTAAATGATATCAGCTCGGAAGCTTTGCTCAGCGAACTGTAAAATCCACTGACCCGCTTCAAAACTTCGAATAATAACTTCCTCTTTATAAACGAATTTTATTTTCTAATTCTTCTACAAACCGTTCGAGGGACAGTCCACTTTTTAATTACTTCAACTCAATAACGACACTCGAATTTCGCGGATTCGGAAAGTGATTTCCAACTTTTGTTTGACGACAATGTAATCTTTGACAATGAAATTGAAATTGGAATTAGAAATGGATAGGGTTGTGCCACGGTTGTGCTTTTGGAATGAGGAAATTGTTTTTGCTGTTGCTGCGTTCAAGGACTTCGATTTTCGGATTGCTATTGTTGCTTATTTATTTACTTTTTAAATTTTGAACTTTTATGGGAGATAGAGCAGAGATAGTGGATATTTTTGCTTGAACTGAGGAAAGCTAAATTCAGGACTACAACATACTTACATAAATGTTTTATTTGAATTAATGTTGTTATATTTTTTACTTCTAAAGGGACTTTCTGGTAACACAAGTGTTAATAGGTAGCACAAGTACTAATACTAAAATTAAAATATCTACCTAATAATTTTTTCATAGTAAAAATAAAAAAATCTTCAAAAGTATTTGTGCTATTTCAGTTAAAATTGGTGGCTCAGTTTAAAAAGCTTTTATGTTTCCCATTCACTTTCCTTATTTTCTCTCAACTGTGGGTTTCGTTTAACTGTTACTGCACCACGTTATATTGCAGTAAACGTTCGGCGAAAACGCCCAGTTCGTAAAAGTGTTTCTAGTTGCTATAAAAAAGTAAATAACATTTTATTGCCCTTAAAGGTTCAATTGTTCGGTCGGTCTAAGTAACTCGGACCAATTATTTCGTTGCTATACATAGTATTGCAACATAATTGATCAGGAGTCATTTAGTTATTATGACACAATACCTAATATTTCTTAGGAAAACTTTAGGACGTTTCTAGTTCAGCAAGCCATGCTAAAACTAATTATAAGTTTTTAATAAGTCTCCCCATTTGATTTCAAGAATCCTCTCATACAAGAAAGCTAAGTACGATATTCCTAATGTATAAGCTTTAAAAGAGATAATGAATTTCATTTAAATTGGGTGTCTCATCAATTATTGTATTAACCTTATTATTGGGCATTTACTTAAGGCTATTTAATAGGGATTTCTATCGACAATCGCTTGAAAAATTGAATCGCAAACTTAATAAAATTTCAATCGATTTTACAAGCGATAGTCGATAAAAAACCCTAGTTGACTAAAGTCGCCTATAGCAAGTCGCCTATAAAATCGAGCCGTGTAAATGCCCCATTATGGTTTTACTTTTAGTCATATAATTACCAGGATGTTGACTCATGGAATTTTGAGTCTGTTTGCCTCGTCATGCTTAGGAAATGTGTATCATATCCTACATCCATTTTTGTCTTTTACAAGTTTTACTAACCAATACCTATAGCAATGAAAAACGCGTGGAAAATTATTTTTGTTATTGGTCTACCAATAATGAAATGAGAGAATCAAGTATTTTCAGAGCTTTTAATTTCGTAATGAAATGCTGTAACACTTAAGCTTACTTGCTTTTTTTCCTGTGTATTTAACTAAGGGTGGAGGGCTGGCAACCTGGGACACAGGCCCTCACACACAGGCACATAACCCTCTTCGCTATACCTAATGCCTAATTTACCTATTCTATTAGTTCATATTATATTTAAGCAAACTGTCTTCGATCAGTATCTGATCGAAGCAAATTGTACTTAAGTCCTTGTTATTGTAACTTAATTACTAATGGGTTATGGTGAGAATAAAAGATATTATTATTATTATTGTATCTCGGCTGGAAACTCTCGGAAACTAAAATTATTATTAAATAATGTTGTTTGCACATTCTTGTCTAAAGTTTTTTTTTTTTTCAATTTATTTGGGTTAAAAAACAGTGTACACAATAAAGTATTCTTACAGTGATATTATGATAAATAGCCTTTGTCATTGTGACACCAACATCATTAACCACGACATTAATACAAGAATAGGTTAATAATCATAATCATATCATAATCATAATCTTTATTTGCAATTAAGAAGCGATGCTATATAAGCACGGAGAAAAAAAAAGAAAACATTGGTAGCTACATCAAAACAATTCTAAACACTATGAGTAGGTATATTATTACTACTACAAGTTGGGGGATTAATATTTAGAATGATAAGAGTGATCGTGTTTTACAATAGTCAGATAATGCTAATATTATGATTATTATGAAAAATAGTATTTGACATTTTAAAGGTCAAATTAATCTCCTTTAAAACACTGTTTTGATTTACTTTGTTTTCGTTCATTGTGTTTATCTTAGAGCGGCGGCGTTGCTCTATGGTTTTTATCATACACACACACTGTAAACTTTTTGTTTTATAAGTTTTTAAAAACCTTAGATAACAGAAACAGAGTGTAAAATTAAATCAAATAACGAATTATTTGACAATCGCTTTTCGTCCTACTCGTGATTCCAAACAATATGGATTCCGCACAACAGCTGCGATTGATCACATTCTTTAATTCACACAGTCTTCAATTTTACACAAACGTGATGGTAAAAAGTGCAGTTTGAAAAATACTTTTACATTAGTATAGTTTACGTTTAGTACACACTTGGTCAACAGAATATCCGAATCTTTCAGAATCCTTGTCATGACGACGACGGACGTAAAAAGTGTAGTGACTATGAAGCTATAGAATAGAAAAACGACGTCATCTATGAACGGGGCGATTAGACTCTCACCAGCCACTCGCATCGTCTAGCCCTCCCTCAACAATGCACTCTCGATGATGACGGGTCAATGAACTAGTAGGTGATCTCAAGACTTTGCTTTGATCTTAAAATAGGATTTTAATGAAGATCCTACAATGGTTCACAATGGTTAGGTGTATATTTGGCTTTATAAATTAATTGAACGAGATCTTATAAATGAAACATACCACTAAAGATATCAAATTAAAATGTTCTTGGATTACAAGTTTAAAAGCTCTGAAAATTACTTGATTCTCTCATTTCATTATTCATGTCCAAACTACCCAGTTTTCGAGTTATTAAATTGGATCTATTCAGGTCAACATGAAATTAGACGGGGAGACCTAGTTTCAGGAAGCAATTTGAAATTTGAATGAAACATGTTACCTATTGCTTCAAATTATTCGCTGAAAACGAGTATTTTTACGCAAGAGTTTTCCGCGCGAAACAGAATCACCTAAAAGTAAGAAAGTAAAACTATATTTTCTATTACAGAATACTTATTAAAGCTATGTCCATCAGCCATTTTTGATGTCCCCACTGCTGGGGCACAGGCCTTCCTTATGGGTGGTAAGGAGGATGGGCTATAACCCACCACGCGGGCCCAATGCGGATTGGTGGGTGGTAACGACTGCAAATGCAGCCGGGACCAACGGCTTAACGTGCCTTCCGAAGCACGGAGGAGCTCGAGATAATAAATTTTTGGTCACCCATCCCATGACCGACCCTTGCGAACGTTGCTTAACTTCCGCAATCGCTGGGCCAGGCGCTAAACCACTGCGCCACCTAGCTCCACTAAAGCTATATTTTAATGAAAATAACGAAATTAAATTAGTCGAAGTCAATGCCGTATTCAGAGATTTGTTGTTTCGTTTATTAGAATTCGCAGAGCAACCCAACATTTACAGAAGGAAAATTAACACTTTAAACTTAAATTATCTAGAAACTGATTTGAAACAAATAATCGTAAACAACACTGTAAACAAACACGTTTGATTTAAATTAACACAAATGAAGATTTGAGCTTTCTGCCACTAGTAATAAAGTTTACATTACTCTGGACATCTAGATCGAAGAGTTTCGTTCACTGAATTTCAATTCTAGCGCAACAAGACATATTATAGCCATCGTGCATCGTTGGGGTGATCTTAGTAATGACACAGTATAAATAAATACTCAGTTTTCTATCTCGCCTAGTGTCCTGAACACAGGCTTATGACCGTTCGAAGCACCTAATTTATCGATCTATAATATTCTACAAAGTATATGTTACAATGAAAGTTCTACGTAAGCATATCTGTTACGGCTAATACCCGAAGTTCAGCTACACCTAGTTCTAGCCGGCTAAAACTAGGTGTAGCCGGTAGCTGTTGGTTAAACCTATTATTTTTTATGTGGTTAAACTTAGGTGTAACCGATTTGCTTACGGCTAATACTAGGTGTAGCCGGTTTAAACAATGTCTAGCCTTCTTTGTGCTTCTACTAAGGGGCAGTAATTTATGGGGTATTAAGAAAATTATTTCTGCTGTCTGTTAAAAAAATAACCACGTAATTTAAGGCTCGCGCTCCGCTGCGCTTCGCCCTCGCCTGACCTATCCTTAGAACTATTATATATTCTGTGCCTATCCTATATTCAGGACCTATAGGAGTAAACCAAATCGGTAACACCACGGTTAATAGTTTTAGCCGGCTAAAAGTAGGTGTAGCCGGTATTATTATTTGTTTATATCAACTCCTAACCTAACACTTTTCGGAATCAAAATCTTGTATTCGTATCGTATGTACAGAAAGTTGAACATACTGTATAGCGTATATGATGGTAGCTTGGACAAACAAGCACTAAACTTTCATGTCATTTTAGAGCTCTGTCTCCAAGTCATTGTGCTCAATCTCCATAAACAAAATTTTGTTGAAGACATTATGTCCAACCTCCAGTAATATGTGAAAATAAATCAGTACTTTAATTATTATTTTTAATTGATATTTCAATATTTATCGAAAGAAATACTGCATGTTTCTAATTCAGGAAAGGTTTTAGTAAATTTCTAATAATATCGATAGCTAACTTAAAAAAACGTCTACTGTAAAATTTGCTCAATGGTCGATTGGCCATTAAAGTACTAGGGCGGCAATAAACGTAAGCTACTAAGCTTACGGTGTACTAACACCGTCCGTGAGCGTAGTCGTGACTTCTGCGCATAGGTAAGTACCGAAATTCCTACACGGAATTTAATTTTTCATTTCAGTTTGTGTGAAGATGGAATACTGTGCACTTATTCCTACTGTGGTAATGGCGTATAAAAGAACCAGGAGTAATATCGAATACTCTAGTTTTTATGAGGAATCCTGCAACGTGATATGTTTCTTTAATGGGATCGTAAATCTTTATCAAAGTGATTAGGTACATTTCATGCTTCTTTCGTAATTAATCACCTTTCAGAAATTAGTACTAAAAGCCCAGTTAAGACACAATGACATTTCGGACAAAGTCATGCTGTGATTTTACAGTTTCGAGATAATGGTTCGTGATTTGTACAATACTTTGTTTTGGTTTGGTACAAATGGTTTAAAGTTTTGAGTAATTATGTGAACTTTTGTTTCATTAGTAGGTAAAGTCTCATCGTAAAATTTGGAAGACATTGGTTTTGAACTCTGTATGTTCTATTCTCGGCGACAAAAAATCGGTTAGCGATTAATCGCTCATGGGCGATTACCTACAAAATGGCAGTAGTAAGTGAAATGCTCAATCTGTTCTTATCCCTGGTACTACCATTGGTACTACTGGTAACTACAATTGTTTTTTAGGGTTCCATACCCACGGGATCCTATTACTAAGACTCCGCTGTCTGTCTGTCGTCACCAGGCGGTCTGTATCTCATGAACCGTGATAGCTAGACAGTTGAAATGTTCACAGATGATGTATTTATATTGCCGAATAAAGGCAGAATAAAATAAATATTTAAGGGGGGCTCCCATACAACAAACAGTTTTTAAGCTGTTTTTGGAAGGGAAACGCGCGAGCCCGACTCGCACTTCGCCGGTTTTTATTTTGTCTACAAATAGTAGGTACTAGTATTCTCGTGTCTGGTAGTATTACAAGCAATTAATTTTACCCCGGGTAGGTACTACTGAATATTTATGTAATTCAGCGCGCTTTTCTCCCAGGAGGTAACACTTTGTAAGTTTGTAACAGAATTTGTCACAATATTATTTTTTATTTCAACGAATCTTTAATAAAAAGACTATCCTAGACTCGTAAAGTATACGATCTTACCCCTACGATAATAAATCGGTATTTAACTCTCAGTTTCTCGGTTTAATACGAGGACATCGGCATTTCGATAATGTTCCTGTTATCTGCTATACATCTCCCCTCGCGACGGGAATTTATCTGGGGGCGAGTATGCGAAAAAATGCCGTAATAATGACTATTGGGGACGTCCCCGAGTTGTTTTGTTATACTTTGATGACGAGCTGAAGAGTTACTGGCTTGGTTTTTATATAGATTGGAAAACAAATAAACAAATACATTGTGGAAAAGATAACCCCTGCTCTGCTCTAAGAGCTGGCACACACGGGCAACTTTTGTCTCCGCAACTTATTTATCTCTCCCATCAAGTCTACGGGTTTGTATGAAAGTGTTCACACGTAGCGACGCGACAGCTGGCGACTTCTCATACAAACCATGTGAGAGACAAATTAGTTGCGGAGACAAAAGTTGCTCGTGTGGCCGCTATGTCTAAAAGTGGTAAAATATTATTTTATTATCCTCTTGGTTAGTAATTTAATATTGTCACAGCTCTAAGATTATATTGTAACATTTTTATATGTAAAAAACAATCGCATAGTTGGATCCAATCCTCAGGATTTTGAAACATGTTGAGACCAACCAACATACCTACAACAATATAACTTTTCTGTTCTGATTTGCATTTTGCATTATATTACAACTTTTTAAAGGCACGAGTTATCTTTTTATAAGTTTTTTTGTAATACCTAAAAATTACAATAATATTATTATTCTGCTTTCATTTGCACATTGCATTTGATTACAACTTTTTAAAGGCACAATATTTTTTATGTTTTTTTTAATAATCAATTTCTATGAGCAAATGATAAATAAATATATTAAAAGTAGTCTGTAAGCATCAAAACCGCTGACACATTTCAGCTTAAATCTGTGACCCCCTTTCCACATCCTAAACCAAACTTTTCAACAACGTCAGCATTCGAATAACTGTCAAAGAAAATCCATTAAAAAACCCAAAGACCTGGTAGAAACGAAACGTCAGCACAACTCATAAAAACAAATCGATAAGTCGAATTTAACCCTCCGTTAGAGACCCCAACCATTTTCCGCGTTTTGATTTTCCCTTGATTGGGTTTAAAATGCCCTCTCCGTATTTTGACAAAGCCCACAACAAAATATAGGATCATTCAGAGCCCCTATGAATGTATGAAACTAAATTGAAAGCAGGTCCTATTAGTTCGGACAGATTAATTTGTTCTGGTATAGGAAAGGGAGTTTAGAATCGGTGAATAAGGAATTTTACGTCAATATTAACGTTTTGTTTCCGACATATATAGGTACATAATAATGAGATTATAGCACGCAATGTTATTTGAATTACATGGTACATTTGTAATAATTTCAAGGATTTATTTCCAATGCGTGCTTGAATATATTTTCATCCCCTTTATCGGGGTATCATAAACACTTTTCATTTTGTAAAATCACCCTTTTTGATAAACCAAAAGGGAAAACGATTTCTAATGTCGTCACTAATAAGGTTGATAGTAGTTTGCTGAAAAATCTGAAAATAATTAATCTTTAACTTTTTCGTTTAAACGTTAATTATAATTTGTTTTTTGACTTCACACAGATCTGTTTCAGCAGATTAAAATTAACAAAAAAATACAAGGAAAATATTAGAAATCAAAGGAAACTTTTGCATACTTTATTATTAAAGAAGAAATTCCATTAAAGAAAATACTTTAAAAGGAATCCTGACATTCCTATATTTTCCATTTTCTGCACTGTTGCATTCGAATGTCGACCTTATTTTCAATAGAAATAAAGTATATTATCGTCTGTTGGGTGCAAAAATGATACATGTTTTCATTTTCGTGTAGTGACAGAAGGGGATGGTGGGACGAATCCAAAATCCAATATGACAAATTCGGAAGTACGTGATTGGAATGAATGTGGTTAGAATTTATTTTGGCCTGTGGACGTCACTTCGAGGCAGGTGACAAAAGGCAGTCGCACTCGGGCAGATTTGTCGAGGGCGGAGCGATTGGGAAAATGTCGGGTCGCAAAGACATTTTTCCCAATCATTCACTGCATTCAGAGTTCAGCTGATGTCAGTGACATTTACAAAGATGTAGATTAAAAAAAACACGGATTTTGCAGTCCCCGCAAGAATCGGAGCATTGAAAATGAATCCAAAATGAAAACCAAAAATAAATTAAATTTTAAAATGCTAGTTATTATATTTCTAAAGTTACCTAGGTAGTATCTATTTTTTACAAAGCGCCCTAGACGGCCTCGACGCGGCCGAAATATTACTAACCGATTTTCAAAATTCCAATGAATGCACTTCTCGTCTGCTTCTGCATCTTTTAACACTATTACCATGACGATCGTTCAATAATCACAGAAGCTACATCACTTTTTATGTACGGAAACACCTGTTTTTCTACAATTCTAAATCTAAAGGGACACAATTATTAATCGATTTTCAAAAAAATCCGCCATTTTGTAGCTAAACCAATAAATACCCTAGGACCCATTTTTTTTTTCAAAAAACCCGAATTTTGGAAAATTTTGCAAAATTCCAAAAAAAGTTATCAGTTGATTTTCAAAATTCAAACGTTCACACGTGTCTCAATAAATTCCTCGACTTTTGGTACTATGCGATTTGCATCTGATAACCATTTTCAATGGTAAAAAGATTATTATAATGCGAACAGTGTCTTGTACGTATCTAGTTTTGGTTATTTTGTGTGATATATTGATTACGAATCTTATTGATAAGATTTTTTATTTGAGGCATAATTTGAGACATTATAGTATCTTGAACTTAAGAAATACAGCAGTGACACCATAGCCAACACTTAAACTTACTCTGTACATTAGTTTTAACAAAAATCTTTTACATTACCATGCGAATTTTCTTCAAGTATGCGGAGCGCCTTAAATAGAGACGGACGACGGATGGATGGGTTTCTGATGAGAGTCAGTAAAATCGCGAATATTGGAAGAAATCGAACGAGGAGAGCGCAATATTCTATTCTTACAAGGTTCTTGAATGCAGATATATATATAGGTACGTTGGAGGTGAATGATCTCGAATAAAAGCGACCTAGTTTCTCAGATTCATACTTACTTATAAATAATTTATTATATGTATTATAGGTACAGTTACAAAACACTTACCTTTAAGTAAGACTTGAGCTTTGCAAAAAAAAAGTACAATAGTTAGCTTGGATATATCCAAGCTTTTGATATATTAGGTACCTACTACCTACCAATCAAAATCTTTGATTGTTTCAAAATACCTTGTGCTTCAATCGGTTACTTATTTTTCCAAAGAAGTGTTTGGAAAATAAATGCTGCATTTTAATCAATTCCTTTTTTTTTTTAAGTTGAAGATTGTTAATTAATCATTACGTGCCGATTTTAAAATCAGTTTTTATGTTTAAAAAAATGAAGATTTTTAATTAATCATAAGTACATGCCGATTTTAAAATCAGTTTTTATTATACTTATGTAACAGAGCTTTTCTCATTTGCAACGTTCCATAGTTTGATTATCCAAATATTGATATCAAGTGCTAAAACACATTGAATGTTTTTACCCGATTCTTTTTACTCTAAAAAAAGTATTTCGCCTTAAAAGATTTGCATTTTCAGGATCGTTCGTTTGTATGACGAAATGGGGTTTCGTGAATAGAAAATGTATTACGCCTTCGGAAAACCTTATTTAGAGGCGGTGCGAAAGGCGTGGTTTCTGGAATGAGAAAAATGATGCTTTTTACGCTTTTCTACGGCCTCGTTTTTAGATATTCCACACACCAGTCGACTTTCTTAGCTAGGTGATTTTAAGAAGTTCTGTAAATTAGTTGATGTTATTACAAATTCTAAATTTTCAGATTTGTTTCTTCTTTCTTCCCATCTTTAATGATTCTGTCAACCGAAAACCTTGGTTACAATTACAACCTTGGTCTCTTCAAGACAAGAGTGAATATGTATTACCTGGGCAAGCATGCTACACCATAGACCACATCCTGTTTATGAAGCAAGATGGTGGTCAAATGCCTGCCCAGTTAGTTATTAAAAAAAAACCGAATGTACCCTATAGATAAATTGTCTATGTCGATAATATGGAACTTTTAAATTTGATTGAAGTTAGATTGCGAT
The DNA here is from genome assembly GCA_950108535.1 of Agriphila straminella. Lineage (NCBI taxonomy): Eukaryota > Metazoa > Arthropoda > Insecta > Lepidoptera > Crambidae > Agriphila > Agriphila straminella. Next base: position 13,405,432 of record OX467320.1, read on the forward strand.
GAAATTTTTTATATTTTGACAGTTCCTGGGGACCAAACAACATAGATTTTGAAGACAGACGAAAAAAGTGATTCTAATTTAAGGTTTTTTTCCTTTTAAGGTTGGTAAAAGTGAACGTTGATAGGTACTATTACATATTTACAAAAAGGCATCGAATCATCGGCCGTAGCCTCCAGGGCGTATTCTTCGAGTGAAAGATATAGAGGCAATAAACTCCCAGCTTCGACGCATTGTTCGCGATCAGATTGGTAATGAACATTTTGGTAATGAACATTATGAATAGAAGTTGAATGGCGTCGCGTGATGCAAAGCTACGTCAACCAGTGGTAAATTATATAAAGGTTTACTTACAAAATCAAACTTAATAACACTAAAAACTAAAATTCAGTCAATTAAAATAGTGTATGTACTTACAAAATACATTAACAATATTTATTTCACCTAAGTAACACAAATAATACGGTACATTTTTGTAGATATAGCAATAATCATAATCATCATATCAGTCACACGACACCCACTGCTGGGTATAGGCCTCCCCTAATGATCTTCACAACGATCGGTCCTGCGCTGCCCGCATCCAGCGGCTTCCCGCGACCTTCACCCTCACGTCGGTCCACCTTGTCGGGGGCCTACCCACAGAGCGTCGTCCGGTGCGCGGTCACCATTCCAGAACCTTTCCGCCCCAACGGCCATCGGTTCTTCTCGCTATCAATAATTAATGATTGATAAATCTATCTGTACCTGAAACTTAGCTAAGAGTCGATTAATCCATCTCACTTTTATTGTACGTGAATAAAACATGAACTAATAATTACTTATTAATAGAATAGAACAGAAAAACGTTTATTAACAACACACAATAGGATTAAGAAGAGAAAACAATATATAGGTAAGTACACATTTACACAGAACAGAAGAGGAATAAAAAGAATAACAAAGTGTGCTGCTAAAAGGCTCTGTCTCAGTAAAAAAAAACCGGTCAAGCAAGAGCGAGTCGGACTCGCGCACCGAGGGTTTCCGTAGCATCATAATAAATACATACACTGCAGAGCCTGCTGTAGAATAATACAATTATTATTGTTGTATTAGGTCAGCACCATCTCTTGGCCGATAGTGGAACTATTTTTTTTCTTAGTCCAGCGCCATGTCTTGACCGTTAGTGGAACTAAATTCTTTTTTCTTGGGTCAGGGCCATCTGTTGACTGGTAGAGGAACTAATAATTTTTTTGTTTGTTTTTGAATTTCTGAAAAAGTGTGTTATATTGAGACATCGTTTTATTTTTCCTGTAATCTTTACATAAAATACTATCATATAGAATTATTTCAGATTTTTCTCTTTGCAAACTTCGGAGATAAGGGGGGGGGGGGGGGGACGGTATTTTTTTTACATTTTTCATCATAAGTCGAAAACTATGCGGCCTAAAAAAAAAGAAAAAAAAATGCATTAAAATGTGCAAACAGCGTTCTTTCATATGATACCCTACATGCCCTAGTCGCCCCACTTAAAATTTTTAAAACCCCTTTTCAGTCCCTGTTGTAAAAAAAATATTTATTTTTTTATTTCTTTCTTATCTGCAAAATAGTTGGACAAACGTCATCTTTAACTATTCCAAATTTCAAGTTGATACCATTAGTAGTTCTCGAGATATCCAGCTGTGACAGACAGACAGACGGACTTAGTCACACCATAAGAGTTCCTTTTTACCATTTTGGTACGGAACCCTAAAAACGAAGTGCCTTAGCTACTAATAGCTTAACGGTCTGAAATAATACAAGTACGTAACAAACACAGCTCGGATACCTGAGTTACTTCTAAAAAGCTTACCAGACCATTCTCTTGGGTGTCTATTCCAAATCTAATTAAGGTTTCAATAAACAGTGCGACTGATTCTAGGCACGTATTCGGTAATTTGACTGGTTGCCCCAACTTCGTTACTTGGGGACCGAGTTGCAAACTGTTACAGTACACAAGTTTTATTTGTTTGTAAGTCTTCTTGAGGCCCTCCCAGGGCAGCCGGGTTTATTCGAACTAGCGAAAATAAGTCATGTTTATTTTAATATTGTTAAAACTTTGAATAAGATTCATATCATTAGAAAGATAATAAAACGAGTAGTATCAAAATTGATCCGGAAATCGACACGATCAAACTGATTTTGCCAATCGATTACTTAGCGTGACATAGCTCTACCCAAATCACAGATCCCAAATCCATGGGTGTCACAGACCAATTAGCTGAAAAAGTTTTCATTTAAGAAAACTCAAGGAAATTTTATAATTTCCTGTACTTATGTACTTCGGAAGTACTTATAATTTCCTTGGAAAACCTTTAGGGTCTCAAAATCTCCATGACGTAGATTGTACTGATACATTAATGTCACTGTAAGTGGAGGCACTACAAATTATATCCTTCTCCTTTCCTCCCTTTCCTAATCCGTTTTTAGCAATTTTAATTTACCCGAGTACCTACTCGGCATTTAAACAGAGTTACTGGGCACAGTATTTATATGAGTAAGTAAAATAAAACTGGCCGATTATGCCGAGTACCGAGTAATAACCGAGTATTCGGCGCATCTTTACATATCATCATCCTCATATCAGCCGCATGACACCCTCTGCTGAGTATATCTCCACGACGTTCGGTCCTGCGCTGCCCGCATCCAGCGGCTTCCCGCGACCTTCACCAGATCGTTGGTCCACCTTGTCTGTGGCCTACCAACGGAGCGTCGTCCGGTGCGCGGTCGCCATTCAAGAACCATATACCTACATATCATCATAGCATATTACTCGTATATGGTACACTGAAGAACGTAAGTCATGGAAGGATTTTGTCATAATCTTGACAGGCGGATTGGTGATCGCACATTGGTTTTCAGCGGAAATTTCTGCTGCCTATTTTATGCTCTACATTCAGTAATTCAGCCTTGCCTTTAACGACATCCTTTATGGGTGAAGAGTTAGCTGTTCTACTTTGCCGAATGTCTCGTGATTCATAAAAGTCTGTTGAAACGTAATTAACTGCTGATTTTGTCGAAATTGGGCATCCTTCTTTAATACATTAAACCACAATTAAGTAAATGAACCAAGCATTTCAAAGGCTCATGTCTTATGTATGAACGTTTCTAAGTACTTTCAACTTCACGCCAAGTTCATTCCAAATTCATACCCTTCTGTTAAATAATTCCATACCCAAAAAAATCTGCTATTGTTTGGTGTGATGACTGTCGGTTTTATTAGCAGGTTTGTCGTAAAATAAATTTATGAAAATACATAAAAAAAGCGTGAGAAGTTTCATCATCTTTTTACGCATCGCAAGTAGGTACGAGCAATCCGTGATGGTATGGAAAGGTTAGAAATTCTACATCACCCAGATTGGGATTCGAACCACAAACTTCATTGTGATGACACAGTGAGCATTGGTGTGCGAATCACTTGACCTCGGAGGCCTTTGTTAGATCAAAACTATTAATAATTATCGTAATAATTATTACCTGCGCATCCTGCAGCTACCTCGTTCATAGAGAATATTATACATCCCTTTAGCATTCTTAAAATTTAGACGCTCCGCTTTCGACACGTACAAACAGTTAATTGGACAATTACACTATTGTCCTACGGGACCCTCCTAAATCTTCAAGGGGTATAATTTATAGAAGATCCCCTTTATCTCACGGCAAGATCCTTTCATTCAGAATTTAATTTCATTTTCACCCTCTCGAACGTCTTTCAGAAAAGAATGACCAAATGACTTCAATGTCAGTGGGATTTAGACGTGCGGAGGGTAAGTCGAATATTTTTTTGGTAATTTTGTTCTTTTCACTTGTACTGAGTGGTTGAAGGAGACTTGATAGCCGCCTTATAAATAAAACGACAAGAATCTGTGTCAGGACTCGAGTTTATTAAAGGAGCACCAACAAAAGGAGCGACGTTTGGGCTTATCTTGTGAATTCGTGATATTAAGTAATAAGATTTGCACATGAATACGATGGTACTTTGAAATTATTGCAGAATGAAAAGGAATTCCATGGGATGAAATTAAGGAGACAAAGGATACCATAGTACAAGCTTTTGCCCAAGATTTCGACCTCGTGGGGTCGCTTTTCCTGTAAGAATATCCAAAAGTCCTTTATTGGTTATCAGATACCTAGGTCATCATCTATGTATATTAAATTTCAGCCTGATCCATCCGGTCATTTGAGCTATGCGGTCATGAAATCAGAAATGGACATAATTTATTTTAAAAGTTTACGTTTTAAAGTCTCTATAATCGCCATAAAATTATTAAGCTCATTAATAAGTAAAATTTAAAGTAACTAAAGCAATAAACTCTCTTTATCTGCGTTCATTCGTTTCCGGCTTATTACTTTATGGGTTCACAGTTTAAATACCGTCTGTATTATCCTCCATAGGTTTGAATCATTCATATTCATGCTAGGCTCCGGCGAAATCGTAAATTCAACATTGGCATTGTCCTCGGTCTGCGTGAAGCTCATAATTTTCGATTTCACGAGCAATTGAGCAAGACCGACACCTTCGGCTGTAGGTTGCAGCTGAAAATAAACTCCTACATTTCGATATTAGAGTGTTATGCGCGATTTTAAAGGGATAGATGTGCCAATACTTAAAAAGGGTATGGCTTTCTGTGGAAATTTATCTTGTGAAGAATCGAGAGCCACAGACTGTGCGTGATGTAATGCGCACGCCTACATCAGCCAAGCAATGTGTTCGGTAGGCATAGTAGTTTTAATTCTAAAAAGGTATTCTGTAGAAGTCTACATTCTAGAAAATGGGTGATTTGTCAGTTTATAGCAGGCAACAACAAGATAGATAGCTGTTAGAAAAAAAGCCAAAAGTAATAAGTAAGCTACTTCTTATGATACAAAAACTGTATACATAGTGTGAAATAATAGGTAAATAGTTTAATAATTTCATCGTGGTCACGGTGATAGACAGTGGGTAGTTTATAGTTATAGACCCGAAGAAAATGATTTTTTAAACTTTAATTATGAAAATTGCCGAGACGAAACCATAATTGTTTCGAGAGAATCTTCTAAAAAGATACATACATACATACATATACTCACGCCTGTTTCCCATGGGGGTAGGCAGATACTATGGATCGCCACCTGCTACGATCCTTGCACACTTCTTTCGCTTCATTAAAAAGATAGCTACACTTAAACAAGGACAACATAAAATTTGCATAATTCCCATTTATCCCGATTTGTCTTAATTTTAACAGGACACGTACATTCTAACGCTATTACGTTTTGTTCCCAACTATAAACCACTTAGTTTAACGAGATAGGGTCCCCGTTGAATTAATATTCAGATGGATAGACTGGAGACCTAAAGGCCATTAGCCTGGAATAATGAAGTCTGAGTGACAGGAAAAGTGTATTTAAGTTATAAAGAGTTTTTTTTTATTAAAGTTTACTTAATAAATCACTATGTGCCTATACTATAATTTTAATTAAGTAAGTAATTGACATGTACCAATAATCTGTAATGTAATTTTCCATCAAACGTTAACTAAACTAACATATTTTTAAGTCGTTACTAACAATAATGGATCTTTGTTATCTGGAAATAAATAAATTATTATTATTATTATACAATAATAGAGGGCATCTTATCCCCGTCCATCGTTTTAAATTTTTATAATTTATAAAAAATTAAGGGTGAAAATAAGGGGTTCTGATATTCTTTGACCTTATTCGAAAATACTTTCGTCATTAAATAGAAATAGAAATAGAAATTTATTCGTACGAAACACGGTACAAATTAATCTTATAAAATATTTAAGGTCATTCAATTCAGCGTGTTCCACCAATTACTGGTATACAAATAATTACAAGGTTACAATAAAATAAAATAATAAGTATCAAAAATCTAATAATTAATTATATAGCTATGTCATTTTATATAGCATTGTTACAATTTTTAGTTAATCACAAATAATTTAATTGTTATGTCAATGGGTACATTTATAATTAAAGAATTCATTAAGATTATAAAAACAATTCTCTTTGAGCCAGTGAAACAATTTAATTTTAAACTCTATAATTTGTAATTCTCTTATTAATTTTGGAATTTTATTGAATATTTTTATTGCCATTATACTACAGTTTTTTCTATAAAGGGCACTTTTACAAGAACACATTTTTAACATTGTTGGGTCTCTACTGGGAAAACGTTTACATTTTGCTAATGTCTCAAACATTTCTGGATGCTCTTTAACAAACATACCAATTTGCATAATATAGAGGCAAGCGAGTGTCAGCAAACCAAATTTCTTAAAGAGTGGACGACAAGACACCATAGGACCGACCCCGCATATGGCTCTCAAACACTTTTTTTGTACTAGAAAGACTTTATTTATATCAGTTGAGTTACCCCATATCAATAAACCATAACGTAGAGTGGAGACCACATACCCGTGATAAGCCATTAATGCCGTTTTTTCGCTTGTTAAACGTCTCAACCTCCTTAAAGCGAAGACAAATTTATTTAGTTTTTTGCTAACAAAATCTATATGACACTTCCAGTTACAGTGTTCATCTATCATTATGCCCAGAAATCGATAATCATCGGCCAACTCTATGGGTTGTCCATCACATTTGACATTATAATATTTTTTTTTGTTATTGTAGTTGCTGAATGTTACATATCTGGTCTTTGAAATATTTGCCCGTAGTTTATTTGTTCTTAACCATTGCATAATATTGTCAGCTGCTGAGTTCAATGATTGCTCATGCTTTTCAGGCAAAACTCTCTCATTATGAGTTACTATTACGGAGACATCGTCAGCAAACAAAACACAATCGTGTGTCATTTGAAGCGGCAGGTCATTTATATAAAGTATAAATAGAAGCGGCCCGAGAATACTTCCCTGGGGCACGCCACATGTAATACTACTTTCTCGTGATCTTAGCGATTTGAAATGGTTACTTTCATCCAGGTAATTTACTTCGACACATTGAGTTCTGTTAGAGAGATAGCTTTTTAGCCATGATAGTGCAGGACCTCTTATTCCGTAACATTCACATTTGTCAAGAAGAGCTTTGTGATCAACAAAGTCAAAAGCCTTTGACATATCAAAGAATATAACCGATGCTGGAATACGTTTGTCAATTTTTTCAACAACCTTACTAATGAGGTTAAATGCTGCTAAGGTTGTCGATTTTCCTTTCTGGAACCCGTTTTGTTCTGGTCTGATAATTTGAAACTTATTTAAATAGTCATTTAATTACTATCAAAGTCTTAAAAAACCGCCTCTGTGGTAGTGGGTCGCCCACACATATAAGAGGCAGGGGTTCGAATTCCAGAGGGGGTACAATTTGGACTTGGTTTGGTTTGTGGTAGGGCTTATTTCTTCAAGTCTGCCTGGCTATGGCTAGCTACATCCACCATCTTACCTAAGTCTGACGCCATAGCAACAATTTGAAAATGGTTGTGTTCCGGCAGTTAGTTATAGGTAATAATATAGCCAGTTCCTCAGTGATGAGGGTTACGGGTGTAGTGCGCTTCCACCTTCGGCCTTATCGTCACTTAGCATTAGGTCAGGTGAAGTCCAAGCACTATCCTGTTGTGCATAAAAAAATGGTTAAATATAATCAAATCAAAGTGATTGAGTAGTATAGTAATACATTTTTAACCTACGGGTTACTTTTAAATATGAGAATATTTACGCAAGGATATAATGAAACCTGCAGGGATTATAAAATGCTAATAATCTATAATTGAACTACTTCAAAGTAAAGTTTGAATTAAACGATACTTTACAATGACATAATGAAACCCCTGATTTCTTTCCGGGATCATTTTCACGTTAAACCAATTTAACTTCTCTAAAGCAAAGGATTAAGAGTTTAGGGTTAAGGGGCTCCAAATAAATAGACAAATAAGGGAAGAAGGAATTCTTAAAGCCATAAAGAGCTCAGTTGTTATCCAGTTTGTTATCTGGGGCAAGAAAATTTCGAGGCACTAATAAAAAATCCGGAGTTAACACTGATATTAAATATACCAGAGGTTACAAGACAATAAAAATATTACTACTAGAAAGTTAGAAAATAGTTACAACTGTCCCGATTGTACGATGAAACCAAAAACAATAATTTGTTTGTTAAGATGACTATTTTCCTGTTTATTCGATTGTAAGAGACTAGGTGTTTGTTGATGCTTCGTTTTAAATTATTATCAATATAAAAAATAATTAATGAAGCATTTTTGCAAATAATTACCTATTCGGACATAGGTTGGTCTTCATCATAATCATATCTACTATTATCATCGTATCATCATCGTCATACTAACTTATGTTGATATAATTATGTCATATTTTTAGTTGTTGTTACTTCCCAGTCAAACAATAAAAGACTGTTCTTAGGGCTTAAAGGTAATTTTACATTTTATTTTCCTGTGGTTATTCGGGAAACTTTGTACATTAATTTCGTATTTAAGATTCACCAAAGAAATTGCTCTGATTAATTCCGTTGTTACAAACATCCGGTGTTTATATTTATCGTAAGGATGACTTCACACTTTATTTTATAACTTTGATCGAAAGATAGCTTAGAGATAAAAATGAATTTTACTTGCGTCGCGTCATAAAAAAAGCTGAAACACCTTTAAGTACCTATTAAAAAACTTGTTTACTTTTTGGACAAGTACGATAATATTCTTAGTTCGCGTTAGGGTATAATATTCTGTAACTAGCCTCCGCCCGCGACTTCATCCACGTGGACCTTATTTTAAAAGAAAGGCGAGGACGGTAGTAAAATATACGACCAGTTTAAATGACCTCCTTACTCTTTAGTATATATGAAAGCTAGTATTATCAGGGCTCTGTCACTCCGCGCGCGAGTCTAGCGCTCGGCGTCCTCTGAGAGGACAGATTTCATACATCAGAAAAGATAAGACCTACGCGATAGAAAGAGAGGCAACTACTAAGTGAATGTTTTGGAGCGAAGGGACTGCTGTGCGACCTAAATTGCACTTTATTGTGTCGTAGCAAGAGTCGCAATTTATTTAAACGATTTTGCGGAGTGCAACTTCTGTACGCTAGTACTATTATCTATTCTGTGATATTATGTAGAGTTCAAGCTGTTTCCTTGGTTCCTGGTATATGAAACATGGCTTAGATTTTAACCGAATTAAATGAAACATGGCTTAGATTTTAAGTGGACTCCAAACTACTAAACTGTGGAAAGCCCTTTAAAAAATGTCAAAATCCGTTTAGCGGTTTTTGCGTGATTCGCGCACAAACAATAGAGTTTACAGTTTTAGATGATACCGTACTCTATCGTAACAAATATATTGTTTGTTATATTTTTTAACAATTTATTAAAATATTATTTATTCTGTGCTTTTACTATTTACACTTATTTAAATATTCAACATTCTGAAACTCAACTTCTTTTCCAGAATTAAGTATTCATAATATATAAAGAGCTTTACAAGTTTGCAAAAGATGCATCACTTATGCCCATTTGCACTAAACTTAAGAATCACCTAAGTTCTTGCCTAACTTGTTTAGGCTACTCCTAGCAAAAAATTTGCTTGCACTAACCTTAAGCCATTCCTAAATCCACTTAGGACATTCCTAACTTTATGACCTCGAATAGGACGCGCCCAACGCGTTAGGCGATACCTAAGTAGTATTTTTGTGTCACAGCATGGAGGTTTCCTTAGCCTGTCCAACTTTACTTGACAAACAGCAAAATAAAAAAGATTTTTTATGTCATTTGCTGTCATTTGTCAAAGACATTCTTCTTCTTATTTTTGGTATGTCAATCTACTCTCCTCTTTAGAGAGTAGTTTTTGCCAGTATCAAGTGTTGAATAGTTCAGTGGTTTGACAAATTCAAACAGATTTTGTTTTTTAAATAATAAATCATAAGCAATCTATCATTTCAATCGTTCGTCATTCGTTTATCATTCGTTTTACTAGGCAATTCCCATGTTTTGTCACAGCTGAGACAGAACTGTTAGTGCAAACCGATTTTTTAGTTAGGCTGCTCTTAAGCTTAGGTGTATCTTAACTAGGACAAGCCTAACTCAAGTTTAGTGCAAATGGGCATAAATCTCGTTACTAACTTCTAGAACTTTTTGCACCCATGTGGAGTCGGCTTAAGTATCATTGGTTTCCAATGCTTAGCTTCGGCCGACATAAATCTTTATAATATGCAAATTTTATTTCATTAAGGCGGTCGGTCTTCGGCAATATAGCGCCACTGAGTTACTGCGGGTCCGCCCTTGGATTAACTAATGGCTGTTTATCTTGTAAAGATTCCTGTAAATAGGGCTGTCTCAACATGTAGATAAATAGAAATTTGGATTATGATTTTAAATTTTCCTTTTTGAGAAAATTTGGCTATTATTATCTTGCATTAAATAATTCGTAAAAAAGTCAATGGCAAATATGAATTATGAATTATCTTATCCTACTAGTAACACAAGAGCACAAAAACAGAACGTACAGTCAGCAATGAGAGTCGCTTGACGCTTTGGTACTTTGTCATAGCAACTTTTTTAACAGGTGTCGCACGGTTACTATTAAAAAAAAATACTATGACAAAGTACAAGAGTGTTGAACAACTTTCGTTGCTAACCGTACCATCAAATTCGCTTTACAGTATTAGCTTTTGTTGGAATCAAGACTGCAACACAAAATATAAAGACGTAAATTATGTTGTGATGCGAATTGAGATTCAATGAGAGCGAAAACCGATAGTGTTGTTGCAATTGAGAATTGAAGGGCTGTCTGTTATGCATAGATATATGTTACTTTACATTTTTATGCAACATCATGTTGTTATTATTAACTTATTGCATAAAAATGTAAATAATAAATGTGTATTAAATACTTCCTTTTGTTTACCTACGTGTTTTTAGTAGGTAGGAAAATTAAAAAATATCATTGAAAGTGGTCTTTATTCTAAGTAAACTTAAGTAGTTCTATAAATTATTTACTAAGTAACGGATACAAATAATCCTGACTCTGGACTCGAAATGATTTTAATTTAGTTAACTGAATTGAATTGTCATACAAGTTAAAATAACAGAAACATTTTAACGGATTCAGTTTCACGGAAATAGGTTATAAATCGTGGGATCGCAGTCATTTTTTATTAATGACTGTGTGTCATTTATTTATTTATAGCAGATACGGCACGCGTCATTGATTTGGAATATTTTGTTCTTTTATTTTGTTGCAATTTTAACGCACACTTCACGTTCCTTTAGTATGTTTTATATTTTAATAAAATACTCAAAATGAGTGTCAGATCGTGTTTCAGATTATTTAAAAATCTTTATCATTCTTCAATGTTATAATATTTATTCCCAATGACCATCAGCCATTTTTAATGTCTCCACTGCTCGGGCACAGGCCTACCTAATGGGTGGATAAGGAGGATGGGCCATAACCCACCATGCGGGCCCAATACGGATTGGTGGGTGTTATCGAATGCAAAATTAAATGCAGCCGGGACAATGACTTCGATAATAAATTTTTGGTCACCCATCCCTTGACCGACCCTTGCGAAAGATGCTTAACCTCCAGGCGCTAAACCTCTGCGCCAATGAACTTTTATTTATTCCCCATATTCCTTAAAAATATGAAAAATAGGTAGGTATGTTGCGAAATCATAAAGCGTCATTTAAATCGTAAAGATTGGAGGGGGAGTGCGAAAACATAGTTCAAAACAAGAACAGTGGAACAGAATGCGTAAAAGAGGCTCTACTTCACACAATGGTAGTTGAAAATAGCTGCTGCATTTGTATTTTATGAAACATACAAACCTCATGATATTTTCTCATATAAACAAACAATATTATGTAACATTTTATTAGTCTAAATTACAATATTACATAAATACGGGCAGTTACTTGGCGATTTTCTATAGTGGAACGGTTTTTTTTTACATTTTTCATCATAAGTCGAAAACTATGCGGCCTAAAAAAAAAAAATGTTCTAAAATGTGCAAACAGCAAGCGGCATGTATGATACTCTCATACATGCCACTTCTTATTTGCAAAATAATTGGACAAACGTCATCTTTAAGTATTCCAAATTTCAAGTTGATACCATTAGTAGTTCTCGAGATATCCAGCTGTGACAGAAAGACAGACAGACTGAGTCACACCATAAGGGTTCCTTTTTACCATTTTGGTACGGAACCCTAAAAATGGTACATTTTGTGAAACAAAAGAAAATCACAGCACAGATTAGACGTTCAGTTACACGGAGAAAAACAATTTCCTCAAGCAAAGGGACAGCAGGGGATATTTAAAACACTGCTCATTTCGAAATGAAAATGCGACTGTTTACGTTTTCACACAGTGATTAAAGTGAAGTGTCAAAAACAAAATGCCGGTGTGGCACGCCGTCATTTTCTCCCTCAAAGGGGGTATTATGTGTCGGGGTGTCGATAGCGGTAAACATTGGAGGTTATAATTTTCTTTGTTCTTATGCGGTGTAGTTTTTAGCTTGAAAGCCAGACAGAAAACTTACAAATGTTTTTATTTCACTGATAATTCATGCAAATCAAGTTTAACGTTTTCAAATCAAAACTTGCTTGTTGAAGTTTGTAACTACGTAAAAGAATTTGCATAAATAAAGCCCTTCAAGATAAACTTTTGATATTCTAGAGTTAGATTGGTAACTAAATCAAATATTTTGTTATGTAGTAGTGAATTACATGTTTACACGGGCTTCGTACTTGTGATTAGTAAGAATAGCTTAGTTCTTACATGTTTAGTAACAAGTGACAAGTAACCGTTTAAACGTTGGTATTATCAGAGGGTATATTTAATAGCTCACCACGGTCAGCAAGCGACAAGTGGTAAATTGTCTACTTGTAAATATTGATTGACATCTATTTACTTGCACTGGCAAAGCACGTGCTCAGAGTGCTTACATGCACGGTATAGGTATTAATCACAAGTACTTGCCACTAGCAGCTAAGCTCAGTCAAAAACAATATTATGTCAATTTTCAGACAGAACGCTCACATGATAAAAGAAAAACAAAGGAAATCACAGAACGTCAGAGTTTAAAAAATCGCATTAAATTAAAATGTCAACCGATCAATTCCAAGTTCCGACCGTATCACTTCACAGATATTTAAAGGGGAGCTCCACCTTATCTCTATGGACCAGTCATTTTAAAAAACAAAAAAAGGAACTAGAAGGGTGCCTGGTGCCAAGAAAATCCTGAGAGATTACCAGCTGAGTGATTGCACTTTCCAAACTTCTATGGAAATGTTCCAGTAAAGTGAATTTTGAAGATGATACCTTTTGATTTACCGACAACTATTCTAATGATGTTAAAGCTGAAAAGCACCTTAAGAGTCAGTTTTTATAGATGATATTTGCTTGTTGATTGCATTATGGTCTCGAGCTCTGCATACAGTGATGGGGAAAGTTTTCTTATTTTTTTTTTTATTTATTGTGACCCCTGCTGTTTGGTGGCGACGAGTTTAGTTAAATGCCTTTTGTGGCTATTTTCGTGTTCAGTTTTGGTATTTTGGCGTTTCTTGGGGTTTGACATTCCGGGAAATTGGTGTGAATGTTACATAAACACATTACTTGCTTACGTTTCTGTGATAAGCTATACTGAACAAAATTAAGCCCAGCAAATGAAATAATATACACTTTTAAAGAGTGGTTTTCATTATTTTAGCTGTTAGGAGAGTAGGGGTACATTGCTTGGTGTATATACCTCTACTCTTCTAAAGCACTCTACTATATTAACAGCTAAGATAATGTAAACCGGCCATAATGTTAATGCGCTTACTAGACATTAAAAAAAACACCTTTAATAGGTAAAATTATGTGAAATATTTGTAAAAGAAAAGCATATAATCTTCACCATCTAATTATCGGCATAGTCATTTTCCATTACGATCGAAAAATCCAAGTTTTTTTGGTAAAACATTATGAACACATTCATAATAATGTAACTCAATACAAAAGCTTAAATAAATATTACTCATACTTACTTACATAAAAATTATAATTACCGATACCGTAGGCCGTAGAGGGTGTTCGAAAACACGCGCCGGCGTGACATGACACCTGATAGCGGACCGCTTCCGGTTCCGGGCCGGATCGCCGGCGATCCGGTTGAATTGTTTGTTTTACGCGTAATCGCTGTTCCGTTTTAACTGCGAAAGTTATTAAAGCTATGAAAGGTCATTATTTTTACTCTATGTTTGGACATTTAGGGTAGAAAACTATTTTTAAACAACGTGGAGAAGACAATGCGACAATAAATGATAACTCATTTTATTTAGAGACTATAGTTCATAGAAGTATTTGAAATTTTTGAAGCTATTAAATAATTGGTGGGACTAACTCTAAATTAAGAAAAAAATATTCGCCGTTTCATACATAAATTAATAACGAAAATACGAAAATGTATGAAACAACATTTTTTTTTCGCGATTTTAGAGTTGGTCTCATAGTAAACTGTTGTTCAGTTTGATGGTCCCTATCTACCATATTCAAATTTGGTCATTACAAGTTGTATAAATTAAGGATAATAACTGGGACTTACTATTTCAATTAATATTGATTTAAGTTAGATTTTTTAGACTTTATGAAAATATATTTTAATTTTAAGGTTCCACGTCCATCCTCACGTTCCAAAAGTACATTTTACATTCCTCCATCACATACAAATTACACAAAAAATTCATTTTTAAGGCGTTCACTTGATTTTTATAATAATAAATTGACCAATATCGATATTTTTTTCATAAGTTTACCAAAATATAAAAGACCAGTTCACGAGGCGTTATCACTTTAACCTTTATATATGTTGTTGTTACATAAGGCTAAAACTGTAATTTAAATTTAATTTATTATCAAACATCAAGTTGTTATGTCCAAATTAATTTCCTTATTGTAAGTCATTGTAAGTTACTGAACATTTCTTTGTTTCTTACGTACTCATTTATATTAAATCTTGTTTATAACATAATGGTACTGTAGGTCTATTTGTGTTTAATATTTATAACTTTTATTGTTAAAGACTGTTTGTTACCTAAATAAATAAATAATAATAAATAATAATAATAATAATATTTTTGGTTACAGCTCGTTATTTCTGTGTGAATGTGTTGCAACGCAACTATAATTTTTCCGTTCGGTTCATTTTAACTTTCATAATGAAAAGCGCTGCAAAAAAGCTCGCATTTTCCGCCCATTTCAATACTAAAAATACTGTACAGGCAAAACCACTAGAAAATTTGTAGTTTTTTGTTTCAAAGAGTTTTCCGCGAAATTAACCAAAAGTAGAAATACAGCATTTTTTTTTAATTTCAGTATAGTTTTAAAATATACATAAGTTTTTCTGGTTTCTTTCCTAAGCTTCCATTTTGCCATTCGAAATATTGTAGTAGGTAGATTAATCGAGAATATTCTACCAAACTTTCATCCCAGTCATCCACCTGAATATTGTAGTATCCTTTGGAGCGGAACATTACAAAGCGGAGATCCGTTCTGCACAATATCCCGTGGATACGCATTATGGCGGTCATTGTGCAAAAACTCCGGTCAGCGACGATAAATACGGAATACGGTTATCCGAGATGAGAATGTAATCCGGATAGAGAAAAAAACTCTTTTCGCGGATTCTTGGGTAGGTAAGGTTGGTTGTTAGATATAGCGGTAACGAATAAGAAATTAAATTAAAGAGACGGAAAAAATGCGTAATCCCATTAATAAAACTCATATTATTAACATACAGATGATACTGCGACGTCAATGACGCTATACTTTTACACTATTATGTATTCTGTGGTATTACTGCAGTAAAGTTTAAACGCTGTGAACGTTCGTTGTAGTTGTAAAGTAAATTTATAACTGTAGTTGAGACCGAAAGATATTTTTTTTTTGAGTATTTTTTTTTGTAAATAATTATTTCAATAGTACTTTTTAACACTAGATGCTTTGTTTTTACGGTTTAAATAATAGTAATTGTTATATGTATTTTGTTTGTCAATGGTGGTAATCCACGAAGTCAAGAATGTAAAATCCGACTTCGACATGATAAAGAAGATGATGATGATGAATAATTGAATACTTGTATCAATCTTTTACCAATAATGTAATAAAAACCTTAAGTTATTCCCGCTGATAGCCGCACCTCACATCCTGGAATTAGGGTTGCCACCCGTACTCAAAAATAGAGTTTTGTCCTCTATTTCGTGTAGTTGTACTCTATAATTTACGACACCAATAGAGTAAGCAAAAAAACTCTATTTACGTTACTCTTGTGTAATATTTAAGAAAGACAAATATTTGTTGCGAATACGTTAATTAATATTATGTCCATCAGCCATTTTTGATGTCCCCACTGCTGGGGTACAGGCCTTTCTTATGGATGGTAAGGAGGATGGGCAATAACCCACCACGCGGGCCCAATGCGGATTGGTGGGTGTTAACGACTGCAAATGCAGCCGGGACCAACGGCTTAACGTGCCTTCCGAAGCACGGAGGAGCTCGAGATAATAAATTTTTGATAACCCATCCCATGACCGACCCTTGCGAACGTTGCTTAACTTCCGCAATCGCTGGGCCAGGCGCTAAACCACTGCGCCACCGAGCTCCACTGCGCCACTGAGCTCCACTAATATTATGTAAGTACTCTTTTTTATGCTGCGTAGGTACTTTATTTTTGATAATATGTAAGTAAAGTCTCTACTTGTCTGAAAAAAAGGTGGCAAGTGGTAACCCTACATGGAATGCTTATAAAAATGCGAATACACTCCGAGAAGGCGCAGTTATGGATAAATCTCGCTTTTTGTTGCGACATAACGCCGTCCTTTGTGGTCCGTGTAATATAGAAGAGCACAATGCAGACGGATTATTTAGCTTTTTGTGACGTGATGACGCACTGAAACGTCTGGGTTTGTTTTGTGTGTTGGGAATATTATGGCTCAGTTAGCAAATTAACGCTAGAATACTAGGCTCTGTGAGCGCTCTCGCGTTTGTGACATTAATGAACAATTTACGAACTGGCAGAAATATGTTTTTCTTCGAAAAATTTCGAAAAACTGAATCGACATATAAATTGTCGAGCCTGCTAACAAAATTTCAGGAGAATCGGTTGAGAAATGCGACATGTATATAGGTAGAGGTGAACAGATGGACAGACATACAAAAGCATTTTTGCCCAAGCTGAAACGGAGACGCTTCGCTCGTGCTTCGCGCTCGCTCGGTCAATAATTAAGAGCATGGCGACGTTAGTTAACCCTTGGTTTGTAATTATGAAAAATTTAAAATACTTACCGGCTGCTTAAACATAGGTAAGTACTAAAATAAATACTTACCTATCTTTTTTTCTTTTCTGTTTTTGACTTCAAAAAGCATTATTTGTTCCGAAAATCGGCTACGTAAGCTTACATTGACATTATGGAATGTCACCGACACTCATTGCGGTTATGCCCACTCGCCCACTGTTGGGGTGGGATATAAAAACAATTAGAAGCCCATTTTTTCGGCACGTACTCAGTAATTACGGCCAGATGACGGGGTCGTTAGCGTGCGGCGTCGGGGTAAATGGTAGTATAGTAATGCATAGCTTTCATTGGGAATTTTCCGGTATGGGTTTTTGGCTGTTAACTATGCTGGCCAATAAATATCAGTAGTGGAATTAAGAATATTTGGATCGAATTTTGTGGAAATTTAAAATCTCATTACGTGTATGTGAAAAACAAGTAAAATTAAATATCTTCACAGTTTAAAATATCAATACTTAAATTGTATAGTTACTATTTTTAGGCTTCAAAGAGTATCAATACCATCTAGTGAAGCAAATAGTTACTATTTTTATTTTTAAATGTCACTTTGAAAACCCCTCATTACTGACGTACTTTTAATAAAACCGCACTAGTATCCGTTAAAAAAAATAGATAGATGATTTATTATTGATGTTTAAATAAAATATTTGATGATTTTTTAAAAGTGTTTTATTTCATGTCTGTAAAGCTAGGGTTTCCTAGGATGACGGTGCCGTCATATTACGGCTGTAATTTAGCGTCGTAGAACGTTGTCTATGTAATATGACGGCACCGTCATCCTAGGAAACCCTAGCTTAAGCGCATTAAGCTTGAGAGGTGAGAATATTCAGGTACAAACAAGTATGAGCTTTTAATATGGGACCCTTAATATCAAACAAAAAAAAGCTTTAAAATTGCCGGCGGAGTTTGTTTAAAATTAGTCTAGAACTTTGCAGAAACTTGAAAAAGTCAATTTCTTGCTAATATACTTTAGGTCTTTTGAATACGTTATATTAAGAAATTCAGAGTTTGATCGATTCTCTCGTCATCATAAAACTCTGCGATACTCTCGTAAACGAGATTCTTTTGGGTCTCGAAGTATGTGACGTCACGATATTGATGGCCTATTCTGTGTAGCCTTCATCATGCTTAGCACTAAAGTTTAGGCCTTTATATAAACTTGATGTGGTATGATGTATAGGCTGAATAAGTGACATATTTCAGAATAGGAATAGTTTTAAGATTTATTACTTACATCGTAACTTTTAGGTAACTATTGGAAGGATGAGGTAGGTAGGTACTGTTAATCTGAGCAGTCATTTATGTTAAATCATAATAGGGTTTTTATGATACTTTTTTTCCTACTTGTCCAATATTCACAGGTAAAAAAAAGAAAATCGGAGCATACCTACGTATCTTGTAATTTACAAAAAAATTAAAAGCAGTACCTTGCAATATGTTTTTTTCCGATCTCGCGTATCATTTTTCGCCCCGCAAATTTTCCCATTCACAACATTGCTGCATCAATAGAAATCGAACACACAATAAATCTCTCCAATCAGGAGCTTGTAACATCGACAAATAGTTATGGGGTGAAGATGGTGGATGACTGTGCGAATCCTGTGTATGGTGTTTATGGTACTAATGTGTTGGCTGCTTTTATGTTGGTCGAGTGATGACGAGAGAGTATGGAAAGAGGTGTATATTTGTTCCAAAAGTTTAAAAGTGTATCTTATTTTTTCCTTCGAAGTTTTATTTTCATATTCTTTTTATTTTATTTTCCAATCAATACTAGTGAGGAGCTCGGTGGCGCAGTGGTTTAGCGCTTGGCCCAGCAATTGCGGAAGCTAAGCAACGTTCGGAAGGGTCGGTCATGGGATGGGTGACCAAAAATGTATTATCTCGAGTTCCTCCGTGCTTCGGAAGGCACGTTAAGACGTTGGTCCCGGCTGCATTTGCAGTAGTTAACACCCACCAATCCGCATTGGGCCCTCGTGGTGGGTTATATGGCCCATCCTCCTTTACCACCCATAAGGAAGGCCTGTGCCCCAGCAGTGGGGACATCAAAAATGGCTGATGGACTAGTGATTTTGATCTCTTGAGATTTTATATTGCATTTTTCCGCTTTTCCTTGAAAGAGTTCTACCCCTAGACTATCTAACTCCATCATGATTTTTGTAGTGTATCGTGGGTTGGATTTGCATCTACATGGTGTTAAAATCCCTTAGGATTTAGTTCCACATCTGTGTGACATTGATTTGCACTGGTACAATAAAATACGATATTGTTTTTACCATCTCTATTATAAGAATTTCAAAGTAAAGCTAAAAGCTCCTGACCTTTTTTATTACCTAATATATTTATTTCATTACATCCAAACATTTTGACTCCATTAGTAACTGTAAAACTTTATATTGAATACTTATTTTATAACACCCTCACCCAACTCGTGGACAAACTCAACTTCAATATAATTATATCTTAAATTGCAGTCATCCTAATGATATTGCAAGTCATCGGATATTGGACGCGTCAGAAATAATTAACTTGCGGGTATGACGTAATTAAACGTCCCCGTAATATAAGCCTAACAAATGCGCGGCGGAGTGGAAAGATAAAGGGATCGACGGGCGCCTGTCAATAGACATGGTAGACTATAGGCACAAATCATAGAGTAGACAGAAGAGAGAGGAACAAAATCGTGATTTTCCGTGCACAAACATATTTATTATACGCACTACGTACAAGCAATCTTGGTTCAAACCTGGCTCTACCTCTACAACTACTCGTATTGTAATTTGTATGTTACAACGTTTTGCAATTGACAAATGACAGTCGAAAATTATTCATAAGTTTTAAGTTTGCTTTTAGCGTTTGTGTCAGTTTTAATACATTTCAAATCGACAAGCTGCCCCCCTAGCATAACAATCGAAACTAGATATATATAGCGAAGTGTCATATCGTGGGGTGACAAGTAATACTCACTAAGTACAAAAAATTTAAAACTGTTATTTATACACTAAGTGCATTAAAATATCAACAACTATCCCAGGAAAAAGTCATCATAAGCATAGGTGTATTACTTTAGGGAATTCCAAGAAGCAAAAATCACTAAATCCAAAACTATTTGTTGAACTCGGCAGGTAAAAGTTCACTTACCTTACTCCATTGTATAATTAGTGATTTTTTCCTGCCACTCAACAGGTAAAAATAACTTTTGTGACTTAGTGTACTTACTCACTAAGTACTTTTTAATGAATAAATTCCTAAATAATACGATATTTCTATAAAACTGGTTTATAGTTTTAGAATGTACAATATTAAGCTTCAATTTTCATAAAAATAAAAATAAAATAAAAAATAAACGAAATTTTGACCTCAAAAACATTATTAAAATGTTAATTACTCCATTGTATATTTTCGTCATTTAGTGAGTTTTACTTGTCACCCCACGATATTTAACTGTCAAAACGCAATAGATTTTGACAGTTGAGTGTCGATAACACTTATCGTGTGTCGGTGGTCGTTCTAGATTAGGCTAAATTAGATAAGATAGGGCAGATATTTTAAGACATTATAATAAACAATAACTTATAATTTTATGATTAAGAGTCATATCGTTTTCATAGGAGTTCTGCTACAAATCGAAAAACGTTACATCTACAATTCTGTCTTTTTAGACCCCCGCTAGAGTGTCATCGCTCGATACTTTCCTTCTCAATAACTTTCACTAAAAGCATTTCAGAATATTCATGAAGCGTCTGTTCTTTTCAGGTGGGTATTCAATTGGCACTCTGCGGCGAGCAATTATTCCTACAAGCTCCCAACCCACAGGTAAAAAAGTACTTTAGAGTTTTAGTTAAAAGAGAAGACGTCTGGGAACTTGTCGCTTGCTCTTTATGCAAAAACCTTACATCTTGATCAGTTTTTTTATTGAGTCGGAGTTTTGTGAAGTTGTTTTTAGTAGTAAGGACTTTCCGTATCTTAAGTTAAATCATATACAGCGCATTTAATGCGCAATTAATAATAAACTTGGTGCCGATTAATATGAAACTATGAAAATATTGAGCATTCATCAGTTTTGGAAGATTATTACCTCTTTAAAATTTATTGTCATTTGTTTTGAAAGCGAAAATTGTACAATATGCTACGAAGGGAAGAAACGAGACAACATATTTTGATCGCCGGCCAACTTCATTTATCTGGCATAAATCTTAAAAAAACAATGCTGTTTAATGTTTGGAAAAGTGTTTTTTTATTACTTTCAATTCTGTTATGGCCGAAAGCAATAGCTCTGAATCTGGCAAATGCTGAAATAAAACCTTCGTGAACAAGACGTGCTCAGTAGTGAGTGACGTCATCTTGATTTAGGGCTTGCTGTCGGGGTTCAATGACCCCGAACGTGTGCGATAACGTCATAATAACGTGCTAGAAAAGTTTCGCTTATGACCCTGTTCTTTTTGGTAACGAGGGTGGTTATTTTGTTCTAATATTTTATTTTAAGAATATGAGATTTGGAATAGATTTCGACTGTTAACATTTACATTAAAAGTTTAAACACAATTTGAAGATAGGGCGTCATTATTTTTTATTCTATTGAAATTTTGAGTTGTAAAAATATGACTGAAAGTCGATTTTTTTACAAATAACTTTGAAGCCTTGGTTCTCCGCTAGGGATTGATCGAGCTGTGATGGCTATCCAGGGAGCAAATGGAGGAGAACCAGATCGATTTACACACCCAACTGAACTGATCATCATTTTAAGAGATGTTTAAGCAAAATGTTAAAAAAACTTCGAAAATAGCATTTAAAACGTATGGAAATTCTGAAACTGAAGACTCTGATCTGAACTCTGAGTATAGGAAAGTAAAAGTTTTGTCGTTTTTCGATCCATGTTTCTCTGGCAAAAATGTTTAGTTTCATTGGTAGAACACTTACCTTAAAGAATTAAAACGACAAAAAAAATAAAGGTGTATAAGTCTGTGTAATTGGTGAATATATTTTCGCGTTAAGTGATAATTATAAAATCATATTATCTACACCCATGCTTTAAATTCTTTATAAAGGCTTCTATAACAGTTAGCTTACTGCCAACATTACCAGTTTTAAGTAACCACAATATCCGAGCGAGAGCATGTCGCGCTCCTCCCGCGCCTACGCCCGAATGAGTTACATTATGAAATTCAGTACAACATTATAAAACTCGTTCAGATGGTTTTGTGACGAGAAGGAGGAGGAGCGCGACAAGCGCTCGCTCATACAATATCATGGGACTGGTTGTTTCAATGTTGTCAATAAGCCACCGTTTCAAAACCCTATAAAGACGATACAATTATCATGGGTGTAGATAAAATCTTGTATGAAACTGTTTAAAATTAGGTATAAAATCACTCATGTGACAAACCCACATTCGTGATTTAATAACTCTCATTATAGAACAGTTGCATAAATAACTATTATGTTTCTTATGTACCTACTTGCAAATGTTCAAAAAAAAATTCAAAAAGTAAAGTGTACTTAAATAAAGTTACATTCTTAATATGATGAATGATTACTCTATAATTGAAAAATTAATTTTATACGATGATAATAATAAACGTTTCATACATACATTATACGTGTTGTGGAACAAAGTTATTTGCACAAATGTTTGTAAAGCAAACTCAAAACTGCTGAAACAATATTCTTTTGTATTTTTTTTTACAAAAGAAATATTTTCACATTGTTCGCCCAGTTGTGAACTTGTAAACAAAGTTTGGATGAATTTAATTACAGAACTTACCTACCTAAAAATAATATGAAAAATTTCTACTATATTATAACATGTTTCATTATTGCCAGCACAGTAGTATTCTTACACCTTGAATGCCTCATAATAGCATTATGTCCTGTGTTATGCTCCTATGTGCTATATACTTTTTAATAGCAATAGAGATTAAATAAATAAATCAGTAATATGATTATTATGCGTCACACTTTTATTAATTTTATTAATTTCAACTTGATACCTAAACGCGTTTCTGAAAAGGTTTGACAAACAGACAGACGAACGATCAAAGGGATCCGTAAAAATGGTATTTTCAAAGTGACAAGCTATCAACCCGTTATAGATCCATCGTAAAAACGTCGACCGTTAAATCTTTCCATAAAAAAAAAGTATTTTTCCGTTCATTTCCTACCCGTAAAACTTTTTACAATCATGAACGATACAAATAAAATTCTCTATAGGTACTTATACGATCGTTCGGTTCGCTCATTAGCTGCAACTTGCAACAAAGTTGCTTTAACGCAGCTGACCACACAAAGTTGTGATGTGAGGGCGTGTTTTTGCTGGACTAGTCGTTAAAAACCGATGTAGAACTTTCCGAAACGATTCGAAAAGTAATTTACTTTATTTTTGGGACGAAAAACCAGCAAATGTAAGCTTCTCGCATAATCAAAAAAAAATCTATCAAGACTATCGTCTTGCAAAAAAAAACTGTGTTGTCAATTTTATTTTTTAAAAGATTCAATTATGTATAGAAATAACTATGTCGATAACATCACAACAACACATCGATAAACAGCAAATAACATTTGTAATACCTAAATGCCTTTTCTTCTAGGTAAGTATACCAATACAAATTTCTGAGGAAAATAAAATTAACAAAACTTTCATAAAACCAAATCCTTTCTTTTCACTTTTCTACGGAAAGTTTTTTAAGGACAACTAACCCAAAATCTTCTCATCGAGTGTCCGCTCAGACGTAGAGAGGGCCATAATGTGATTTAACGACAGAACAGTGGAACGTTAATCTTATGTCCGCTCCCTCGGGTGTCATTTCCCACCACTGGGCCCTACGTGACTTCCGCAATACCGGACACATTGATTTCAGGTAGATTTTTAAGGCCCGTATACCTTAATTCCACTATGTGAGTGTATAGCGTGGATACATCAGATAGATAACTTGTGTCCGTTGATTTTTAAGGTCTGTATTCCCATTTCCACTATGTGAGTGTAAAGTGTGGATACATCAGATAGGTTTTTAAGGATAAACATACATGTTGGTACCCCATTACACAAAATTGTAAAATTCATCTGTTTTTATTGATTATTAAAAGGTAAAACTCTGAATTTATCTTAACTAGAAAAAGTTTTGTGATAGTTTGGTTTCTTGGCCGATCGCAAAGATTTCTCCTTCGTCCAATTTCATAATCAATCTCTCATGCGATTGAAGAGTCGGTCATGGGATGAGTGACCAAAAATTTATTATCTCAAGTTCTTCCGTTTAGTCCCGGTCCCAATCCGAATTGGGCCCGCGTGGTGGGTTATGGCCCGTCCTCTTTATCCACTTATAAGGAAGGTCTGTCCCCAGCAGTGGGGACATTAAAAATGGCTGGTGTCGATAGTAAATATCTTTGTTATATTTTGGAAATATAATTTTTGCTGTCATCGTAAAATAATTAAATTCACTTTGGCAACATCCCAAATAAGCAACACGGTGTGTTAAAATTTAACATATCGGTATATATGTAGTACAAGAGCCTCACCATGTTCCGATGCTGAAGTTTTAATGCTCATGATACCTACATCATCCAGAGACTTGGAACACTGCCACTGCCGTGATTACCCTATGACCTCGTTAGGACACCCTGAATACTTCAAATTCATACGGCTTATAAAGGGTGGGGTAATAAAGTACGTCATTAAACGAATATAATTAATTTGGACCCTTTAATTACTCCAGACACCTGTCATTTTACTCATTTTACGATTAAGGGCTCTGAAAAGTTGGTTTGTAATTTGGGTTTAGTTTGTAGATTGGTGATAAAAAAAAGAAAATTTTTTGAAAAATGAAATATATGTAGCTTACTTCCAACATCGAATCGGTGTTGGTTTACGCACGATCTAACTCCTGAGGATGCTCCGGGTTGGGGCGAAACACGTGTAGAGTAGCCTAATTGGTGAAGGTGCAAGGTGTGTTGCTGTCTTGCTAAATGCAGGTATTGTGCACTTATATTTTGTGGTGTGCTGCATATTTTTGCGGGCGGGCGAGCGGTGCATCTTGCATATTTTGTTTGCGGAAGTAAGCTACATATATTTCTTTTTTCAAAATGGTTTGGGACTTCCGCCAAGTGACGCCTGATTCAATCAAAAAGAAAATTTTACTGACCAGCTGGCTTCGTAAAAAACTAACAATAATGCACTCTTTTTTAGAGGTTTTTTTGTCTTACTATGTACTTGGTTAAGCTTATATTATACGGCCAAAGAATATCCCAAAAGCCCAGTATCTAATTTGGTCACGGCCATGTTATATGACGGCACATCAAACTATAAAAGTTTACATTGAAACAGTCTTTATATTCTACGCAATAAAAGCTGTTTCCGCTGTTCAACTGTTTAACGTGATGTGCTGCAGCGTGTACAAGTAATATTAATCCTCTAAATACCTTGTTCACTATGAGACAAAGGTATACCCGACTTTTACCCGGGCATGCTATTAATAATTTCTGAAGGCATTTAATAATTTATGCCCGGTCTAAAGTTTCGGTCAAATAACTGCCGTAATTGAGGTTTAGGTAAGCCGTGGTCAGGTTATAGAAGGATGACCTCCATTTATCATAAACAAGGGTTTGTTGTGGTCACTCTGAAGCTGTGTCAACAATATTGTATGGAATTTACCGAAATTATTAATGTAAATAAAAGTGAACGTCAGAATCCTGGGTGTACCTTTCAAAATGTCTTATACTCCCTTACGAGGTACCAATGTAAACTCTCTGTAACGTCCTATTTGCAAAATATTAACTACTCGTATAATTCTACTGAAGAACTCATACTCATTGGGAGTCAGTAGAATTATACATAAAATTTCCATAGGTACCTTAAGCTTTTTCATAATCCTTTCCTTTTAATTTGATTATTTGTATTTATTTTATTACTTATCTAGTGTATAACCACTTATAATAGTTGTTACTATTAGTTACAAAGTACTGTTAATTTAGTTCCTCCAAAATGTAATAGATGTCGCTGAAGCGTCGCAACTCGCGGTATTGTGTTGTTTTACCAATTTAATAATAGGCTTTTCTCGACTGGCGGACACACTGCACAGTGCACACAGAATTAGTGGTATGATAATGATGAACATTGGGCCATTTCATTGTAATCACTTGTAATGATCCCAGTTTAAGAAGAGGGTTACGGCGCGCCGTAACGCTCTTAAACTTAAGCGCCGCCAATGAAAAAAAAACCTCTGTATAACCTGTCGTTTAGTTGGCGTTTAGTTTATTGCTAAAAGTGGCCACATTTAGCAATAAAACTCCATTAAACTAAACGACAGACTAGAAAATATAAAGCGATGGATGAAAAGTACTACAAATCTTATTCGGAGTACACTAGAAGAACACAATTCACTATTTCGTCTTTATTTAAGCACGACGATTTTTTTTTCATTGGCGGCGCTAGTGTAGCGCAGTAACCCTCTTAGGAGTATAGGTATTGCAGTGTGTGTTGAATTTCTTTCTCCTACACTTGTTTGTCTAAAACAGTCTAAAACTCTTACTCCTTATAGCCACCTTACGAGCACACTGAGATACAGGCAGTTTTAGCACCAGTCTATCTCAATCTTAATTATGTTACCTATAATAATTTGTTCTTATCATGTGATTGTTATGAGAGAAATAAACATATTTATTATTATTATTAATTACTGTAGATATTTGATACCTTCTGTGCACCTTTAATTACCTCTCAAGAAGATCTGTACTCTGTGTACCTCCGAGTACGTATATAGAGATATAAAAAATAGGTCCATTCGCCATCCTGATGTCAGAAGGGCAGGTTTATTGGTAACCAACAAGTATTTCACAATTATTTTTTATGTGGTTTTGGTACCTCTTGCGTAGGGACCTATATACAGAAACATTAGATTAGAGCATCAAAATTCGATTAAACAAATACAGCCATACTGAGAAACGTTAGTTATATCGCTTTAGAAACATTACATCGCACTGAAAAACTTTAGTTACATCGCTTTCTTTTCCATAATAGTAGTAGCTATTAGATGACATTATACTCACTCATAATAATTAGGTATAAATCATTACCTACATATTTTGAAAAAAAGTTGTTTGCTACTACTGCAATGGAATAATATGCAATATAGAAACAATGTAACGTAACCAATCTAGTATAAAAGATCATCATCATCATATCAGCCGCACGACACCCACTGGTGGGTATCTCCACGACGATCGGTCCTGCGCTGCCCGCATCCAGTGGCTTCGAACCTTTCCGCCCCAACGGCCATTGGTTCTTCTCGCTATGTGTCCCGCCCATTGCCACTTCAGCTGAGTAATCCTTCGAGCGATGTCGGTTACATTAGTTCTCCTGCGGATCTCTTCGTTCCTGATTCGATCACGCAGGGAAACGCCGAGCATGGCTCTCTTCATTGCACGCTGGGTGACCTTGAGCCTCCTTATGAAACCCATAGTTAGCGACCACGTTTCACTGCCGTAAGTCATCACGGGCAACATACACTGTGTCTCAAGACGAAAGTCTATGCAGACTTTCGTCTTGTGACATTGAGGTAAGTCGGACGCGAAGATTTTTCGAAGCTTTCCGAATGATGGGCATCCGAGTTGGATTCGACGAGATATCTCTTTCTCGAAGTTAGACTTACCTAACTGGACTACTTGAAAAAACTAAAACTATGATTCAGATCTTCTTCTTCTTATCGAATGAGGAATTTTGGCCATCTCTGGTGTTAGAGTTTATCAAGCCGACCGTTTATCAGATGACAACAGCCGGGACCGACGGTTTAACGTGCCCTCCGAAGCACGGAAGCGCTCAGTTGTAATGCCACTTAACGGTCACCCATCCAACACCTGGCCGGACCGAGCGTTGCTTAACAAACGTGATCGAGTACTGTCAAGTCTGTCAAGTCCGCCATGAGCGCTTCTTTTTATTAGCGATTCAGACATAAATCCAACATACGTCTACTACCCCTCCATACAACTTCCATAATTCTCTCCGGAACTAAAACTGTGTACAACACAAAACAATAAACTGCGCAGTATTTTCGGAGTTTTTCCGAAACTTTTCTTTGTCGACATCGAAACCCTTTACAGTTGTCACGAAGGGACAGACGTCCCGGTTTGGGGAGTAGCCTGGATACGGAAAAGACCCTTACAGACCCGGGAAAAAGTTGGACAAGTTTATTTCTGAATGCATTTGCAAAATGTAGTTATGCCTTTATAGTGTTATAGTTAGGTAGGTACTTCATTAGATTTAGATTATTGCATTCACAATTAAGGCGAGGCCAGTTACTGTTGACGATCTGATGAAAATATTGATTTTTGAACTTCCAATGTGAAGAACTGATGTAGAATTCTACTTCACAAAAATTACTGTAGACTGAAAAAGAAACAAAGAAACACAATAACCGAATAGAATATTGAAAAATGGCATGGTAACTCTGTAAATAAATCCTGAATAACACCTTAAAAATAAACTTCAAATCGTTAGATTTCGTTATTTTCAACGACAATGATATGATTTTTTATGCAAAAAGGATAGCTTTTTTATTGATCTAACACAATAACCGAGTACATTTTTAATAAATGATCCAGTATTTCAGAAATCAATAAAAATGTACTAAATTTCTATGCAATAACTCCATGTAAGTAGTTACTTCAGAGTTTACTTTGATTCTTGCAATAGCAAGTAGGTGAGTTACTTTAGATATTAATTGGTATATGTGGCATTTACAAGGGTCAATTTTGCGGGTAGTAGTGTCAGTTTCTTGCTTTGATGTAAGTAGTTATTTCAGACTTTACTTTGAATCTTGCAACAGCACAGGTAGGTTAGTTACTTTAGATATTAATAAATATTATGTGGCATTTAAACGGGTTCATTTTCCAGGAGACTTTAGTCAACTAGGGCGTTTATCGACAATCGCTTGTAAAATCAAATCGCCACCCCTAAAAAACCCTAGTCGACTAAAGTGTGGTTTAAGAACTTTATTTTCTCATAAAGAATTACATTGATTCACTTACCGTGAAAACATTTTTTGCTTACATTAAAGAAAACATAATGAGCGTACACAATATAATTTAAAAAAAAACATTATGTCGGGTATATCACGAAACTGTCGTCATAGTCGAAGTCGCCAAAGTCGCCTAGAAAATCACCGGGAAATTTGTCCCGTCTGTAGTGTCAGTCAACCACAGGTAATCTCTATTAGTTCATCAACATTGTAATTAAGATCAGTATTCGATGCAAAGGGAACAGGTATATCTATAAA
Source organism: Agriphila straminella (assembly GCA_950108535.1). NCBI lineage: Eukaryota > Metazoa > Arthropoda > Insecta > Lepidoptera > Crambidae > Agriphila > Agriphila straminella. The sequence goes on from OX467320.1 coordinate 13,435,004, forward strand.
TTACCCAGTACCGAAGTACGTCATCCCGTCACGTCCCTTTAAAGGTAATTTGATAGGACGGATAATGGAACTCTCCATCAAAATGGATACTCGTACAGACATCCATACATGACAACCAATATACTGTACTATACACTAATGACACTTGAACTTTGAGGCGAAGTCGTAAACTGTTAGAAGCTTATAAACGTTGATTATAGGTTTCTAAGTTACAGTACCTAATGCTAAATAGGCTGATGCGGCATCTGACGTTGTTTGAATGAACAAAAATTTATTTGCAAAAGACAATGGTTTTAAATGTTGGTAAATTAAAATTAGGTTGCTCAACATTATCTTGCTTTTCAGCATGCAAAAAGTCACTTAGATTAGGTAAGTATATAAAATCACAATTAATTATTAAATTAGTTATTAACATAATAGGTATAAGAATGTAATCATTTTGAACTTAGCACCTAATTATGTAATGTTATTGAAATTCTAGATTTTAGGCATTCACAATGCTATTTTTATATTAAGATGTAAGATGTAATGTTGTTTTTACTTTCAAACGAATTCGTGGATCTACATATTTAAATAAATCAGAGGAAGTTAAAAGAGTATAGTTAGACCTATTATTTTGATATTTTGTCAACTTGATGTTATTACCTACGCGATTTTGAGAATAAGGGTTTAAAAGACTTATTTAATATATGGTCTGTCTTCACCAAGTCGCTTCAACTTTCATAAATTCAACTTGCGTCAGACGCAAGCAATATTGTCTCAAAACCGTGCGCTTCCCCTTTCAACTTTCAACAAATTGACCTTCTTTGCGAAGATAGGGCATGCGCTATTGAATGCAATGAGACATGCCTCTTTTGAAAGCGCCAGAGGAACGGGAAAGCGGTTGAATCAAGACACACCTATACAAACAGAAGGTCAAAAAGTATTTTTTAATTTAGAGTTAAGGAACAATAAATAATGTAATTAATGACTCTAACGTTACATACAAAGCTTATTACTTGCCATATTCTATGACTAGATGATAATGAAATAATGTAATTGTTTTGTAAATGTCTGGAAACGATATATATATTTGTAAAAACGTTCCATCTGATAAGGCTGGCAAGTTTTTTGCGCCTATTTTTCTTGTCAGTTAAAAGACGTCATAATGGGTAAAACGATTATTATGTGAATATTTCAATTTCAAGATCATGACTAGATCTTTTTCACTAACGAAAAAACACCTCTTACATATTATAGTATCATATTTATAATAATAATAATAATAATAATAAAAACACTTTATTGCACACTAAGACAGGACATATTACAAAGAAAAACAATAAACAGAGAAAGCACACAAAAGGCGGCCTTATTGCTAAATAGCAATTTCTTCCAGGCAACCTTGAGTAATAGAGTGAGAGAAGAAGAGGATAGTGGGAAGTGGGTGCAAATATGGGAAGGAGAACAGATATAGTAGATATACAAGAATAAATAGAAAGAAAAGAAGTTTTTCTAGATTACTAGAAGTGATAATAAGGAGAGGAAATAAGTTAGATAGTAGAAAGGAAATGTCTTCTGACTTATATAGTTATATCTGACGTTATAGTCGAGTAAAATAAAGACTTATATAATACTTGCAATTTTCAAATGCTTCTAATATTATATACTCAAGTCATTACTTACTCGTCTATAGATACGCGAGTAAGAGCTACCAAATAGAGAAAAATACTGAATATTTCTTGTCTGTAACTAAAGAGCACTATTGAAAGATTCCTAAGATATTAATTCTATTTGTAAGCTAGAACGTAGGCAATACGAAGTTCAGTTATAGTATTAATAGGTTGTGCAAAATATAAGGTGGAACCAAATTATGTAAAAAACAAAAAACCGACTTCAAAAAACCTACCTCTAAAAAGCAAGACATAATATTCGCAATAATAAAAATACGTCTATTGAAGTCGGGTGGGGCTGTAGTACAAATTCCTTTTTTTTATTCTAAAAGCCCCACCCGACTTCACAATTTTTTATTTTTTTATTTTTAGTGTAGGTACCTTGTAGGTAAGGTATATTATATATGTAGAAAAATCGGCTCAGCCAAAAGTAAGATAATCGCGGAGAAACATATTTAAATACTGGTCAAACTGAGAACCTCCTTTTTTAAGTCGGTTAAAGAACTACACTTAAGACAGTATCCCTCTTCCAACAAAAAAATAATTATCTTATTCAGTACATAAACAAGGGATAATGGTCGTATTACTCCGTTCATCGAGGTAATTCACACAAAATCATACTATTTTCGTGCTTTTTTCAAGATTACTTGAAAAGTACTGAACCGATTTCCAAATTTTAAAAAATGGGACCAACTTGGGAGTTTACCTAATGTAATAACGTTTCAATCATTTCAATCGGTCCAGCCGTTTTTGAGGTATCCGGGGAGACACACATACACAAAAAAAAAAACAAATATACAGACGAACATAGAACCTCCTCCTTTTTTGGAAGTCGGTTAATAACAATACTGAAACAGATAATATGATTGCTTAAACTAAACAACTTTCTCTATGGAACAACATACATAACATAGGTCGAAAAACGAAAAAAAAACCTCCCATACAAAGTCAGCTGATAAAAAAAAACTTTTTCGACCTGTTCCTTAGAGTTACTATTACCTGTTTCAGTATTGTTACATGATTTGGTTCCACCTCATATACGACGGATGTAGGTATTTGTGATGAATGATAACTTGATATCCAGACTGATCATATCAATAACGATAACTGAAACTAGTAGTAAGTATATTTATGATGTCATCAATGTTAACATAAGCTATATTATGTATAAAACAAGGTTGCCACCACATTGTCTGTGCTCTCAAAGTATCAGGTGTACAGCATGAATATCTAATCTTAATGGAGTTCGCTCATGACGTGGCCGGACTAAGGGACTATGGGCCCTGACGCCCCCGACACAATAACATGTTGTATTATAAAAAAATGATATTTGAAATAAACGCAGTATCTACTAAATTATTTAATTTCACAGTTTTCCATGCTTAATCTTGTTTTTTATATACTTCAAGATTTCAAGATAAAATAAAGTTTTTTAACGGGTTCTAGGCAATTGCATAAATTAACTATTTCGTTGAAATAAGATCTATATTTCAATTAAAAAAGAAAAATAGTGCAATAGAAAACCTGTGAAACATGCCCTTTAAGTTGCTGGTATATCTTCCATTATTTATTCTGTGTTTAAAGGATCGTTTCCTTGTTATTTTAATGAAAAAGTATTCAAACCTATCATTAACTATAATTAGAAGTTCTACGCTAACGACCAAACCGATTACATGTAATAATTTGAGATAATGTCGAGAAATATTATTTTTATAATCGTTTCACATAGAGCCTCACATAGGGCCCCATAACAACCCCTAAATACGTCCTCAGCACACCTATAGGTAAGGGTACATATAAATCATCGACTGAATGTTTTACCAACTTCCCTGTGGGAAGAAACAGATTGTTCTTTATCGAACAACTTTAGTTCGGAAATAAAAAGGTATTTGGCCCTCAAGGACTTAATGTGTTTCAATCGCCATGAATGAGTAACAGGTTAAAATGGTTTTAAATGTTCTGGAAAGACGATTTAGTGATTTTCAGATTCATTTGAATTTAGGTCGAAGTTTATTTAACTTAAAGGTAAAATTTATCTAAGAGTTTATTCTTAACTTTGTAATTAAAATGAATGACTGCTTAGTGATAGATTTTTAGTTTAAGCTACTTATATCAACCCGGCGAGCATGTGGTGAAAAAAGTTACACCTAGCATGTGGTGGGGTTTGCCAAACCCCAACATATAATTACCTATAAATGCCAATTTATTAAACCAAGACTTAAGAATTTATTCGTATTTTGAAATATGGTTTATATTTAGTGTATAAAATAAAAAACAGTGTATATTTATATACTTTTATTGTATTATTTATCAGAAATACTAAAATATAACATTTAAAAAAAAACAAAAAAAGGAACTACTGAAAAAGGAACTAAAATCAACTAATTCTTTAATAAAAATATAAAATCAACTTTAAAAACTTAAAGAATATAAGATTCTCAATAACATATTTTTTTTAAAGAATTAGTTGATTTTAGTTTTAGTATTTTTGATAAATAATACAATAAAAGTGTATAAATATACACTAAATATAAACCATATTTCAAAATACAAATAAATTCTTAAGTATTGGTTTAATAAATTGGCATTTATAGGTAGATATATGTTAAAACTAACACGGAGCATGTGGCGGGGTATGACGCACCCCACGAACGTTTACACGCGTGTAGCTCCTGCGCCGGTTGACGCGACACTGCGGTCACGCCACTCTCCCCCCGCGGAGTACATTGGCTCCAGCTACTCGAAGCAACAAACCAATTGAGGGGCAAATTTGAAAAATACACGACTTCGCGCAAAGCATGGGCATGTCACACCCCACCACAAGCTCGCCGGGTTAAATATGTTTTTTTTGTTATTTGGAAGATAATATTTGTTATTATTTCTGGTCCATAATGACATACAATAATATTATTGTTACCATGATATACCATCATTATTACAACAAATTATGCTTGTTTACTGACTAAGTTTACATTAATTAAACGGAAATATGCGGAATCCAAGCTGAACCAACTGTTGACTAGTTAGTGGTGTGGTGACTCAGCGAAATGGGTGAGGGGTGAATATAACTAAGTTATTATTTTTATAAAAACAATCAAAAATAATTTTCGGCGTTTTCCGCTCATGTTGCATAAAAAAATGTGAACGCTGGCAATAAAACTCGGCGCCATTATTCTTTTGCTTTCCTAGCGTATAGTTGCCTCTTTTACTGACACTTTTAACAATTTTCATCCGCAGAGCGGCTAAGTGTCGCCGTAGAAAATTATTTTCGAAAAAACTCCCGTGCAGATAACGCTATTCCCTTCCTCTGTAAAGCTCGCAAAATTGAAACCGAACCTTATATTTTTACGTGCAAATCTCATTTTCTTTCAAAACGTTTCCGCGCCAACTTTCGTAACGTATCCGAATTCGTGTTTTAAACGCCTTATGTTAGAGTGTAGATTCGCTTGTGTCACAAGCCTTAGGGGGGTACTAGCGCCAGCGATCGTCACGTTTAAATATGATTTATGCAAGTAATTTAGTTAAGTACATTGAGACATTACGAGCTCTCTGCGTGGTGGATAGATTAAAATGTTCTTTGGGATCGTAGATCCTTTGTGGTAACACCGTGTCATACTCGGTGATATAAATTATGTATTTGCTCTCTCGTGTACCATGGTTTTGATGGTTCAATTAATTAAATACCAAATTACGTTGACAGTAATGGATCAACGGGTATATTATGTGCATAATCAAGCTACGAATACCAATTTAAAGCGATTTAAAAACCGTTGTAGAATGTTTTACTTTTATTACTGTACATAATTATGTATTAAATTGGATTATGGTAGAGTTTTATCAGGTACTTACTTACTAAAAATTAGAAAAAAAAATCGAGTAAGAGTACCTAATTTACTTCTTTCTGTTTGTTTTTTGTCAATTTATTTTATTAAAAAAAATTTTTAAACTGGCTTTTGGTCTTCTTTTAAAAAAACATACTATACACTTTGTGTGCCTAATGTATATTCCATCCAACTATAAGAAAAATGGTAACTCTGCTTGACTTTCGCAATCTTGTTTCACTCCAAATGCGAGAGAAGACCTAAAAGAACTAGTACATGTATAGTAAGCTCTTACGTGTAAGTATGTACTTAAGAACGAGGCGGTATCATTTCCATCGGAGTTCAAGGCTGGTGGCTAAAAGTGTTGAGAGCTTAGCGATTTCCGTATAACTACTTACGACGAATAAAAAAAACCTACATGCTAAAATTTATAAAATTAAATACAATAATAATTCAATGTATTATTAAGGACAGAATTTACTAAAACAATGAAAATTTTTGAATAATTTTATAAGTACTTGCTTAGATTTTGGAGGGGTGTTTACAAGAAAAACTCTTGTAAAATCAAATTTATTTAGTGCCAATACGGTTTTGTTAACCAATAACACAACTACACAGGTATAATATAAAAATAGAGAGCAAAGGTGGACTTTTTTCTAAAAGAGATCTCCTAATTGATGAATGTTAAAAAAACTTTCACCTAAGTTTTTCGGTTAATGTGTGCAAAATCTCAGTGAAAACCATAAGTAATTTATGTAAAAGACCTAGGTATATAGAATCTAGTTTAATAATTAGGTACATATTAAACTAGATTCTAAATAATTGTGTATGAATGAAGTCGAGAGAGTTGTTTTAGTTAGACTTTCTCTCTGGAACTTAGTAAGGTTATTTTTAATTAATATTGTTATAGAAAATTAGAGTAAAACCCTTTTGTATTACCCACATATCGTATTGATCATGATTACTTCTATTTAATTTGTAACATTCCTAAACGTTAAATGGCTAAGAATACTATTAGCATTAAGTCTGCCTTTTGTACTTAATTAATTATATTATTTACTGTTACTGTAAAAATATTCTTTATTAATCGCTGTCCTCTTACAGTTTGTACCACGGTGATCTATGACTCATCCAACTTGCACACTGTGCAAACTGAACAGCCACGTGACGTCAACGTGACGTGCGACGCGACGGAATTTTACACGGCGCAGTTGGTTATGCATAATAACAAATTAACACCTATGCCCCTTTGCATAAATATTATAATTGAAGTGACGCACAGAGTCTCCGTAGTCTCCTCTAAGTCTGTGCCTAAATTTAGACAAAGTAGGTAGCCTTCATTCATACTAAATAAAGGAATATCTGGTTAATGTCACGGGAAGCCGTTGGACGCGGGCAGCACATCGCATGACCGATCGTAGCTAAGAACCTTGAGGGATATTTACCTATGCTTAGCAATGGACGTCGTGCGGATGACACGATGATCAGGAAAATAACATAAATTCTCACTAGGGCAGGCACGTATCCAATCGGGCGGGGATGTATCACCCCCCGAAATCCGGAACACACAGAACAGGACTAATTCGAGCGGGCGAGTCACTCTCCGGTTTGCGGGATGCAGTTGTCCCCCCCGAATTAAAAGTCTGGATACGTGCCTGCACTAGGGAAGGGGGAGGGGATGTATAGGTGTCCTACTACCCCTCCCCCTTAATCTACAAAATTAATTTATAAAAAAAGGAACACGTTACATAATACACTGCACACACACACACGACATGTATTTATGTTTAACAAGCATTTTTAAAACTTTCAATCGCTCCCTGATACGTATCCTGACTACGGCCCTGTTTGGGTGCCATCTTTTTTTGGACTGATAAAGTAATTGGTTGCTAAAGGTAGAAAAAAGGACATTGTATAAAAAAAGTGTTACTTATTTATTTTTATCTTTAAAAACATACCTTTTATTACTTTTGGCAATATTTAAACATACCATGTGAAATGAATTAGTATTTTCACGTACTTTATTTTCCTCATTTAAGTATAGAGTACAATTATCCCGAAAATAAAGTATATAAATACTTTATTATAAAGTACGGGTGGTAACCCTAGGCATGATTCTCATAAGTAGGAAGGGGATGGCTCATATGGATTTTTAAACATCCTTTAAGAGATCTTATACAGAAATCGCTTGAACTATTTCTATATCATAATAAGACAGGTTTTAAATCTTGTTTATAAAATATTGTCATTAACATTCCATTCCGGAACAACTCATTAGATTTTGTATATGGCGATAACACTGAAACCAGTTTGACTATGTCCTTGACTTTAGATCAAGCACTTCGGAGAAATAAGATGGCGTTTGTTTGTGTAAAGGGCTTGTTATATTAATGATAAATTATATTAAAATATTTTCCTTCCAAGAATTATGCCAAGAATATTGATTTATTCTTTACTTTACACTTATTTGTTATTTGGCGTGCCTTCGAAAAACTTACTGATGACAATTATAACTTTTAACATAAACAATAATTTAACTTTTTCTCCATACTTTTCACTAAATTTCTGATCACTAATGTCAATGTCCCTCCCTATCGACACCTAATATATAGGCGGGAACAAATTATATTTCTATCGACACGTAACGTCATGGCCACGAGAAAGGGCGGCTGGTGACGCAGCGAGCCAATATTATAACCCGGAGGCTAATTGTCTAATTTCAAAATCTATCACAATCGCTTTCAGGATGTGATACATTGATGCTTCGTTTTGCCACAAATAAAAAGTTACCAAAGTAATGCAGCAATGTGTTACATCCATCTGTTAAATGAAAGCGATTGCGTTAGATTTTGAAAATTAGACAATAAGTAGGCAGGGTACTATTTTCTAATTTCAAATTATATCGCAATCGCTTTTATGTGACAGATGGATGTGACATATTGCTACATATCTTTGGTAAGTTTTTATTTGTGCCAAAAAGAAGTATCAATGTGTCACATCCAAACTATCATCCATCCATTTGTCAAAATGAAAGCAATGAGGGGTTTTCAAAGTGACATTAAAAAAATAAAAATGGCAACTATTTGCCTCAATCGATGGTGTTGATACTCTTCGAAGCTTAGTAAAAAAATCACATTGTCACCTATTTTTATCAACGCCATCTATCGAGCCTACAGTTTTTTGTCATTGTGAAAAGCCCTCATTGCAATAGATTTTGAAATTAGGCAATAAGTAGGCCGGTCACAATAACTGTGGATCTCGCTGAAATGCGATTCCGTCCCGCTTCCTTACCCCTTTCCGAAAAATAAAATAAAAAGCGAGCTTTATTCTCAAATTATGTTTATTTATTTTGTTGTATTTTGTTGCACTCTGAACCACTACTTAAATCAATTGTTATAATAAAACAATTTTTAAAAAGCATTAATTAATAAGTCGACGTATTATCGATTTTGATATCAAATTGGCGTCAAGCCATAGCTCGTCCTTAGCTCGTCTTTGAAATAACGTCAAATTGATCCAATCTACAGTTCTATGGCCAGCTTCGTGAATACTGTTTTGTACAAGACTGACTGCACGGGCGATCTTAAGCACGTCTACGTCTACGAGTCCGTCTTTCAGCAGAACGACGTATTTGTATATTAGTGAATTGCAGCCCCAGAGCGTTAATCATCGACGCCAAGTCCACAAATATTGTGACCGTGTTATTAATTTAAAAAAACCCTTACTTTATGACTTGTACTATTATGTATTCTGTGCTTTATGTGCTGTTTTATTGTGGCTATATCCTGTCTATCTCTAAACGAAAACCTACGTAATGTGCTATTTTTTGTAAAATAAAAGACAGTGTGTCTTTAAATTCTTCGTAGATTATTTAATAAAAATAAAAATAACACAGCACAATGAAGAGATAATTCGCTCGCCGTGCCGCTAGTCGCTTCTTCGCGTGGCCAGGCCGTGTACAGGCGAGAACAAATATTAGCGTCATGCACCGACAAGATTTATATCGACAGGCGGCGGCAATACCGGCTAATTTACTGATGTCTTGTTCATCCCACATAATGATATATAGAAGTAATAACACGCGATTGACTTGCACTTTTCGAACGTAAGGACGAACGTCCAGTGTTATGGAAAAACAGATTTTTTTATTTTCTCTTTTGATGTCCCCACTGCTGGGGCAGAGGCCTTTATTGGGTAGGTAAGAAGGACAGGCCATAACCCACCACGCGGGCCCAATGCGGATTGGTGGGTGTTAACGACTGCAAATGCAGCCGGGACCAACGGCTTAACGTGCCTTCCGAAGCACGGAGGAGCTCGAGATAATAAATTTTTGGTCACCTATCCCATGACCGACCCTTGCGAACGTTACCCATCCCATGACCGACCCTTGCGAACGTTGCTTAACTTCCGCGTCCGTTCCGTTCTTTCACAGTAAATAATGTTAATGGGTAATAAGCTTCATAAAAGAAACTTACCATTTTTTTTAATATCTGAATTCTAGAACTGTTTTTATGTAACTGTACCGAGATTTTAATTGAAATTTTAAAATATTACTCGTACTTGAGTGAGTGGTGAAATAATGTTTTATCTAGATTTGCATTATTATAAAAATAAAACACAAGTAGGTACAAAATGATATAACAATTGTGTATCCTAATTTTTAGACATTTTAAAGCTTTTTACCGTTTCGATTTCGTTACAAAAGTAGCATTAAATGCAGCTGCAACGAATTTTTTATTATGAAATTAATACATTTTATCATTATCTTTCTTCTTATATAAGCGATTTTGACATTGTGTATCTTTAAGACATTTTAAAGCTTTTCATCGTTTCGCTTTCGTTGCTCTAGTAGCATTAAATGCAGTTGCAACGAATGGTTCTCACTCACGCGACCGTATTTCACCAGAATCGGACCCTGATTAAGTGGTCAGAGCTGGTGATAGATCTGCATGCGTGCTGCGGGGTTCTGAAGAATGTGTATTGTAAAAAACCGGCCAAGTGTGAGTCGGACTCGCGCACGAAGGGTTCCGTACCAAAAAACGGCAAAAAAACACGTTTCTTTTTTATTGTGTTTTTAGTATTTGTTTTGTAGCGGCAACAGAAATACATCATCTGTGAAAATTTCAACTGTCTAGCTATCACGGTTCATGAGATACAGCCTGGTGACAGAGCGAAAGACGGACAGTGGAGTCTTAGTAATAGGGTCCCGTTTTTACCTTTTGGGTACGGAACCCTAAAAAAGGGGATTGAGAATAAAGGTTTTATGTACTACGGTGCCCGAAGAATTCTGTAGGTAGGGGTAGGGGAGATAAAAAAAGGTTTTTTTTCGTGTATAGGAAAGAGGTGTTGAAAATTATATTTTCTGCATTTAAGGTAGGAGATTAGTATTTTTTTATTAATAAATAACACACAACCTGAAAATCATAAATAGGGCTTATCAAAGTATAAGTTTTTGTATGGAAACAACACAATAATAAAATTGTAACACGTAACGACATTAATCTATCTAATCTATTCTATTACTTTCTGTATGGAAGCAACATTGATATCGATAAAGCAGTTTTATATTAAAATCTTAGTAGAATTTCTTTTAAAATAGCAGCATTCTGCAGCACAACATCATAACAACTTAAAAACATAAAATTGCCTGCAAAACTTTGAACCCAACCTAAAAGTTTTCACAACACTCGCGCCAAATATCCTTTCTAGCCACACTTAACCAAATTACAGAAAGCAATTTTCGCCACACTTAGCCTAATAGTGTGTTTTCCTATACATCGCCTGTTTCGTTTGGTAATACTCCTTTTAGTGTTCGCATGCTGGCTTTTCAATTAGCAATGTAGAGAGATTTGCCGCGTCGCCGCTTATCCGCCTGGTTTAATGGCGCAAAAAACCTTTTTTGCTTTTACCAATGAGTACCTATTGGACCTGCTTTAATTAAACTTTTTTCATTCTTTTGTCCTTTTGCAGTGTTTTGTCATTGATTCTTTTTTTAAATTCAAATGGAAGCGTATTGGAGTTTGGAACATTTCGGAACCGGCAGATGGTCAATTTGTTTTATAATTATTTAATAAAAAAATGATGATGGATGTTTTTCAATGGCCAGTTTGTTTAAATTATTTGAATGCCGATTTAATAAAAAGGTCGAGGTACGTCGAGGTATTAGATTCCGTTTCTGCTACAAAGCTTTTCAAAGTGACATTAAAAAAATAGTAACTATTTACCTCACTAGATGGCGTTGATGGTCAAGTGAAGTGACTATTGGCTTTAAAAAATAACAGCCTGTGCTTAAAAAAAGTTTTGATAACTTTGTTACTGTTGATACTTACTTTTTTATCAACGCCATTTATCTAGCCTTCAGTTTGTTGTCATTTTGAAAAGCCCTCGGTGAATTTTGCAACAGTATTCGGGTTTTTTTTATCTATCCATAACACATAAAAAGCACTAAGTAATTTAAAGAAATTGTATCAAATATAATTCCGTTAAATCTCATATCCAAATGAGACACCCCAAATACACTCAATGTTCATCTAAATGTTATATCGTTGGTACATTTACCGTAATTTCCCGAACCACTTAAAACCGGATCAATCTGCTTCCATCCAGAACGGCCACGATATATCGCGTGTTCTGGAAATCCTAAGGTCTTATCTTTAGGGGATGACCGCTTACTTAATGGACCGAGTTGCACGCAAAATACTTCTGCACTTACTTGAGACTTTGGCAAATTAGTGTAATTAATTTATAAGTAATCGTTCTGAAGTCATTAACCTACTTAAAAATTGTCCATAAGTCTTTATTAATTAAGTCAAAGGGGTTGGCCGGAATATACCGTATAACGATCGTATCGTAAAGTAACGTTCGCTGGAAAAAAAAATACGTATTACCAAATATTGTCAAATCTTTACTATATTCGCCTCTTTGCGATGACAACGTGACATTTTTGAAATGCCTTCCGGCTACTTCCAAATAATAAAGAAGAATGAATTTTCTAAGAGACTATTTCCAAATAGAAGCGACGCCTCTTTGCGATATAATTATGACAACATGACATCTCGTTGAAACATTTTTATTATTATTTGGAAGTAGCCTCGTGGAAGGCTGCGGGTTGGAAACGTTTTCAACGAGATGCCATGTTGTCATCGCAAAGAGATCATTGTCATATTAGCGATGACAACGTGACATCTCGCTAGAAACGTTAATCTTTATTATTTGGAAATAGTCTCTTGGAAAATTGCGGTTTCAAAAATTTCACGGTCATTGCAAAGAGGCGATATATTATGTAAGTATACTATACTTACCTATTCAGTAGTTATAGCTGATATGATGTACGAGGTATCTATACACACTCACACGTAAGTATCTACTTATGCAATATGAATGGAAATGCGACACCAGACATGCCTATCAATGGTTGAAAAATCTTAGAAATCCAAATATGTTTGCACTATGTAATTCACATTCATTAATATTTTATTAAATCGATTATTTATTTATACTGCAGGTTATCGCTAAAAAAATCCAATACGATGTTGACTTTCAACGCCATCGTTTCATGAAGGTTGCATTATTGTGAAAGCAAAAACTCACATACATGAACCCTGAACACAATACACTCCCTTTTTGGGCAGTCGTGTAGAAAATATGTGACAAAAAGCGAGCCCACCAAAAAGGTTCTGATATTGATTTAAATTCAAAGAAGTTTTTGTCAACAGGCTTTTGTTTTTATTTTTTCTCTTATCGCGTTCCATTTTTAAATTGGTAGGACGAGTAGGCATGTGCCTCCGGACTATTATGTATTCTGTGCCTCCGGTAGCATACAAACGCCGCATTGGCGGAGTAATCACAATTAAAAATGGCGGAGATGCTATCCGAAGTCGGATCATTACCATCCGCGCTAGGGAAATTGAAATCGTTTACGGTTAGAAAAATTTAAAAGTGATTTGAACAACGTCGTTTGAATATTAAATGAGTGGTTAGAATGTTTATTTTTAATTTCTTTGAAAGCTATTGTTAATTGTTGTTAATATGTCTAAATAACAACCAAAATTAGATATTGACGTAAATTATCGTTCTTCGCTTAGAATAATAACACCTAGAAGATGCCTGAAGCCGTGTCCGCGTATGCAAAGTGAGGCAACTAATACTAAGCCAAAATGGCTTAGTTTTGAGATTTATTTATCCATCATACGTTAACTAATCGTTACAAAAATAGCCATTTTGGATGTTTTAGTTGCCTCACTTTTGCCAGTGCGCTTTGTAGAGAACTATTGTTCTAGGTTCTTCGTATGTTCATTAGCGTTTATCATTGTTATTGGGCAGTGCCAAACCCGACGCGATTGAGATCGAGTTCGAATCGAATAAACGTCAAAATGGTAACCATGGAAACCGTGTTCAATGTACCAAAATAACAGTTTTTTTAACATTTATTCGATCCAAATGTAAATTCGATCCCGTCGAGAGTATAGGGGGGCTAAAATCTAAAACCAAGACTATATACAAACAGCTGCATAATTTCTATCCCGATTGTCAATTGTCTCCAAGCTGCATAATTTCCAGTCCTGCTTTCAGAATAACGACGTCATCGTATTGTCTACACCTGCATGTGTTACATTCACATCTGCATTATCAGTCGCTCCCTATACCTAAATTGCGATTGACAGTAATTTAATAGTTAATTTAACGATTTAGCAATCCTCTTTTTGATACCGAATTGGAAAAGGATTCCTATACGAGCCTTATACGCGGTTTTAAAGAACGTCGTCGGTTTTACTCGCAGCTCGTTGGTGCTGATCGACTAGCGAGTAAAACAGTCGTAATATGAATAAGTATTCAGGTAACATGCCTTGTTGAAATGAAAAATGAAACTTTAACATATATTTTTATCTGCGCAAAATAAAGAATTTTTGATTGTTTATCGTTGAATCAAACATAGGCCAAATTCGATAATTTGGAATATACTGGCCTTAAAAGCTTTGTGTTATCTTGGTAAATTATGAAAAAAAGTTTTTTTTTATCTGAACACCGGCTACATTCGAGTTCGGTTCATATTTTTTTGCAATCTCTACGAGTTTATTATACGCTGCAAGCCGATTTCCCTTGTTTTATACTCGGTTGTTTTAGCCATAAACAGGGACACTCTCGGAAGCTTTTTATGAATCTATTATGAAATCGTGACTGTGAATTCGCAGATCCATTACTAAAAATGTGAGCTCGTCCGTCCTCTAGCGATGTCGTCGATAACTGGCGACTTGGCTCGTCAGCCGTGATCGACACACGGTTTTACACGACGAGCCTATTAAAAAATTTAAGCAAACATGACGAGCCGCGAGTCAGGCTCGTCGACTCACAAAAACGCAGTATTACAATGATACACAGGCGAGCTTTACCGACGAGTCATAAGACCGTGGTTTAACTCGCTCGTCGATCAGGGCCTTTATGATAAATTGTTAAATTATCATTTTCATTTTTAAAATAAGTTTGATATTATACTGAACCCAATACCACAGAATATATAATAGTACTAACGTACAGAAGTCCGACCCCGCGAGGACCATCAAATAATAAGCTACTCTCGCTGCACGGCAATAAAGTACAATTTCAAACTGCACAACGCTGCGTGGATAAAATTATATGCACCTACGAAGAAGAAAGAGAGGCGTCTCTTTCTGTCGCATAGCTCTGTCTCAACCGACACATTTCGGGGTTGCTACTCGCTAGTTACTGATATCATAGAAAACATTTGTTATGCCCATGAATAAACAATGAAATTACTATAATAGGTACCTACTTATAAAATAAAATAAATCTACCTAATAGGTGAGCTGAGCATATTTAAAGAGCATAAATAATAAGTATTTCTAAGTAGTTAGAGAAGCTCGATGGCGCAGTGGTATAGCGCCTGGCCCAACGATTGCGGAGGTTAAGCAACTTTTGCAAGGGTCAGTTATGGGATGGGTGAAAAAAAATAGTATTTTTTAGCTTTTTTCTTTACTGGTGCCATATTTCGAACTTCGATACAACTAAGTATGTAAATATGTATACAAAAAATACAATAAACTTTGGTAGGTAGGTAGGTACGTTAGTAATTAAGTATCAAAAACGAAGTGCATGCAGTTTCGCATTCGGCGCTTGACTGACTCGTTTCGTTCGTGACGTTCACGCGCTGCGCTCTCGTCGCTTGCACACGCCGCGCGTTTCGGTCGGCGCGGTGATATCCCTCGACAATGGCCCTCTTGGAGTGGGCCGCGAGCAGTAGGCTAATATAAAAGTTTAAGCGCGGAGTTATACCCCCCGCCAATACTTCACAGCGTAAATACTTTATGAACTCAGTAACTTTCGACGTAAAATGACGAGTCGGTACTTATTCATGAATCAGCATTAAAGAGCTCAAAAATTACACAATAAAATTCACTCGTCTGTTTAACACCCATCATTTACATCGTACTATCGACGAGTTACGTCGCAAGGGGTCACTTAGTTTTTTTTCGGTCATCGCATTGACGTCACAGACTAATAAAATTGTTTTGACGACTCATTTAATTGGTATTCTGTAGTTACATCAGTAATGATAAAACTCTTTCATTAAAAACAAATTAATCACTGGTAATACTAATGAGATTGCTGATTGTTATATGAACCTATTGAACAGTTGAGTAATGATGCGACAGTATTTTGTATTTTTGTGACTCATTTGTAGGTTATTTACTCATTCCTTAGAGTAAGACGGGCTTCTGTACCAGAAGCCGTCGCTGTTCGAAGACTCATTAATTATAATATTTCATACAACAGTTACACTTTCTGTATGACCATCAGCCATTTTGATGTCCCCACTGCTGGGGCACAGGCCTTCCTTATGGGTGGATAAGGAGGATGGGCCATAAGCCACCACGCGGGCCTAATGCGGATTGGTGGGTGTTAACGACTGCAAATGCACCCGGGGCCAACGGCTTAACGTGCCTTCCGAAGCACGGAGGAGCTCGAGATAATAATTTTTTGGTCACCTATCCCATGACCGATCCAAGTGAAAGTTGCTTAAGGCAGCCATCACACGCTCATGCAAGCGTCAGTCAAATTCCATCAGTCATGACAGTCACAGCTGTGACTGACGATTAACCTACAGTGTAATGGGGTGACTGATGGTTGCATGAAGTTGATTTCTTCTTACCATCAGTAAATCAGTCAAACGTAATTCATGACTGATGGGATTTGACTGACGCTTGCATGAGCGTGTAATGGCTGCCTCACCTCCGCAATCGCTGGGCCAGGCATTAAACCATTGCACCATCGAGCTCCTCAAGTAAGTAACTAATAAAAAACTAAATAAAGTAATACAAAACAAAGTTACTAATGCTAACCACCAATTAAGTAAAACGAATGATCGCTAAATGTTCAAAAATATTATAGGGAAGTATGTTTCTAAAAAAATACTGTTTATGTAAACGAAAAAGCAAATTCAAATAATATATTAAATAAGTACAGAAACAACATTCAAATTCCTCTTATTTCTGTTACGGCTGTCACGGTCGGGTATAAATCTTTTTGATCCAGCAAGAGATCAGACTGTTTATGATAAATGTGTGTTTTTACGAAACCTTATATAAGCTTAGTAAGGAGCTTTGCTTATTCAGATGTATGCTTGAGAAAATTATGTAAATAGAAGGGCTGCGTGCTCCAAGTAATTTGTTACTCTGTGACCAGCAAACCTTTTTAATACATGGCTTATTTCAGAATGTGTGGATAGCAAGAAAAAAAAGTTTCTTATATTACGTAAGAGCTAAAAGTATTTATAACGTGTTCAAGTGTTGACACGTCTAATGTTTTAAAGAAAAAATACTTGCAATATAAAATGTATGAAAATTAATCAATTATTGTCGTATGTTGTATTAATTACTTAAGATTTATGATTAGGATTTACCTCTTGAAGTTGATAAGTTACAATTTATTTATTTATTGGTAGAACCTAATAAAAACCCTTGGTTAATTGATCATCTCAGAGAATGCCGAAAAAAATGTTAAATCCTGAAACAGATTTTCACAATAAACTAAAATGATTAAGCTCATATCTCTATTCTGGTAAGTTTATAATTGTAAATTTTAAAGCTAATAACATTAGTCATAATATGATTTTCTTAGTAAAGTTTTCTCAGAATAGTTTAACTGCCTTACCGTTCCCATGGAATAAGTTCGCACGTCTCAAAACGGAATTATGATTCAATAAATTTACATATAACGAGAATCACTGCAGAAAAATCTGCGGCCATCCGTTAAGTGCGTCATAAGTTTCCTGGTACAAAGGAACAGTATACTGCAGGTGTAGATTTAAATGTTTTTTTTAATGATAGGCAAACGCATGCCCTCATCACGCCTGATGGTAAGCGATGATGCGGTCAACGATGAAACGCGCTTGCCTAGAAGATACATATTTACTCGCGACTTGAAGGCCCGCAGATTATACCTATAGGGAAACACAGACTGCAAGGAGTTTCACTCTACATGGATAATACAATTTGAAGCAAAACGCTTAGAGCTAGTCTTTGGAATATCCACCAAAAATCGGTGGCGCTGATTCGTACGTCTGTCTTTCTGTCGTCTGTATTTCAAAATCTATCGCAATCGCTTTCAGGATGTAACACATTGAAGCTTCTTTATGGCACAAATAAAAACTTACCAAAGAAATGCAGCAATATGAGTCATATAGAAGCAAAGGCAGCAACATCCACTTTTTTCACTATAGCAACTTTGAATGCAGTCTGCTAATGCGAAATCAGCTTTATCGTTTGACTTAATAATATTGCAGCAAAAACAGCAACAACCCATATAAAATCGCCGTCAAAATCATAAAATTGCAGCATGAAATAGCATCATCCCATAGCAACTGCACTGCTTCAAAACCTAATATTGTTTTTCGCAATTTTGCAAATATTGGGTGTTGCTTCCTTAGACAATAGCCCCCTTGGTTGTCCGATGGAAGAAGGGAAATTGCGGTATTAGGTTGTGCAACAATTCCACTGCACACTCACTGACATGAACCCGATAGAAAACTGTGATAAACTTTGTTAATCAGCCTAGTAATAGTCCGTTTGGTGTCCAGCATAATACCTAGAGCATCAACTTTTCACACTCAGAAGTGTCTGAAAACTTTTTAAGCACTTTCGTAGACCTGAGCCCCAATCGCGCTAATTCCGAACGATAAAACCAAAACCATTAAGTTGTCATTTAGCTTGCATTTACCTAAAAATCTTTAATCTGGCTTTGAATTCTCATTTAAATTGTCCAAGATTAGCATCCTAGGCTCCCTAGCCATAGCTTCCAACAATTTGAACAAAACTAAAGCGAATATTTTTCTGTAAATAGGACTGAAATAATAACGATTTAGTTTCGATTAAATTGTTGAAAATTGCTCCTGATTAGTAGCGTTTTTCAATAAAAACGGCCCAACATTGCGCTCTTCAATCGATTGACATAACCACAGCCTTTTTGGCACCTTGGCCGGGCCACGACGTAGCACACGTTAGAGTTTGTCCACGAAGAATGTCAAAATTCCTCGTGGTCAAATCAGTTTGATTACTAAGGAGAAAGGACGGAGCGTAGACTAATTCACTATGGCAAATTTCTCTCACGGAAGAGGTCCCATATCCTGAGGGTCTATGACAAAAATGAATCACGATAGTCGGACGATGTTCGTCGATCGATTTACTTGATTTATCATACGAGTTAATAATGTCACGGAGTGGGATGAACATCGTACGCTTATCGCGATGCTTTTTGTTATAGGCCTTCTGCACTGGACTTATTGCTATAATGGACTGTTATCAGTTATGATGAAATCTACTTTGAACGTAATTTTTTTTATTAGTACACGTAAGCCTCGTTAAAAAAATACAGAAAGTTTTAACATTAATAGAGGTAAAGATTTTGGCAATTTCCAAAAAATCCATAATTTACTTTAAGTATGTCACTTTTATAAATCCAAACATTAATTGGATTTTGTACTTTTAGGTCACGCATTCCTAAGAGTTGTTAAATTAAAGTGGTTCGTTTTCATGACTAGTTAAGAGGATTGTCAAGCAAGCGGTCTCCATACAAACGGCGATAACGTTTGCCACTCTCTAAATCTTAACCTACAGCAATGAATTTTTGGTATGTTTTTGAAATGCCTAAAAACTAGGGCTGTACGTTTTGATTTTTAAAATATTCATTGTAGATTTGAAAATATTGGCACTTCTGTGTTTTGTATGAAATCACTAAAATGCAAATATTTCGAAATCTATTATAGATATTTAAAAAATCAAAACGTACAGCCCTAGTATTTAGGCATTTCAAAAAAATACCAAAAATAATTACTGTAGGTTAAGGTTTAGAGGGTGGAAAACGTTATCGCCGTTTGTATGGAGACCGTTTGCTTGACAATCCTCTTAATGTTGATTTGATTTTAAAATTGATTTTCAATCAAGCCCTTCTATAGTTGAAAAAAAAACTAAAATAAATGATTACTTACCACTCAATTCAAATCAAACTACAAATAGTATATAACTTAAAAAACAATTCTGTAATCTAAATAAGGACAAGATTTATTTAAGTGTTTCGACATTATTCAACTTATATGAAACGGGGATACCCTTACTGAGTCATTGCAGTACATTTAGAGGTTAAATCGTTCATTATGTCTATATTATGACGCAATTTCAGAATTTGCGTTGCATTTTCTAAAGCAGGTTAACAATCGTTGGTTTCCTTTGGGAGATCAAAGCGAAGAAAATTTTACTCTTGTATTATGTCTAGCTATGAAAATATTTTTTCAATTTACTTTGATTGCTATAACGGAACGATGGCCGCTGGGTTAGACGAATTCTCGAGTGGAGACCGCGTATCGGCAAACGTAGTGTGGGACGCCCTCAGACAAGGTGGAGCGATGATCTTCGCAAGGTGGCCGTCAAAAGCTGGATGAGAGTAGCCGCGGATCGTGCTCGGTGGCGTGCACTCGGAGAGGCCTATGTCCAGCAGTGGACGATAATAGGCTGATGATGATGACTTTGTTTGCAAACTGCTCTGCTAACAAGAGGTTATAGGCGTATAAAAATAATGAATCTTCTTTCTGATATTGCTTTAACTCTTCTTTCTCAGACATAATAAGAATGATAATGAAACGCACAGACGTGATCCAGCAAATTACAATTAAATGCAAACTGAAAAGTTTTTACATGAACATATTTTGTTTTTGAATGTTTTTTTTAATAAATTGTATATGGTAAGCTGTTAGCTTACCTATTAAATAAATAAAAAAACCTAAGCTAAGACAAAATGTTACATAAAAATAGAAGAGATGCAAAAACTAAACAAAAGAAGAGCTTCATTCATAGAGATCTTAGAGGAAACCAAATTATTAATATCCAAAGTATAAATACTCGCACGTATAAAACCGAGCTTTCCTGGAAAGATCGATATTATACAAAAGGTATAATTGTGTCCGGTGAAGGTCGCTTGCTTACTTTAGTTCATGAGTCATAGGAACGTTTTGCGGTGAACGCCACAGGTCATAGCAAAATTATCAGTGACTAACATTTGAAAAATTGGGTTAGGCTCGTTATGCGCTGTTGGAAAACTGTTTTGGTCGTCGGTCCTTGAATAGGTGTTTTACGCTTGCTTTTTTGCACTTACTATTTTAAACTATGTAACTGTTTAGATATCATTCCACCTGTTTTTAAGTAGCAATAGCCATAGATGGCGGCGCACTTCAGCTGAAATTCACAATTACTAAGAACTAGGTTATAGTGGTAGCTGCTAGCCAGCTGGATTTAAATCTTATCGACAATCAAACTAGAGCACGAATTTCCCTGGTATTTGAATTGGGGACCGTATAATATTATTATATGAAAGAAATAATGTTACAATTATCATAGTAATTCTGAAGTAATACCTATCATCACCGATAACTTTGGTCGACCTCATATGTTTGCTAACGTCAGAATTTGCGTTTTCATGGCAATGCTTAGTTTTTGCGGACATGAATAACTATAGTATTAAAACCAATGCTATTTGCATATATCAAGAGGCTTGGAAGTAGTCTGAGCACGCGATGAAAGCACGCGTGCTAATAAAAAATGCTTGCCTACTTGACCACGAAAACATTTCTTTACATCAAGCTTAATTACTATGTAAATCTGTTTTTTGCACAACTTTAGTAACTATAATAATATTTAGTCACAATATATTATTGTTGTGTTTTAATGGTTAGAGGGGAGGTAGCCAATTACTCAGTGCTTAGGGATTTCAGGTGAAGACCTAGTTATTAGTTCACCACAACACATTCAATAGCTGTCTTTCACCACGGGTGAGAGGCCTGGAGTCCCGAAATACAGGATTGTCTTAGTTTAGGCTCCAGTCCATCAACTGTTGTTCTGGTACCTAGAGTGTTTGATTTATATACCTAGATAATTGTATGTTACTTTTGGTGGAAATAAATTATTTTTTCATTTTTTTCAGTTAAGATGATAAAGAAACAGTTTTCCAATGAGAGAAGACTATTGATAATCGTGTCATCTTTTGTTTAATGAAAATAAATGGACCGTCAATATACAATTTTGCGATACTAAAACATAAGTAGGTATACATAATTATTAGTTTCATATAAAAATATTAAAAATTTACAGTGACTACTTTATTTCCCTACAATATTGTGTCGTTTCATTTAAAGACTTACGACTACAGTGCCTTTTAATTTATACCTTTTACTGAAACTCTTCGTTAGTAAATGCGTCATTGTTATTTCACAGTTAATTTAAGGTCTTAAGAAACAACCCTCGGTTTTTACTATTACTCAATTCTTGCGTGCATTAGGAGGCATTACTTAGGAATGTATAATTTCACTGCTAATTTTAATGTCTACCGAAGTAAAGAAATCATTTCTTAGTTTGCTTTTGCATATTTCAAAAAGGACTTAATCAGAACAGCAAAATGTACCTTAGCACAAGTATTACAAACCATCTACTAAAGAAAAAACACTAACATTAATCTGACTGGGATTCAAACCCGGGTTATTGATTGCAATACTTAAACTTGTGCCCGCTCAGATAAAAAGCTAGTATGTTACTACTAAAATATTTTTAAGAACCTCTACCAAAGATCTAAAGCCAAGCAAACTTTTAAGTGTGGCTTGGCGCAAACCTACAACGTTTTATATGTAACAAGCAGATTGCATTTCTCCTACGTATGTAGGTACCTCACGAGACCAAAATAAATTTATTTACAGCTCTTTCCTTAATCGAACTGTCCGAGTCACCTCTAGTCTAGGGGGACGCGAAAGATAAATACCACTATCTTGACTTAATGGCTTTTGTCTTCAGCCTGAAGGGCGTCCATCCGAGGCTGTCAGGTCACTACGGTTTGATTTGTCTTCGTTACCCGGACACGTCACGGTGCGCGGAGAATTTTGATCCCGAGTATTTGGATTATTCAATTTATTGGTCCTTCGAGCCGTATTAATTGTTTTGTGGGTGCCGAGGGGCGAATAAAGTGATGGTCAACATTTAGTGTTGGATTAACTAAATGATTGCTGAGAATCTTTCTAATTCTATAAATAATTGTAGATATTATTAAAATAGGTTTCTTGATTATAGTACCAGACGCAGAAGATAGAAATTACAGTATTTTTATATTTGACCTTTCTGAGTACTCGGCTATATTTGGACAACCACTTCAAAGTTAAGAAAGTGTGCGACATTCTTAATAATAAATAAGACAGTGAGCAATATCCTCACCCACGCTAGATGCGTTTTCTTTCAGAACAACATTTGTACTCCAGACCTAAACTGCAGTTTCGTGGCTTCCATTATTTACTTGACTGATGCAATATAAACTGTAGCTTGTGGTGCTAAGGTCGATATTAGTGCTTTGGCTGTAAAACAAATAAGTCACAGCCGTCACCTGAGCAAACGGAGCGGGCTGCACAACAGGTTTATATCAATTTTCTGCAGAGTGCGTCTGGTTCGTGAAAAACACTTAACCACCGGTTTCGAGGCTTCCTGCTCCTTCTCGTACCAAGCAGTTTTATTTTCACAAACTGAAGGAATACGGGGTACTTCAAGTTTTTTAAAATACGTTGCTCATTTGCGAAACGGCTTTCTTCCGGAAAATTTATGAATGCAATCTGGGAGAACATGTCGTGCATCTATTGTTGTCTCTGCTCATACACATAACCACAGCCTTTTTGGCACCTTGGCCGGGCCACGACGTAGCACACGTTAGAGTTTGTCCACGAAGAATGTCAAAATTCCTCGTGGTCAAATCAGTTTGATTACTAAGGAGAAAGGACGGAGCGTAGACTAATTCACTATGGCAAATTTCTCTCACGGAAGAGGTCCCATATCCTGAGGGTCTATGACAAAAATGAATCACGATAGTCGGACGATGTTCGTCGATCGATTTACTTGATTTATCATACGAGTTAATAATGTCACGGAGTGGGATGAACATCGTACGCTTATCGCGATGCTTTTTGTTATAGGCCTTCTGCACTGGACTTATTGCTATAATGGACTGTTATCAGTTATGATGAAATCTACTTTGAACGTAATTTTTTTTATTAGTACACGTAAGCCTCGTTAAAAAAATACAGAAAGTTTTAACATTAATAGAGGTAAAGATTTTGGCAATTTCCAAAAAATCCATAATTTACTTTAAGTATGTCACTTTTATAAATCCAAACATTAATTGGATTTTGTACTTTTAGGTCACGCATTCCTAAGAGTTGTTAAATTAAAGTGGTTCGTTTTCATGACTAGTTAAGAGGATTGTCAAGCAAGCGGTCTCCATACAAACGGCGATAACGTTTGCCACTCTCTAAATCTTAACCTACAGCAATGAATTTTTGGTATGTTTTTGAAATGCCTAAAAACTAGGGCTGTACGTTTTGATTTTTAAAATATTCATTGTAGATTTGAAAATATTGGCACTTCTGTGTTTTGTATGAAATCACTAAAATGCAAATATTTCGAAATCTATTATAGATATTTAAAAAATCAAAACGTACAGCCCTAGTATTTAGGCATTTCAAAAAAATACCAAAAATAATTACTGTAGGTTAAGGTTTAGAGGGTGGAAAACGTTATCGCCGTTTGTATGGAGACCGTTTGCTTGACAATCCTCTTAATGTTGATTTGATTTTAAAATTGATTTTCAATCAAGCCCTTCTATAGTTGAAAAAAAAACTAAAATAAATGATTACTTACCACTCAATTCAAATCAAACTACAAATAGTATATAACTTAAAAAACAATTCTGTAATCTAAATAAGGACAAGATTTATTTAAGTGTTTCGACATTATTCAACTTATATGAAACGGGGATACCCTTACTGAGTCATTGCAGTACATTTAGAGGTTAAATCGTTCATTATGTCTATATTATGACGCAATTTCAGAATTTGCGTTGCATTTTCTAAAGCAGGTTAACAATCGTTGGTTTCCTTTGGGAGATCAAAGCGAAGAAAATTTTACTCTTGTATTATGTCTAGCTATGAAAATATTTTTTCAATTTACTTTGATTGCTATAACGGAACGATGGCCGCTGGGTTAGACGAATTCTCGAGTGGAGACCGCGTATCGGCAAACGTAGTGTGGGACGCCCTCAGACAAGGTGGAGCGATGATCTTCGCAAGGTGGCCGTCAAAAGCTGGATGAGAGTAGCCGCGGATCGTGCTCGGTGGCGTGCACTCGGAGAGGCCTATGTCCAGCAGTGGACGATAATAGGCTGATGATGATGACTTTGTTTGCAAACTGCTCTGCTAACAAGAGGTTATAGGCGTATAAAAATAATGAATCTTCTTTCTGATATTGCTTTAACTCTTCTTTCTCAGACATAATAAGAATGATAATGAAACGCACAGACGTGATCCAGCAAATTACAATTAAATGCAAACTGAAAAGTTTTTACATGAACATATTTTGTTTTTGAATGTTTTTTTTAATAAATTGTATATGGTAAGCTGTTAGCTTACCTATTAAATAAATAAAAAAACCTAAGCTAAGACAAAATGTTACATAAAAATAGAAGAGATGCAAAAACTAAACAAAAGAAGAGCTTCATTCATAGAGATCTTAGAGGAAACCAAATTATTAATATCCAAAGTATAAATACTCGCACGTATAAAACCGAGCTTTCCTGGAAAGATCGATATTATACAAAAGGTATAATTGTGTCCGGTGAAGGTCGCTTGCTTACTTTAGTTCATGAGTCATAGGAACGTTTTGCGGTGAACGCCACAGGTCATAGCAAAATTATCAGTGACTAACATTTGAAAAATTGGGTTAGGCTCGTTATGCGCTGTTGGAAAACTGTTTTGGTCGTCGGTCCTTGAATAGGTGTTTTACGCTTGCTTTTTTGCACTTACTATTTTAAACTATGTAACTGTTTAGATATCATTCCACCTGTTTTTAAGTAGCAATAGCCATAGATGGCGGCGCACTTCAGCTGAAATTCACAATTACTAAGAACTAGGTTATAGTGGTAGCTGCTAGCCAGCTGGATTTAAATCTTATCGACAATCAAACTAGAGCACGAATTTCCCTGGTATTTGAATTGGGGACCGTATAATATTATTATATGAAAGAAATAATGTTACAATTATCATAGTAATTCTGAAGTAATACCTATCATCACCGATAACTTTGGTCGACCTCATATGTTTGCTAACGTCAGAATTTGCGTTTTCATGGCAATGCTTAGTTTTTGCGGACATGAATAACTATAGTATTAAAACCAATGCTATTTGCATATATCAAGAGGCTTGGAAGTAGTCTGAGCACGCGATGAAAGCACGCGTGCTAATAAAAAATGCTTGCCTACTTGACCACGAAAACATTTCTTTACATCAAGCTTAATTACTATGTAAATCTGTTTTTTGCACAACTTTAGTAACTATAATAATATTTAGTCACAATATATTATTGTTGTGTTTTAATGGTTAGAGGGGAGGTAGCCAATTACTCAGTGCTTAGGGATTTCAGGTGAAGACCTAGTTATTAGTTCACCACAACACATTCAATAGCTGTCTTTCACCACGGGTGAGAGGCCTGGAGTCCCGAAATACAGGATTGTCTTAGTTTAGGCTCCAGTCCATCAACTGTTGTTCTGGTACCTAGAGTGTTTGATTTATATACCTAGATAATTGTATGTTACTTTTGGTGGAAATAAATTATTTTTTCATTTTTTTCAGTTAAGATGATAAAGAAACAGTTTTCCAATGAGAGAAGACTATTGATAATCGTGTCATCTTTTGTTTAATGAAAATAAATGGACCGTCAATATACAATTTTGCGATACTAAAACATAAGTAGGTATACATAATTATTAGTTTCATATAAAAATATTAAAAATTTACAGTGACTACTTTATTTCCCTACAATATTGTGTCGTTTCATTTAAAGACTTACGACTACAGTGCCTTTTAATTTATACCTTTTACTGAAACTCTTCGTTAGTAAATGCGTCATTGTTATTTCACAGTTAATTTAAGGTCTTAAGAAACAACCCTCGGTTTTTACTATTACTCAATTCTTGCGTGCATTAGGAGGCATTACTTAGGAATGTATAATTTCACTGCTAATTTTAATGTCTACCGAAGTAAAGAAATCATTTCTTAGTTTGCTTTTGCATATTTCAAAAAGGACTTAATCAGAACAGCAAAATGTACCTTAGCACAAGTATTACAAACCATCTACTAAAGAAAAAACACTAACATTAATCTGACTGGGATTCAAACCCGGGTTATTGATTGCAATACTTAAACTTGTGCCCGCTCAGATAAAAAGCTAGTATGTTACTACTAAAATATTTTTAAGAACCTCTACCAAAGATCTAAAGCCAAGCAAACTTTTAAGTGTGGCTTGGCGCAAACCTACAACGTTTTATATGTAACAAGCAGATTGCATTTCTCCTACGTATGTAGGTACCTCACGAGACCAAAATAAATTTATTTACAGCTCTTTCCTTAATCGAACTGTCCGAGTCACCTCTAGTCTAGGGGGACGCGAAAGATAAATACCACTATCTTGACTTAATGGCTTTTGTCTTCAGCCTGAAGGGCGTCCATCCGAGGCTGTCAGGTCACTACGGTTTGATTTGTCTTCGTTACCCGGACACGTCACGGTGCGCGGAGAATTTTGATCCCGAGTATTTGGATTATTCAATTTATTGGTCCTTCGAGCCGTATTAATTGTTTTGTGGGTGCCGAGGGGCGAATAAAGTGATGGTCAACATTTAGTGTTGGATTAACTAAATGATTGCTGAGAATCTTTCTAATTCTATAAATAATTGTAGATATTATTAAAATAGGTTTCTTGATTATAGTACCAGACGCAGAAGATAGAAATTACAGTATTTTTATATTTGACCTTTCTGAGTACTCGGCTATATTTGGACAACCACTTCAAAGTTAAGAAAGTGTGCGACATTCTTAATAATAAATAAGACAGTGAGCAATATCCTCACCCACGCTAGATGCGTTTTCTTTCAGAACAACATTTGTACTCCAGACCTAAACTGCAGTTTCGTGGCTTCCATTATTTACTTGACTGATGCAATATAAACTGTAGCTTGTGGTGCTAAGGTCGATATTAGTGCTTTGGCTGTAAAACAAATAAGTCACAGCCGTCACCTGAGCAAACGGAGCGGGCTGCACAACAGGTTTATATCAATTTTCTGCAGAGTGCGTCTGGTTCGTGAAAAACACTTAACCACCGGTTTCGAGGCTTCCTGCTCCTTCTCGTACCAAGCAGTTTTATTTTCACAAACTGAAGGAATACGGGGTACTTCAAGTTTTTTAAAATACGTTGCTCATTTGCGAAACGGCTTTCTTCCGGAAAATTTATGAATGCAATCTGGGAGAACATGTCGTGCATCTATTGTTGTCTCTGCTCATACAGATACGTCTGTTGCGGGAACCGGGTAATATTATATAAACCTACTCTCGTTTATATTTAACCATTTCAGATTCAATACCGTCCTGGTTTTTCAAAGTTAATTCTTTAATTTTGCTATATAAAACTTTTTGTTTTGTTTTAAAATAGTTCTTTAGCTATGGTTTGGAAATAGTTATGCAAGAAAATTAACATTTTTGATGAAGTAATCGTCGCGATTCTGTGTGTTTGTTCACTCTTAAACAAACAATCAGCTTTAGAGTGTGTGTATTACCTAATTGGGAATCATAATAAGAGTTATCGACGAAAAGGATGATCCAATCATCTAAGTAAACAATCTTACCGAGTGTCCTGTAAACAAAGACATTTATTACGTATCCGCTCACACTTTTTGTACTAGATCCGAAAATATTTACGTTATATAATAACCTTTTATCTTATAAGCTGACGTAAGCACTACTGTACTTACAGAAAAAGTTAATCTGAGAGACCATAGTGGCACTAGAAAAATAACAAAGACTTTTCCCAAAAACATTTCGCTTTATGACAAACGTTAATCTTGAGCCTAGTGGGAAGACAAGGTCAAAAGGAAACGTTGTCCCGAAATAGAAATTCTTATCATACGGATGGAGGGAATATCTCATATGCATAGATGGGAAATAAGGGAAATCAAATAAACTGTTTGATGTTGTGCTAGTATTTGCTATCACTATATTAGAATTCAACTTAACTATTGTTCCATGTAATCGAGTAAAGCATCTTACTATAGTATTCAAGGAGGTTGACGATGACAAACAACAAAGCATTTTGCTCATGCGGCGAACGTGCGCCCGCATTTTAACGAAGCCTTACAAACTGCTACCGTATAAATGTTTTTATGTGAACCACATTCATTGAAAAGTTCTTGCTGATATGGATATCCCTTTTTTATTAACTTGTATTATGGTACTGTAGCTATAACCACATGATAAACAAATAGTACTACCTATATCTTCTATCAGTTTTGCAGTATTTAATAGTAGAGTAGTTAAAAAGATTTGTGGTTCAACCTAAGCCGAAAGTGTAGCCACTATAAATAATGTTGGTGATAGTACTTTTTAACCAAGGTAGACACTTAAAAATCTCAAGTGTAGTGTGGACAGGACTTCAGATTTAGTCCAGTCATCGCTTTTTTTATTCTCAAAAAGTTTTAGCAGCTGCATTTTTGAACAGTACAATATCTCTTGTGGTGTGCAGGAAAACGATTATGCATTTCTGCGGATAGGGAAGTAATTGTGGAGCCAATTGCATATGGTGGTTCCCTCCATAGACTTGAAAAGACTAGAACAGGAAAATGAAAAGAAGAAAGTCGATTAACTTACTTAGGTTGTTAGTGATTTTAATATTTGTTTTAGCGTATCGTTAAAACACATTTTTTTATAAAATTATATTGTTAAATATTATAAGAAAAAAAATGACTCGCCACCAGATCATTCCCGCCTATATATAAAATAGGTAGCATTGTGATTGCGAAAATAACGAAAGGGTCTAGGTTTTTATATTCACGTTGTTATTTCCGATTTAGATAACACTTTGTAGGCGTAGTGCTTTTTTACTAGATACTTACTTACTAAATAATAAAATTAATAGGTTTACAATGCATACTGACTAAAAAGTAACATTTACTAAAACTGGAGTCAGTTAACTCTATGTTAACTAAGTGGAATTTTGTTTTGTATATTTTGCTTTAATATCTGCGGTAAAGTTCAATTAATAATAATTGTATGACTCAAACAGCTCATACTCTTGCGTACCTAATAGTTTAGTTCTAAGTTTCTTTATGACCATTGATTAGATCTTATAATAATGTTAATATCTACTTGGTTGCGTTACTATGACACGTAATCCAACATAAAACAGTCTACGTACAGTAAAGTACTTACTTCCTTGTTTTTTTATCTCTAGGCGTTAATACTTAGTTTATTAAGTTCTAGTTTCATAAATTACTGATACCTAGCATCAAACTTCTTGCAATTTATTTATTATAGATTTGATATCTGGAACGTATTTGGGTACGTTTCAGATTATAGATTTTGGAATCTATGAATTGTCTTTAGGCATTGATATATGTTTTAAGTCTATGGTAACATACGGAGATAATGCTCTTTTGCTGTCATTTTTTGCGAGTTTAGCAAAGTTAAGGGGAACCCCACTGGTTGAGTCATTGCCACGGTTACTCCTGTTCTGTAACTATGATTTATATATCGATAAGAATGTATGTGGCAAATACAGATAAGAATTTGAGATAAGAAGTCGTAATAATTTTCCTTATTTACTAACACTGTTGCGTATTACTTGGGTAAATTATAGGATCTAACGTATAGATCCTACGCATTGGAACAGGACTATTTTGGTGAGAGCTAAAAGCTAATTTATGACTTGGGAGAGATAGGTTGCATGGTTGGTCCTTGGAAGTGTATGGTCAACATTAGCAGCATTTATGGTAAACTTAATTATGGTTAAGTTTACAATATGTTGTGCCAATTTTTTTTATGCACAACGGGGTAGTGCTTGGCCTTCACCTCACCTGATGTTAAGTGACGATAAGGTCGAAGGTGGAATCGTACTATACCCGGAATCCTCATCACTGAGGAACTGGCTATCTTACCTCTAACTGCCGGAACACAACATTGTTGTTATGGCGTCATACTTAGGTAAGATGGTGGTAGCTAGCCAGGCGAACTTGAAATAAATCCTCCCACCGACCAAACTGAGTACAAATTTTACTTCCTCTGGGAATCGAACCCGGGACCCCTGCGTCTCAAACGGGTGAGCGACCCTCTAGACCACAGAGACGGTTGGTTGAGACCACATTGATTAAGTAATGTTGTTTATTAATAAACAAGCCTAAAAGTTGGTGTGACAAAGTCAGAAAGTGATCAGCTATTTTCGGAGAGCTGATTGTATGCAAACTTTTTGCCATGTCACCAAAACGTTTGTCTCTTTGTCTCTGCCTTCACACGTGCAATTCGCAAAACTGGGCAATCTCTAAATCAAACAGAATCCTAAGTTCTGTTCGAATGCAATCTTGTCAAACATGGAGTCGTAATTGCCACTACGAACAGTCGAGCTAGCTAGATCTAGTCTTTAGATAGATCTAGTCTAGCTAGCTTTCTCAAGAACGCCGGGGAGTGTTGTTAGAAGTGGAATTGGCGAGATTTCGCCTCGTCTTCGTTTGTTCTGGAAACTCATATGGATGAAGAATGTAAAATGTCTGGCATTAAATGTGAACCATTCTATCTTTTCAGTTTGAATTAAGAATTTTTTAAGATGACTTTAATTTTAAATCTCATTTAGCTTAATATAGTTAGAATGTTACACTAGCATTTTAACCGAAATTCACTAAAACTAAGCCGATTTGAAATGGTTTATAGAAATGAGAGTTTTTGGTATTTGTTATTGTGAGTGTGAATTATTAATGCAAATATTTTATTTATGTCTGTTTTTTTAGTTTAAACGTTAACCCTGAAAAAAAAAACGCACATTATCTTCAGTTTATTGCATTGGATTCCATTTCCAATGAACTGAAAAAGTGCGAATGTGCATTCGCGTAAACAATGAAAAGTAACAATCAACACTCTACCCACCGAGGCTACAACAAAACAAAAATTGCGCAATTAGGGTCTCCCGTACCAACGCATGTTTCCAAAAAAAAATTTGCAACGTCAGGTCTAGTTAACAGCTAGGGTCAGATTACTACCACGAAAATATATATTTTAAGCAATTTAGCGCTCGTGTCGCGTTGTAGCCAATTCGCTCGCTCCGCTTGTGAACAAGCGAGCGTTAATTGAAATCGGAGTTTTTCGCTTATCCACTAGGTTACTCCTAAATTGCGATAGATTTCTGTTTTCGTGTGACTTGAATCAATTTGTAGGAGGAGGGAAATGTTGTAAATTATTACCTTCCTTTATCTTTTTAATTAATCTGTTCGGTTTGGTCCCAGTTAGTTATAATTATTTGTCTAGTAGTCTTTGCATCCACCAATTAGATAAACTTAGTCGATTACACCCGCCTATTCCATAAACTTTTAGATACTTACTTATAGGTACTTACTTATATAAAAGTGGTATCTTGTGACGTCAATTATTTATGAAATGCTAGCAATTTTTTAAAAATATTATGTAAAATCCTAACATAATAAATTCAGCGACAGGAATCAGTGGTGAAAACTCCAAACTTTTTCTATAACTTTAGAGAGTAACCGCAGTCCGTTTTATTACCATTAATTTATGAAATGGGTATGAAATTATTCGCTCCGATGGTTCCACAATGAGTTCCGATGTTTAGACAGAAGAGAAGAGTTTTGATAGGGCACCGTGCCTGCAGGGTTTGCCTAAACAAACTTTAGCAATAATTAAATTTTTAGTTAAGTATTAAAATATTGATAAAGGTATTTTGAAGAGTTGGTTTAAATATTATGAAGCCAACGCCGATTCAGGTATTTATGCATTTTCAAGAAAACTTAGATTGTTGTTAGTGTTACGCCAATTGCAGTTCAATATGAAAAACTATTAAAACATGTTTTGACAGGAAAATCATTCACCCAAATGCCAATTCAATGACATGACAATTCGAGTTCCATTTTTCGCCTCAACATAAATCTATGGTAATCGTGCAAAATGGTACCTACCATAGTTAAGTGATATTAAGTTTGTTCTTTGTCAGGCAAAGAAATTGGAAACTAAATTAGTTATATTCTTTAAATACTCAACCCCACGGCCGTAGTTTTGTATTTTGCCCTTTAGAATACTGTTTTTCATATCGAGTGTGTATCATATGAATATTTTATTGAAAGGTACGCCTCTGAAATCTGACTGGGTTATACTTACAGCCTTTCTTGTTTTAACCTCCTTCAGAATCAGGTCAAATGAATACTTACGCTGCGAGAATATTGATTTTATTAGTTTTGTTTTGTTATTAGCGAAGCAGTTTAAAATAATACTTATTGAATGAAAAACTTTCTTACTACCCAAGCACAATTATTATCAATCGTAAAGATTAGAAAAAAAACAACCAATGAGCGAATCCGAGTTCATAGTCAGCATGTCTACTAATAGAAACTTATATCATGCATTAACCCTAAACAACTCTCGATTCAAAAATAAAGCCATTTTGACTTTGACTTTGTCTTAAAATTTTGAAATGAGAGTGATGTGGGTAATATCGCTCATTTGCTGCAAGGGTGGCATATCTCAAAATTGGCGAGTTTTTAGTTAATAATATATTTATGTAGAAAAAAATGGAGCTCTGTTTACTGTAAAAACGCCATTTCTCTAAACTCTATAGTAAGAGAGAGAGAGAGCAACTATTCACAGTTGTGCTGCTAAAGCTCTGTTCCGGTACTTGAAACTTTAAAATTCTCTCCTGTAAAATGATACTTTTTGAAAAATGACGACCTTGCTGCAAATGAGCGATATGTATTTTTTTTAACAGATGTTCTTAATTTTTCTTAACTTTTAATATGTCCATGGTAAAGGTAAAAATAACTACCATCTAAAAACCAAACATTTCTACAGGTGAAACAGTAGCTGTTTGCTTTTAAAACAAACAATGAAAAACTCGTTACAAACTCCATTTCATAATAAAGGCGGGAATTATCGCAACTATTAAAGTAACACAATTAACTGAGTTCGTCCCTGTCTAGACGAGACAGGATTTATAAACGAGGCGCCATTAAAACGTTAGCAAGATTACATTAACTTGATAGATTTTGGCACGTTAACTGTGAAGGAAGGGAATTTTTTAGAAAAAAAATGGGAAAGTTTTCACTTTGTTGCGTATTTCAGGGTTAAATGGATCATTCCTTTTCTTATGCAAAAAAACTTTGTAAAGATACGATAATGTCGGAATAAAATATTGATCATGTGGTGTGGAGGTGTGGTATATCGGTTTGTATAAAAAAAACTAAGGTATTAAAACATAAATAATGTTATGTTATAAAACTGCTTTAGACAAAACGCAGAGCATTTATCAAAACGGCTTTGTTACATTGAGGAAACGCTACAAATTAAATCTTCCTCTATATCTTACGCAACCAAAACATCCGTAATTCCACCATCATTTACCCAAAAACAGAGTGAAAGCTCTCCAGAATCTCTTGTAAACACGAGATCCGTTGCAAAAGCACTCAGTTACGTTCTCATGAAACATTTTCACAGAACAAAGTGACATCGCCGCAGATGCGACACTCCTCTGCGATGTTACGCTCGCCTCTTTTGTTTACAGTGCGCTTTCAACGTGACAACTCTTCAAACTTGACGTAATATACTTTACGGGTTGTGAATGACACGAATGACATTGACGTGCGTGAAAAGCATAGAAATAAAGATGAAAAGTCTCTATAAACTTTTCTATATGATCTTTATACATATAAGAGCTATTACCTACTAATTTTTTTTCTTCCTTTTCAGGTAAACAAGTGAAAACAACAGCTATACCCAACCCACGTAACTATTTGCTACAAAAAAGGTACAGAGGAATTAAAAGTAAAAGGGTTAATTTTATTTATTACACTTTAACAAGTAAAAGTGCAATAAAAATACTCACTCTTTAGTTGTTTTTAATGCACGTTTAGTACAGGGTTAATTCGTAAACGTGTCAGATCTTGATCAGAGACCTATACAGAATAGCAGACACAATTATCACTTTATCACTTCAAATCACAGTGATAACCTTATCAGCTAGGATCATTTGTCTAACAAATTACTGAATAACAATCATAGACATTGTCAAGGACGACAGTTAACCCGTCGACGAACTCTCGGTTTCTGACCAACGTCTTACGAGGAAAAATAGAAACTACCTATATTATTCACTTCGAGGAAACAGTGACATGTTAGGCAAATCTTGTGGCTATTCTTAGAATGCTATAACGATGACATTAAGTGGGATAGATTAGGTAAAATAAATGTTTCTTTATGTTATGTGATGCAGTATTAGGCAACATTTCGAAAATCTAACATATCATTTTTTAAGAAACAAAAACTTATTTCTGGATGATAAAATCGCACGATTAGTCTTAATAACGATTCTTGAAATCTTAACAATTTGTTTGATGTTAAAGAACTACTTAAATAAGTAGTAACTCCTTCCTTCTTTAATATAATAAAATGTACTTTTTCCTTCGAAATAATGGTGTGTATCAATCCAAAAATGTTTACTAGGGAGATCGGTGTTTTAAACTGAAAGGTGCCTAATTTTCCCCTGAGTTATATCTCTGATCTGACACATTTCAAGTTATTCGATGATGGGTTTTTCTGTTTTGCACTATTTATCAATTGCTCAAAACACAGCTTTTTCTATGAAGACTAAAAGCAGAATAGCCCTAATGTCTATAAATTCTACTAATTTTTATTCAGCTTCATCTCATGTACTAGCAAGATAACAAATTGCATAAGTAGTAGTTATTAAGATGTATATTATGCGAACAGACACTCAAAAACGCAGGTACAATTATAAGAAATGAAGGTAAATGAATATTAACCCCCTCAAAATCTGTTTTCCTTGTATTTAGGGTAAAACACTCGAGCGACCCCAATATTAAGCGCATAACTTGCTACACGTACTCGTTTGCTAACAAACGGGGAGGGTTAACAGTCTGCTGCGTAACATAGGGTATTCATAAAAAAGAACTGCACGTGTAGGGTTAAATAAAAAGAAAAATCAAACGAAAGTGCACGCTGCATGGTTTGAAGGAATTATTGTCTGAATTGCGTTCAGTCAGTAAATGTTTTGCGTTTATCCTGCCTCGTAACCAAGCTTTTGATGTATGTTGTATGTACAAGTGGAGTCTATTTTGCATAGGTACTTGAAATAACATTTTAACTTTCAATAAGTTTCAGATATTTTTTATGCGCAACACACTATTACTTAAAAATAGTTTAATATTTAGGTCTCTACCTATGAAATTGTCGATATTTTGTTACATACAGAGAAAGTACTTAAAATTCAAGTTACAAAACTAAAACGGAATATAGTGCTTTCAACAACTTATCAAATAGACAAGTAAAAAGAAGATAAAACAAAACCTAATTTAGAATAAAGGAAATTATTAATTTTCAATGTGAAAGACTACAACAGCAAACAGCTTTTCAAAAACATAAAATACCTGCAAACTAGAGATAAACAAAACACATTTTGCGGACAGCAATCCAATTTTAACTTTATTAAACAAATAAAAAAGTCCACCTTTCTCTAAGCTCCTGACAGCCACTCGTCTGCCGCTGACCGCTGCATCATAACAGTGTATATTTACGGCTGTTTTGACCGTACAAATGGCGGACAGGCCTCCTATGACGGGTTTATAAATCAGAGTCGATGGCATCCCATCCTTTTGATAAATGCATGCCACGCGAGACTTTTACAACCCCGTGGCTCTGTAGGGTTGGTGGGATATTTTAATAAGGTACGTGGTTTTACGTTACGGAACACAAATAATTTTGGTAGGTACTATAATTTCTTGTCTTTTCAGATTGATTAATAGGTTGTTTATCTAAGTGAAAATGTAATAAAAAAATACTTATATGTAATGAAAGCTGGTCTTACTTAACCGTCACCTATCCCAAGTTCAAAACATAAGTAAAAAAGTTAACTTCTTTACCCTATGACCTGAACATGGTAATTATTGTTTTAATAAAAAGGGTCCTACTTTCATTTCTATTTTTAAATTGACAGTCGAAAACCATTTTTTTTTCAAAGTTTGTCTTTACATAGAGCGACTTGGCAGGCGACTTTGCAGGTGATTTAGATCAATCGTAAGATCAATGAGTGCTTTATCGACAATCTATTGTAAAATCAAATCGCCCGCCACCTCATTGAAATTAGGCTTGCGGACTAAAGTCGCCTGTCAAGTTGCCTGCAAAGTCGACTTGTGTAAATACCACATTACAAAGTGTTTATCAAAATGATAAAATAAAATGCTAATGTGTAGCAACCCTGCAGGATATCGGAAGTTAAATCTACGCACACTTCTAAGTCGTTGCGATAAAATGCACATAATTTATCACGATTTTTATCGGGATATTTTGCTACCGTTAATAAAGGATAAGCTAAATCTACCTCATAACTTTTGAATATGTGTGTGTGTATGAACATCATCAGTCAAAGAAAGAGACTAATATTTCAAAAGGAGGAAGTAATGTATCGTCGTGATATTGTATGTCTTTATTATTATATGTTTGTATTTTAAAACTTTAATATGAAAAAGTTATTACATATTAGATAAAAAAGGATTATGGGCGTCAATTAGCACAATCAAAGCGGATTTCTGTTTACTGCACAAAAAGATGACTGAAGTAAAAAAAAACTTTTCATCTCCATGAAAAGGCAACAGACGGTGAGTAAAAAAGAAAATTATTTTATCATAAAAATATTCCTGAAGGCATTCAACTTTTATTCCAATAAAAGTGTATTATCGGTCACTTCACTGAACTCTATCGAGAGAATATAAGTTATTTCGGAAATTTGTTATTTCCTTTGCAGATATCTCGGTCCGATTCCTTGGGTCCATTTGGGAATTCTGTGTATTCAGCGGTCGCCGAAGGTCTAGCATTTCCATTTGAAATTAGTTGCGATCAAATCTGAGTTGGGACGATTGGAGAATGGTTACTGTCATACTTTGAATTATTGGATCGTATACATTTTCACTTTTTGTTTATTCCGCTGTTTGCCTGCTTTAATACTTAAGGTACAAAATAACTTAATAGTGAATTAGATTCAAGTTGACTTTTTCATATATTCTACCTCTCAGCATCTGCCAATAAATCCTAACAAAAATGTAAAAAAAGTAGTTTTGAAAAATAATAGAGTGATTTAAGGTGGTAGTGAAACTAGCGCCGCCACTTCATTTATTTTTATTACTCGTAAACCAAGTCAATATATCATTCAGTCTGTAAGTTTTAAAATCCTCAATTGCCAAAAGTGGCCATTTTGAGCTAAAATGGATTTTAAAACTTACAGAAAGAATGAAAACTGTTGAAGAGTTATTCAAAAAATATTAGAGACAATTTAAGAAATTATTACATGAGCTTTTTTTAAATATTGACTTGGTTTAAGAGTAATAAAAGTAAATGTAGTGGCGGCGCTAGTTTCACTACCTACAGCGCCTTAAAACCTGTTTCATATTATACAAGTAAACGTACAGACTTTTCGACATCGTTAAATGAACACAACGAAATTTCAATCCAATGTGTATTTCAAATCAGTAACGACATATTTCCCTACTTTAGAAACTCCAATTAAAAACTCGACAATCGCTTGTCAATACCTATTCACCGCTGAGCGTTCAACCCTTTACTGCGCTCGAGTCTATTCTGACCCCAACAGTAGCAAAATTAAAATGGGTCTCGGATTCCATGCGTTCCCTGTACCCTGGACGATGTCTGAGGTTAGGGTGGGATGCGGTTGCGGCAGGGACTTCGGAATATTCGATGACGCACAAAAGTTCAATCCATGTCAGCTTCATTACTTGTGTTCTTATGCAATTTTTCTTAATTTATTTTTGTTAAATGCCATTGTTTAAGACTTTTTACTGGAGCTTTTTTAAGGTATTTTAAAATATTGTCGTTAAAATATTTTTTTAACATGACTATTTTAAGTGTCAAGTTATTTATTAATTTATTACGGCTACTTGATTATTTGTAGAGAAAACAGACAAAAATATTTATTATGACACTTGACCGTTTATGTAATTTATAAATAATCATTAAATGATTTTCTAAGCTCAAATCAAATATTTTTTTTGCTCAATAAAATATTTTTCGTGCGTAGTACTTTTATCTACATTAGTGTCTCATATTATCTACTATATAGGTTATATCTACATCTGTCTATCTATATCCATCTATCTACACAGATGTTTATAAACAATAGTTCATCTAAAAAAACTTGTGTTATTTTTTGTCAATAAATTTTTTTATCAACGTTTTTTACAATAATTTTGGGTTAGGTAGAGATAGTGTTTCCATGCTTTCTCTATTACCGGTCTATGCTCGAGGTTAGATCTGAGGGACCCCATTGAATGCGGTCTGCGGTATTGGAACACCAGAGAATGCACGATTTAGTTCGATTAATTCCAGCACCTGCTGATCTAATTTAATTCTGAAATGCTCAGCATTATTTACTGTTAACATGGTTGACATACTTTAAAATAAATCTAAGGTTCCCAACCTTAATTTAGAATGAAGTTCAAGCTAATATTCTTACACCAATTAAAATATTTCAAAGAGGACGTGGTATTAGCATACACTCAGCAAGTAATCACTACCGTTGTAGTCTAACGCAATGAAGATAATATTGTTACACTATAGCAATAATATTTATATTATTCGTAACTATAATTTTTAGGTTAATTAAACATTTGAAAACAATCGTGTTGATGATTCATGGGTTAACTTTGTTGTAATTATCTATTCGTAAGCCTAATTTCTTTGTGTGAGTAGTGCAGTGTAGATTTACCTTGAAAATTTTCAATTGACAAGTTTCAATCTTTATCAAGACTGAAATAAGCGCTATAATTAAAACATCAAATATTGTTCACAGAAGCGATAATTCGCCATTAATCAGTTTCCAAACCAAAGGGTACATTTTAAAGGGCACGTACTCTTCCTGTGTCGGTCCGAGTAGCGAAATGTTAATTTGCCGGAAATTAAAGTTGTTCCTACTTGTTACCCTTTAGCCTTTTACGTGTTAACTCGTGAATAAAACATGCGCGTATCCATTTAAAGAGATCTTTTGTGTTGTTGATATCTTTATTTGGAAAAGTGTTTTTGTAAAAATATCGCCTTGATAACACAAAATGTAATGAAGTTTATTGCACTTTTCGATTCGGAAATGATGTAAACTTGACGTAACGTTTAAAAAAGTAAGTATATAAATAATAAAAAACCGGCCAAGTGCGAGTCAGACTTGCGCACGAAGGGCTCCGTACCAAAAAAATCACGTT
Source organism: Agriphila straminella (assembly GCA_950108535.1). NCBI lineage: Eukaryota > Metazoa > Arthropoda > Insecta > Lepidoptera > Crambidae > Agriphila > Agriphila straminella. The sequence goes on from OX467320.1 coordinate 13,475,373, forward strand.
TGTTGTATGGGAGCTCCACTTAAATATTTATTTTATTCTGTTTTTACAAAAATATATCATCTGTGAAAATTTCAACTGTCTAGCTATCACAGTTCATGAGATACAGCCTGGTGACAGACAGACGGACAGTGGAGTCTTAGTAATAAGGTCCCGTTTAATTACCCTTTGGATACGCAATCCTAAAGAGTGTTAAGATATCAAGATAAATAGAAGTGGAGTGGTACCGCAATATGTTCCTCAGTTTCTTTTCAAAGTCACAATATATTAATTTAAACGCAGACAATTTCATTAAATTATAAATCAGCCGTACTGTTCTTTGACAATCAATCAGCAACCAATATGGACGAATTGAGTTATAATTAATGAGCGCGACGTGAATATCTAGTAACAGGACAAATCCATTTGATCCATTATCGAATCATGATCGCCAAATCAGGTAATTAAATGAGATAACCCTGTTTTGGGATGTAGCTGCGGTTTTGATGCGAAAGTGAAAGTGAAATAAGCTTTATTCAAATAAACTTAATTATTAAGTACTTTTGAATCGTCTATATTTTCCTACCACCCGTTCCACTTTTTTAGCTGACAAGAAGAACGGGCGCAAGAAACTTATCAGCTGTAACAGCCATAAGTAACGATATTTACAAACTTGAATATATCGTTACCAGGGTAACATAACATAATTACAACAGGGTGACAGAATTATTGGCAACAACATAGACTTATTATATTACTTCAATAAAGTACTTATATTAGCAAGTTATGTGTTACCTACATCATTTCCACGCATTTTGATCTTTAAGATAATCGTCAACTTTATAATAACTTTTACCCATGAGCATTTTTTTATTATGGTTTTTAAATTCATGCAAAGGAAGATCAATCACTTGTTGTGGAACTTTATTAATAAAGGCTATGCCTTTCCCCATAAATGAACCTCTCGTTTTTGCAAGCCTAAATCTTGGAACGGCAAGTTTATCTTTATTTCTTGTATTAAACTGGTGAATGTTGCTGTTCTTATCAAATGAATCATAGTGTTTCCTTACATAAACTAAATTTTCATAAATATATTTGCCTGCCAAAGTTAAAATATTTATTTCTTTGAACAATTCTCTCAAGGTATCTCCGCCGTAGATTGTATATGGCGCGAACTAGCTCTTTTTTGGAGTACAAAAATATTTTCAATACTGGCTGCTGAGCCCCACAATAGCAGTCCATAAGACATTACACTACGAAAATAACTAAAGTATACTAACCTTGCCATTTCAATATCAGTTAAAAGCCCTATTTTCTTAACAGCGAATGCCGCTGAACTACCGCTGCCGCGACGGGGATAAGGCCTCGTACTCATTAGAGGATTTATCCGCGACTGTTTCGCTAGAGATGTCGTGTGATATAGCTAGACGTTTCCCGACATAGCACGACAAAATTGCGCGTGAATTTCTTTAAGCCCGCTCCAGACTCCTGCGTAATTCGCGGCGTGAATTCACGCCGTAATTTTGCCGCGAAGTCGGCGTGAAAAGCATGACCCTCCACACTCGCTATCTTTCACAGTTTAGTTCGCGCGCTCGTCGAGAATGGACGCCAAATTATGCACTGATATCTTTGTTTTTAGCATCCCATAAAATGGAATCGGCATGATAACACTCAATTAACACAATTTCTTGCTCATTCGTCCAAGTGACGCTCATTTTGACGCACCGTACTCCGCAAATAAATAAAAAACCTCACGGCACGGCACTGTTTTCACGCGCGAGTGTGGATGCGCTTGCGTTCACGGGAGGTTCGCGCACCGCGAACCCTTTGAAGCGGGCGCAAATACCGACACCGAACGGGGAACAAGGCGTGAACGGCCGCGAAGCCCGTGAACAGGCGCGAAAACCATCCACACTCGCGGTTCGCGGCTTTCACGGGTGTTCACGACGCGAATGTGGAGAGCCCTTTAGAAGTAGCATACATAGGTAATGTATAGTTATAAAAGTAGCAGTCACTAAACTAGTATTATTATTAGAAAAAGTAACTCATACCATACTGCCAGCACCATAGCAAATGTTGTAACAGTCTGTAGACAGCGAACTAAAATCTACGGAACAAGCATTCCGCTCAAAAAATGGCACGCAAAATTTCAACTAAGTGGGCGGGGCTGAATGATGGCATTCATTTACTTATGCAACATAAAGCGACTGAACACTGGTTGTTTAATAGCGACCATAATCTAAATATTCATTGATATTTGCTATACTTACACAAAAAATATATGTATCTTTGCATTTCTTTACTGCCTTCTTTGCGTCTTTTACACCTTTTGACTACACAGGATGTCATTTCTAATAAACACTCTCTTTCTTTGTTTGCAATAACACTACCATAGATTTAAGTTTGCTGTTTGGTTCCGGCCGTGACTTCATGGACGCGTGGACATTCAAAAAATCCCTAGGGAACCTTTCACCGGAATCAAAAGTATCCTATGCTTTATTCCAGTCTATACAAGCAATCTGTTTGCCAAATTTCATCCAAATCCATTCAGCCGTTTCTGTGTGATTGAGTTACAAACATTTAAACATTTAATACGCAGCAAAATTATTTTCTTTCCTACATAGCTTACTACATAACGATTTTACCTACCGGAAAATCAATTTCTCCTTAAGGGCATCGTAAAATTTTATATCTTCATCTGATACTGATATTAAGGCAAAAAAGGTTTGCTGTTTAATGCAAAGAACTTTAGGCATTTCTAAATTATTGATAAGTAAAAAACCTTTATTTTACACATAATTCATATGTATAAGTTCAAACACCTATTAATAATACCAAGAGAAGGTAATTTAGTTATTTAATTAGAGATGTAATATTTAATTTTTAAGCTGTTATTCTAACAAACATTGTACAAAAGCTTTTTTACCACTATTATAAAGTGAATTTTGTCTGTTCTTACAAGAACAGGTACACCTAATAAGATTTTCTTTATTTTATTTGCTTCGTTCATGTAGATCTTAAGGAAGCTTTGACCAGAGTTAAAAGTAGTCTTTGTATTAATCCAGGTTTCAAACTATCTGTGTGCCGAATTTCATCCAAATCCATCCAGCCGTTTAGGTGTGAAGAGGTAACAAATACACACTCACACCAAACTTTAACATTTATAATTAGTAGAATAGGTTTCATTAAAAAGTTTTGGACTAGTTTCGGATAGAATAAATTTCGAAACAGTTCGAATCCCAATATCCTACTAATATTATTAATGTGAAAGTTTGTGGGTATGGATGTTTGTTCCTCAATCACGCAAAAACGGCTGAACAGATTTGTATGAAATTTTACACACAGATAGTTTATAGCCTGGATTAAAAGCAGCTAGTACTATTATACTTTGTCATTTATTACTGAACAGTATAAACATTAATAAAATGAAATTTGACTAGATAGTATTTCGCCTTTAAAACACCATTTTGTACTGAAGTCATAAAATAACAATGTTATCACAATCTGGGATCAAACCACATCCTTTGTTATTTAAACCTTCACATCAAAGTGTTGAGGGGCTTCCGCGCATGGGGAAGTTAATTAAATTTCAGACTGTCTAGTATTTCAGCTAGCCTATATAAACAGTACATACCTACATCATGTATCAAAAAACCCTGTGTCCATCAGCCATTTTTGATGTCTCCACTGCTGGGGCACAGTCCTTCCTATAAGTAAGGTATATAGGTAAGGAGGATGGGCCATAACCCACCACGCGGGCCCAAGGCGGATTGGTGGGTGTTAACGACTGCAAATGCAGCCGGGACCAACGGCTTAACGTGCCTTTTTCGCCCGTTTTATGCCCGTTCATACATTTTCATATTATTTTATGAAACAGCTGTTTTTTCGCAATTTCAGGGTTGGTCCCATAGTAAAAGTGGTTCAGTTTGATGGTCCCTAACTATTCTGTTACACGTTGTACAATATTCTGCACTATTAGTGCAGAATATTTAAGAACATTATAACGTAGGTAGTGTAAAGTTGTACAGTTAGTCCCAAGTCATCTAGCAATATAGACGTATTGTTTTAAAGACATTATGCAAGTAAGGTTATCTGCATTTTAGTCATTAGGCATTGTAGACGGATGACAACCTAACTAAAAGCTATACTTGCTGGCGAGGGGAACGGTTGGAAGTATCCGGGTTTTGTTTTTTTTTGGTCGTATTTATGTGGGTTCATTTAATTATTAACATGGTGTTAATAATAATTATAGTTTTTATTCATGTTTATCGTACTTAATTATATAATATATATTTATCTAATGCATATATTTATAGTATAATATTCATATAGTATTATTTATTTCCTTTTCCATTTTTATTTTTGAGAGTGAGGCTTCCCTTGGGTACTTTTTTTTCTAAGTTTTTAACTTCTTAAATTCTAGTACTTACTTACCACTTTGGTACTGATTTAAATAAAATAATAAAAATGATAATAATAAATGTATCTTGTCACGCTTATTCGAGCGCAAAATGTTAAACCGTTGGATAGTCGTAATTGGCCTACACAATTGTTAAATGTGTTTGTAACTTTAAATGATATCGTGCTGTGTACTGTCCCTAATAAATAAAAAAAAAACATTTTGTAAGTTATGCTTTCTGATCATAAAGGAAAGATTTACCTAAATGTATTTAGTTCGTAATTGATGACTTTTACTGTAGTTCACCTAGCTAAACATACACTTGGCTCAATTAGTTTTACTTATTCTAGCGATTTGTGAACTTGGAAGTCCTTGGGTCCATTTCTACTAAATTGTATTTGTAATAACTAAGATCAAAATGATATGAAATGTAACATTTTTACAACTACCAATTTCAATGTTATTAATTAGTAAAAATTAATAATTTAGGGTGATAAAACCTAAAACCAATAAATTTATCAGGCTATAAGCGATCAAACTCCTTGTTTACTATAACGTACTGCACGCACATGCGTACTATCTCAGACATTCCGAGCATCTGTGGCAGAATTTAACTCTAGAGCTATAGCAACTTGGACATGGTTTGCAAGTTCATAAAACGTATGTCTAGATATACTTAGTTAATAGTGTGGCAATCTGATCTGTGCAGTGTTATTCTGTAAGATTTAGGTTTCGGATATCTATAAGTAGGTCCCTAGGTTCAAATAATCTTTGCAGCCAAGTCACTTTCAAGTTAGCTTATCAAAAGTTAGTTATCTAACGATTTGGTTTCTTGCATAATTGTTTAACTTTACTAGCAAAAAAACGTAGCTGTTAAAGATAAAAAAGAATCACGAATAACTTGCTACCTGTAATGACTGAACTCTACTTAAAGCTTTCCTCTGGTCAAATGAAGATCAAGTAGAAGGTTGGTGGTAGGGCTAATTTCACGTCCGCCTGACTAGCTACCGCACCATCTTACCTAAGTCTGACGCCATAACAACAACTTAAAATTATTGTGTTCCGGCAGTTATAGGTAAGATAGGCCAGTTCCTCAGTGATGAGGATTCCGGGAGAAGTGCACTTTCGCCTTCGGCCATCATCACTTAACATCAGGTGTGGTGAAGGCCAAGCACTATCTTGTTGGGCATAAAAAAAGAGGAACAAACTAGTTATCCTTGATAATTTAATATTCAAGTTACTGTTTTCAATGTCTACTGTGGTCGTTGTTAGCAAATCCTCTAACATGGCATTATTTGGTGAGTGGACATGAGTTACTGCTTGTTTCGGATTACGACGCCCGTCTGGCATGGCTGTATGTAAGCCATCTTAGGCATTTTGATGCGGAATTTATGGCGAACATGGTGCGTGCTATGTAAATTCTACGAGAAATGTTTCGGTTATCTATTAGTTAGTAACATTTCTGTACATTTTGATACATATTAATTCAATGACAAGGATAATTAAAACTGTTAAATTATTTTAAGTAATTAGTAGGTAAATCATTCAAGTATATGACACGAAATAGACTATTAAGTATTATGTGATAATAATAGACATTACAAAAAGTCATAAATTAATAAAAGATGAATATTAAAATCTATCGAGTAGACTAAAATCCTTTATACTCGTGTGTATGTACAAAGATCTTTTCCAAAACCAATATGTAACTTTGAAAGTAATACTGAAAGTTACCAATGTTTCAAGCAACAAACTAAAGCTGAATTTAAAATGTTCCTGTATCAGCCATTCTTTAAATGTCCCCACTACTGGGGCACAGTAGGCCTTCCTTATGGGTGGATAAGGAGGATGGGCCATAACCCACCACGCGGGCCCAATGCGGATTTGTGGGTGTTAACGACTGCAACTGCAACCGGGACCAACGGCTTAACATGCCTTCCGAAACACGGAGGAGCTCGAGATAATAACCTACTGCGCCACCGAGCTCCTTATTTAAAATATTCAAATCTGCATAATTTCTAAGTTAAAACGCATATCTGATAATAAAAAACGTCTTATGAGAAAGCGAAACCCGACTTAAAAAGACGTTTTTTAAAAAGACAATGAGTTACAGTTTCAACTGTTCACTTAAATAATTATGGAATACCATTTTAGATTTGAAGTGGTAACATCAATTTAGTATAAGTGATCATTGAAATCAGAATCAGCGTAGGTCGTTATCATTCATTTCACACCATTAGCCTTAGAACCGGTGTTCATAAATTAACTGTGGGTCTGATAGGAACTTGAAGGGTCAAAAGGGAACAACTCCTACTTTAAGTGCAGAGGGACTGTTATAAATTGTCTTGTTTAAATCGCTATGGGATAATCACGATTGTTGAAATTCTTGGGGATATAAAATTAGTAGTTGAGGAAATTTAATTTTCTTTTATAATTAGCGCAAAAAACATTTTTACTTTTTGAACTCAGAGGAAATACGAACAATGTTGATGATTTTAAATTAATTTAAATCAGGAGATCAAGAAGATAGCAATGTGTAGGGAGGAGGGGAGAAAAGTTCACCGACAAGAGAACGGCTCTTAAATTAAAGAAGAAGAATTACATAATAATTTCGACCAGTAGTAAAAGCAGGGCGCTGTTTTGCCGTTCCATAAAACTGGATTTAAAAACCTTACTAATTTGTTTGCTGCACTTTTTCTAATAATTACTGTTAGTTACTGACTCTGACAATGGTGCAAGAAAGAGATATAAAATTAATGATATTTGGTCAGACGGACTTATTGAAAAATTCAGCATAATATCGCGCCTCTTATCAGCTGTTTGATTGCAAGTAATGCTACATTTTATCGCAGAAAATCTTAACATTTTTAATCGATGTCAAATAACTTACTATAATATAGAAACAATACAAACCACAGGAAGTACTTGCAATATTCCTGTATCTATGTTCAACTATTAAAAATCGCATACGACAAGTAAAAATTTGAATCATAACCAATTTTCAATGTTTTTGACTGATATTGCGGAAATGTTGTCTGTAATGAATCCCTTTTCATAGGGCGCATTATCTGATGCTGCCCTTCGTAAGTCACGGAAGGTGGACACAGATAAAATAATTAGCTTCTACGGAGGTCTAATAGCCCCTTTGTCATCTATAATTTTATCTGTCCGCTTCACTGGTCTGCGTCTTTATGATAATCTGATTGGTGGGGCGGAGACTGTGGTGGGGTTGGTGGGGAAATTGAGCGTGGTCTTGGACAAAGTTTTCCTTAGAAGAATGGTCCATGAAAAGTTACGTCTAGTTGCAAAGTTTTTAAAGTAGTTAATTTAGTATGGTGTTTTATGGGTTGGAAATAAGGCAATTTTTTATTTTAATTTTTTTTTATTTTTTATTGTAAAAGTGGAAAAAGGTAAAATGAAGAAACGAAATCAATTGATTTGATTTAATGAACTCATTGTCCGATAGAGTTATTGAAATTTTCTAATTTGTTAAAAGTGTCGTCCGTCATCGTTTGTACAAAAAACGTAATAACATTTCCAGAGAGTGACCATAGATTAAAATGTTTTTTTTTATAATAGCTTTGGACATTGTACCTGGTCGCTGGTACAATCAGCGTTTCTACATGTAAAACCCGTCTTGGACAAGGAGCAAGTATAAATTAAGCCGACATTTTTGTCAGAGCTGTGTTCTCACTATCTTTAAGACTCTGTTTTGAGACAATTATTAATGACTAGTGTAAAAATAACGTGCAATATTATAATATATTCTAGTATAATATATTCTAGTATAGTCGTATACGACTATACTAGAAATAAATCAAAACCTTCTCATTTAAATCGGCAGCTCGATGAAATAACCTATTAACTAATTAATATTATTTTAAAGTTCACATAATAGCCGAGACCATGCTAAGACAGAATTTGTGCTTATGATTTTTTTAACGAAAGTCAAAAAACAAAAAACACGAGATACCCATTCAACGTAGTTTAATAAAAGCTTCAGTATATTAAATATTGAGGTTTTGTATGAAATCGCCAGACGCCAATATCAGGAGTCATCTTCAGACTGTCTGCATAACTCTATAGGAAAACTATGTGCCTTCGCCATAAAAGCCTTCGAGGTCCACTAACGACCCTTGCTGTTATGAAAATGTGGTTTATCAGGAATATTGAAAATATCTTAATAAATATTTCAGATTTTTTCTTGCTGTACATCCGCTATACTTAGATAGAAAGGGCCTTTGGCGAATCGAATGTAGTTTGTAACTTTAACATTAAATTGAATAAATAAAAAATTAGAAAAAATATTTATTTTGTATTAGTTTTTTATTAAAAATGAATATTTTTAAAATTTGAAAACGGAGGTCTTGCGTCTCTTTTATCACCGATTTTTATTTTCATACCTTCAGCCATTTTTTTGTCCTAGGGTTAACGATATTCTAATTTTAAAAGCTGCTATTAAATCCGCCACAATAAGTTTAGATTTCATTTGCACGTGTCTCTACAAAAGGGTTCTATAACCGTGTTTTCATTGCATTTCAAAATTCTAAATTTAGGTTTGTAATAAAAAGTAAATAAACCAACTTGATGCTGTTTTTGATGGAATCGACATTTCATGTATGGTGTGTTGAACTCGAGTGAGATGACATAATTTCAAAGGGGTTGAAAAATGGCTTGATTAGATATGTGAAAGCTAATAGGTGCATGCCCTTTCGAAATTTTATGTAAAAACCTAATTCGCGCTATTTCTAAAAGATGCTGAACACTACACTACCCAAAAGCATTCTGTAGAAGTTTGTTACACAAAAGCTTAAAACCTTTCCACGACCAAAATTGAAATTCTCAAACTATTCTCCAAGAAAACTTGAAGATTATAAATTAGGCGTTTATCAAAGTTAACGTTCACAGTTTCGCAAATGTATTGTTAAAGATTGTTACAACAATTAAACTTGCCGACGCTGACGGCTTATAATTAATGGCGGAAGACGATTTCATTTCGGTGCAAAACAAAAAAAGATAATTGCATCCTATTAATTTGAACTCCTTGCAAATGAGGAGCGGGATTTCTAGGGGTGCTACAGAAGTATTGGACGACGTTTTATTCACGTCACGATTGTAGTTAAAATCTTTCTGAAATCGATTTACATATAGGTATTAAAAAAAAGTTATAACTTTTATGATTTTTTTGTATAATGCTAGGATTGCGTAAAGTCAATCGTATTAATTTGACAGTTCATATTATATCATAACATAATATGTCATCCCATACAAATTGCAGCCGATGGAATACGATATGAACTGTCAAATGAATACGATTACCTTACGCAATTCCACCCATGATTTGTTATGAGATGTTATAATGATTTCATAATAAATAAATAAATATTTTTCTTACTTTCAACTTTATAATTGCCTATTCATAGCTGTATTATGTATATTTTTGTGTAGTTTATACGAAATAAAATGTAAGATAACTTCGAAAACCCTTCAAATGCCATTCCCTTTATTGGCATTTAGTTGATTCAATTTATTTGTTTTCTGTTTATGTGAGGTAATAGATTTCTTGTTGGGCAGACGGTCTGCGCCAATATTGATGGCGTTAATTTATTTGTTCTGTTCGCTATTTACAGCAGTTTGCTGCTGGCGTTATCTAAAACAAAAGTTTGTTTATTGTTTCAGTTTATTAATAATTATTGTCACAGATAACTTAAATGCTTATAATAACATACGAGACGAAAAAAACATTTTCCCTGTTGCGGGAAACAATCAATCTCATAACCCAAGCACTGAGATAATAATTGTAAAAGATCTTCGCTGGATTATTTTGTCAAAATAGTCTGTAGACTTAAAAAGCGTTTTTTTTATCTAGTTTGTCGTCATAACTACAATGCTAGTACTACTGCCCTCCTTCTCAGATGACCAAATTTTTATTCGTTTGCTAACTTAAAATTTAAAAATAAGCAAATGATCAAGTCACATGTCGCAAGAGTGTAAACCACAGATATATTGTTGTACGAATATTGCAAGGTATATATCGATAAGCATACGGCCGTAAATTTAGAGTTTATGGCTTAATTTTATTTTTTAAGTTAGCGAACGAATAGAAAGTTGGCCTTTTGAGTAGGGGGGTTGTTGTGTTTCGAGCTATGTAGGTATAGGTAAGATAGACAGATTCTCAGTGGTTGAGTTTTCCGGATGAAGTGCGCTTCCCACCTTCTCTTATCTTAACATCAAGCGAGATGAAGGTCAACACTTATCTGTTTGATAAAAATGCTTGAAATAACAAGATCTAGTTAGCGAAACCTCTTCAGAATCGATTGACCTTGTTTATTTAATTTAACCAGGAATTTTGTTATATGTGAAATACCAGCAGGACTGACTGTCATGGAGATCCTTTGGGGAGGCCTATACCCAGCAGTGGGTGTGTCGTGCGGTTGATGTTATGATAATGATGACCTCTCAAGTGGAGATAGGCGTTTCCCAAAATTAAGGTTTCCAAAGCCACTTTTTTCGATTTTGTTTCTTTACTATAAATATCACCTGCGACTATAAGTTTAGAGGTTTCGTTTTAGGCAACTCGATTCTCCCAGCCCTCCCTGCATTTTTAATATTTTAACTTCAATAAAAACCATCTCAAAATATCAAACCACTATATTTTGTAAGCGCCAGATAAATAATTCGTTATCATTTCCATCGGGCAGATGTCAGTTGTGTCAGTTTCAACGGTTCTGATGATAAAATATACATGTCAATTGATGTTGCAATTTGAACAGGCTGTGAAATGTTCACTAAATACGACGTAATTTAATTGAGCTTTTTATATCAAACTAAACAGTAGGTAGAAAAGTGTACAATAACAAAGATTCTAACATACTGAATTATTATGATTTCACACGATCGATGATGCCAAAATTCTATAATATTTTATTGTTAACATTATTCTGGTTTTAAAATGTTATATTATGTTAATTTTTGGCTTCATTACATAATAATGATGTTAATAAAATTGTAATCGTGTTACTAAACTTCAGACTTCTTATCTATCAAACTACCTTAAGATATCCTTACTAATATTATAAATGCGAAAGTCCATTTGTTTGTTTGTTACGCCTTCACATCTAAACTACTTAACCGATCATCATGAAATTTTGCATACACGTTGTCAAAAGGACATAGGGTACCTTTTATCCAGAATGGTCACCCATCCTATGACCGACTCTTGCGAAAGTTGTATTACCTCTGCAACCGCAGGGTCAGGCGCTAAACCACTGCGCCACCGAGCTCAAAAAGGATACTTATGGGTTTTTTTTATTTCAGGCTGCCCTCTGCGCTGACTACAGTGTGCCAGTAGATTGCGTAGCGGCTGGGCCTGCACCACGTCCAAGTTCCTTCCATGAGATTTCTGCCCCTAAAGTAAGTATTATCTATTAGGCCCGTTTTTATAAACCGCTCTCAAATTTGAGAGCTATCTTGAGATCATACCTTAAGATGATGTTACTAACTATAAGAAGAGCATCTCAAGTATCATCTCAAGATATAGCTCTCAACGTTTAGAATTACACATTCAATTTGTAACTCTAAAAGTTGTAAATACGGGTCCTAGATTTCTTTACACTATGACCTTACTATTATTTTTTTCGATCCCTATTGCACAAAATATTAATCTCTTTGATTGGTGCTAGAATGACACTATCACTAAAGTGTTACCCTTATCATGAGTGAGATATTGATCGTCATTGTGAATCATTATTATCGAATCTTATCGGCTATGTTGCCATACTGTTCAACGTTAGTCACGGTTATAAGTACCTAAATGTCAATAATGATAAAAAAAGTTAATTTGTATGTTTTCTTTCATCAACCTTGTGTTTAATTTTATTTCACTATAAGACACACTATTAGAATTATTAGATAGACTATTAGATAATTTTACAATTGGCAGAACCAATAGCACCACAGCGTTACGATTTTGTGCCTATAGTTTAGCATGTGCCTATATTTATACTGATAAAATTTTATAGAAAAATAGTTTAGAATGTCTTACTTAGAACAGCAACATTTCGCAAACCTTACCACGAAACTGCAGGCGAGACGACAATGTTTGTTAAAATACTTTAATTCTCCAATCGATAAATATTTTCCTGATGTTTTAATAAAACTTTGAGAATTATTCTAAAACTAGCTGATGCCCGCGACTTCGTCCACGTGGATAGTAGAGAAAATCCTTAGAGAACCTTCAACCAGGATCCGACCAGCCATTTTTGCGTGCTATGTTTTGAGTGCACAATAATAAAATTATAATCATGTTTTTTTCCTCGATTTAAATAAACTGATGTAAGTACTATACAGGTTTTTTATACATTATACACTTATATCACTTCATACAACAAAAACGATTGTTCTATGAGTTTTACGAAAAAGACAAAAAAAACTACTTTCCATACAATGGTCAGAACAGCTGGTCGAGTTTTGTATGAAAAGTAGTTTTTTTTCCTTTTCGGAAAGTTGTTGAACAAACGTTGTTGTTTATGATGTTATTGATGTTATAATTTACTCCTGCAAGGTTGTTAAATAACTCAATATCCGTGTTAAAGTGATAGGTAATTGTATTGTCATACAATTATATCCAACTTAATTCAATTAACAGTCCTCATGGTGATGAGTCACTTAAGTTAAAAAGATACCCAGATTCGGTCATGTGTGCGACTGACCGAATTAGTACGTGTCAAATGACGTCACTACGTTCTTAGTGTTGAACCAGTAGAAACAAATTTAAACATTCACCTATCAAGCTCATTCGCTTTTTCATTTATTGGGAGAAGACAGAACAGGACGTTTTTTTATATTATCTCGCGGGTCTAGGCATTTACAATGGTGGCCATTAGTTAGTCTATACAAACTATGTAACTTTGAAGCCTTAGCTGTGATCTAATAATTAATTAATAATAATTTATTTCATAATCAGATATTACAATCCATTTTGTTAGTAACAATTAACTTAAATCCTATGTTAGTTGATGACCATTCAGGGAGTGAATGGAGGAGACGGAACGCTATACACACCCAACTGATCTGCCCCCCTACAATGACTGTCAAATTAATATCGAAGCAATAACGTTGTAAATAAGATGACGCTATACGCGATGTATAGCTCGTCCCTATAATAACATTACTTTGAGGTTGCTATAAGAGCTCATTGTAAGGCCCCTGATTAGCATTGTAAGAGATATAAAGATCAGAGTTTTTAGTTTCAGGATTTCCATAAATTTTTATTATAGTTATAAAAATTTATGGAATTTTTTTATTGACGATTTACTTGTTTGTGTAATGTGTTTAAGGGACCATAATAGGAAAACATGGTTTGCGCGGGCCATATTTTTATATATAAAACGTAAAGTTGTAGCCACAAAAAAATACGACAAGCTAAAGAGATTATCTAGTAGCTACAAGTATTCAATTGCGTATAAACCTCACAGATGATTGTAAAAAAAATTAGAATATCATCAAAAGCGCTTGTCGCGGGTCATATTTTTGGCGTAAATAATAGCGGAAACGTATTGAATTCCACATTGAAATACACTTTAACGTACTGTGCAGTTGCTCCATTAACTTTTTTTCAAGAAAGATAATTGTGCTAAAAATTATGATGAAAAAACAACGAAAAACATCGACAAAGTGCAGAAGTGAGGTTATTTTCCATACTCTTTACACGTAAAGAAAAAGACAGAGACAACTGATTTCGCGTAACGGAGCCTTAAAGTTAAATGTGTCTTTGTTTTTTCTGTGTAAACCAGGCCAAACAAATATTAAAAATGAAATTTGGTAAACCACTCCTAAACCAATTTATCTGGTACGTGGCATTGCAGCAGCGCATGCCTAGTACAGCTATTACAAAAATAAAAATAAGATGGCAATCACATGACGACGAGAGTTAAAAATAATTTACTAGCACTTCTTTTATAAGAACTTAAAAGTTGAATGACTTAGTGAGTCATTCTTTCCCAAGCTTCGTTCTTGAAAGGTCATCGTGTTGCTGAATGGGACTTGCTGGTTTGGTTGCGTCTTAGTCATATAATGGTTTGTTGTGATGTCTCGAAAGCGATAATTAATCACTGAAAAAGTAAAGTCATAAATAGCCAGACTTATGAAAATAAGTATAGTTTCATTCACTAATTGTTAAATATAACTTACATACGGATACAACATGTGAATTAGTGAAAAACTTAGATAATAATATTGACGCGCTTAAATCGATGGCACCCCTAATTTATCTAATCTAACGAAAAGGTAGAATGCCATGTGTGAAATTTAATTTTATTTATTATAAAAATAAATTTATTAAAAAAACGTATTTTACGATAGCTTATTCTACTACAATAAGTAAGTAAGTTTTTATGTTTTTAGTAACATTTAAAGCTTTAGCTACTCATCTTGAAATTGGCGGAAATATTTTCATATTAGGTAAATTTTATTTTCTCATTTCTACCTGAACTGATCGGATCGGATGATTGGAACACAATCTATAAGTAATTTTCGATTAAATATCTTTATTTACAAGAAGAAATTAATACTTAACATAAGTATCTAACGGTGGGCGATTAATTTAGAAACAATGTATTGAAACACAATTGTTTAATCTATATAAGATTAGGTACTTTTAATTATTATACAATAGGTACTACTTTATTGTCTTGTCACGTTTCGAATCGAGACTGACTCATTGATTGAAAACCTATTAACATAATCAATATTAATTACAGGCGCGCGTAGAATTAAACATTAGACTTAATTTGTTTTACTCTGTTCACAATGGTTATAGTACTATGTCATACTATTAATCATCGGATAAACATACAGTTCGTTACTACGTCTCAAAATATACTCAAAATAAAATACGAATTTGGAAAATATGGAAATGGAAAATAGAGTTCTAATTTAATATAATATTTATGTAAACGACTTTTTACCCGACTGCGGGTTATGTTTTTCGCGCGTATCTTGTAAGTATGTTTGTATGTAATATTCTTTATTACCTCATATCTTTCAAACGGCTGAACGGATTTCTATGATTAAGATATCGTTAGATTTGTCTATTCAGCCCAAGTGATCTTAAGAAGGTGGCGTTATAATAAAACCAACATGGCGGCTGTACGGTGCTATTATACGTAGTGAAAAAAAAAATTTTTTTTTAGAATACTGCAATATGGGTTTCAAATTAAAGGGCTTATTATAAGGATTTCAAAAAGGTATATCATGACCGTAATATATAATAACTAAAAAGAGATAAATAAAAAAATCAATTAAAAAAAATAAAAAATCCGCCTGCATAAAAAGACAAGTCGACGGAAAAGATGGAAACAAGATTTAATAAATATTAAAGGCAACATGTCATAATAACATGCAGTCGGAGGCATATAATTCAATCATTCATAATGTCACTTTCTTTATGCATGCCTCCGACTGCATGTTATTATGACATGTTGCCTTTAATATTTATTAAATCTTGTTTCCATCTTTTCCGTCGACTTGTCTTTTTATGCAGGCGGGTTTTTTATTTTTTTTAATTGATTTTTTATTACATTGCTGTAAATTTTCTTTATTTGACAAAACCCTACTGGGTTTTAAGAGAGAGAGAGAAATCTTCACAAAGTACTTTTATCCCTTTACCTACCTACTCGGTTAAGAGATAAAATTATTTTAAAAAGCTCTTCATAATCAGTTCAAGAAGATTAGGTCCAGGATTAGTTATTCTGTGGTCCAGGATAGTAAGATTAAATAGTTTAATTTGGTAACAGCCTGTATAGTCGATTGATGTAATAGTTTGATGTTGGAATGAGTGAATGAGTCAGGGTGGTCTGGAGTGAGTCAAACCCATCCCTTTCGGACGCGTCATCTTAATGCGTCATTCACTTGGGGGTGTGTCATTGGTATTGTGTTGTAATGTTCGCAAAGTTGGCATAATAAGGCAAACTCCATAGTCCGTTTAATTGGAAAAACATATGAGTTTTACGGCCTTTAGCGCTTTTAAGCTCGAGTTTTGAGGCTTGAGTATAAGTTTTTAAATGTTCAAACGTTACTATCGCGTTTGCGTTAAGTTTTTAAAACCAGAACTTATTGTCATAGCTTAAGTAGCTAGTATTGTAATATAACCTAGTTTGTTAGACTTGTGAATGTTAGGTCGCACCAGTAGTAAACTTTTGTCCTTAACGTTGCATTGAACCAACCCGAGTTCTTGTGAAAATTATTTGGACATTTTAAAACTTGCAATCAAGCCTCTAAGTCGGTTTTTAGCAGTTTTTCTTTAAAAATCGTACGCGTCGAAACCATCTTCGTAATTAGATATGATTTACTTTTTCTTAAATAAGAAGCATATCCCACAGATTAAAGATAAATTAAACTAACACATTGAGAGCATAATAATATTTTCTTTAGTTAGGCCATTTCCATTTCACATTTACAATTATTGACATAAGTTTTCGTTAACCATCGAATTTGCAAACGTCTAATCAATACATGTTTAGAAAACGAAGCGATAAGGAATTGCAAATGTTACTGGGTATATTTTAATGATCAAAACGAAAACCATTTTTTATTAAGTCTCGAACTGGGGAAATTTTTAAAGAATTTTGTGGAAACATAAGTGGATTACAGATCAACTAACTAAACGCAGTAATTGTATCTTCGAGTCATTGATCTTTACTTTCTTATAAGATAAGAGATTATCACTTATCAAGTCCGTTTATTCTCATCAATTATTCAAAAAATATTATTAATACAAGTAAATTAAACACATTATCTAATGTAAGGTCAATAGGTCATACCGACTTGACATACTGTTTTGTGATAAAAATGAAGCTCATTTAAAAACAAAGATTACATCAACTTTGCCAATATTATCTTATCTAAGAAATGTAAAGTAATAATTATTTTGACTTTGGTAAAAATGATAAGATGCTATCTGAAATAACCTTAATTGACATACTTACTGGAATCTTTGAAAAAAAAAACGCGGACTACACAACGCCATGACAACGCCTACGTCCGCGCCCACAAGGAGCTCCATATTTTTTTTTATTTACAAAAAGTGATCATTTGTTCACCATCACACCTGGTGGTGTTAAGTGATTACTCGGGACTGATATGTGGTAATAAATAATGTAACATTCGTTAATTTGCTTTTAGATTATTATTATTATAGCCTTTTATTTTCCTTAATAAAATAAAAAATATACATTTTACTTCAGTTACAAATTTGATAATAATTATAATATGATTAAAATTGCATGCTTTACCAATGTTAATTGACTTCAATTCAAAAAAATTAAATAAAAATTAAAATAATTAAAATTGTTTAAATAAAATTCATTAAAATTAAATTTAAAAAAAAATCAATTAGAATTAGATAAATAAATTGAAATTATTATATTAAGGACCCCTCATCGGGTGAAGGCCTCCTCCATTCCACTCCAAGTCTTCCTGTCTTTCGCTTTCTTTTCCCAGTCCTTACCGGCCACCTCAATTATCTCATCCAACCATCGCTTTTTTGGTCTACCTCTCTTTCTTTTGTGTGGTGGCCCATTCCATGTGGTTACTCTGTATGTCCATTTATCTTTGTCCATTCGTGCAATATGACCGGCCCACTTCCACTTTAGTTTTTTACAATGTTTTAAAGCGTCAATTACATTTGTAACTTTCCTTATGTCTGTGTTCCTTTTTCTGTCTTTTCTTTTAATATTTAATATACTACGTTCCATAGACCTTTGACAAACTTGTATTTTATTTATTGTCTGGTTATTGAATATCCAGGTTTGGCTGCCATAGGTGAGACATGGCAGCAGACATGAATCTAGAACTTTCTTTTTGAGTTTAATAGGAAGATTTGATTTCAAAATATCTTTGTGCGCCCAAAATTTATTCCAAGTGTTGTTAGTACGTCTGCTTAGATCATCTTGATGTCTAGTTGAAGAAAAAGATACTTGTTTGCCCAGGTACACGTACTCTTGAACATAGTCTAATACAATGTTTTCGACTTTAATCGGTTTTGTTAAGTGGTTGGTCATGACTTTGGTCTTAGTTGCGTTTAGTTCCAGGCCGATTTTTTTACTCGCTTTGTTCAGTTCATTAACCATAGTTTCCAATTGAGTAGCTGTTTCAGAAAAAATCACAATATCGTCAGCAAATCGTAAGTGACTAAGATATCTTCCTTTAATATTGATACCTTTTCTTTCCCAGTTTAGGCCACTCATTATACTTTGGAGCACAGCGATGAAGATTTTTGGTGAGAGCGGGTCTCCTTGTCTAACGCCTCTACATATGTTTATATCAGGGCCTCGTTTTTCTAATTTTACACGACTTACGCTTTTACTATATATATCTTTTATAATTTCTATGATTTCGGATGGCACTTCGCACTCATATAGAGCTTTCCACATACTGTTATGACATATAGAGTCAAAAGCCTTTGCGTAGTCTATAAATGCTAGGTAGAGTGGGGTGTTATGTTCTTTTAGATAATGGACATAAAAAGGTGTACGAATGGAATCTAAAAAAAATCATAGGAAAATGAAACATGTAGAGTATTCGAAAAGTTATCAATTTTAGTATTTTTATCATTATGTTACTTCAAAGTGACATCTTATTCTTCGTTCTGACAACTTTTAAATGTGTTAAAACAGGTAAAAACAGAGAACGATGTAGGTTGCTTGACACTTTATTAAGTAGGGTGAGCGCATTTCACCATGTGTTTTATTTTTCGTCAATCCATACGAAAACAACTTGTGAAACCACTAGTAGCGAGTTTACAAAAGAAAAATCATTAAGAGAGAAATTATTTTTAAAATGCTAACCGTGGCGAGTTTACACATATTTGTAGTGGCGAGTTTACAATAGCCTTCAAAAAGCAAACTAGTGCAATTTTATTTTCTGCTACCACATTTCCGCGGCTTTCCCTTTTAGAAGCTGAATGGGTACCTATAACACTTCAATATAACACCCAAATTCTTGGAATGAGGTGTAAAAGCTTATCGATTTACGTCATGATGACGTAAGTTCGCATTCATGCTGTTTTAGTAATGTGCTATATGGGAGTACACTATTTATTTTAATAACAGGAAGTTTGAGCTCGGTTTGAATTTAGAATTCGGTTATTGTGTAATTGTGAATATTATACAATGTTAAGTTTTGCATTCGGTACATCAAATTCAATTCATTTATTGGCAGATACTCGTATAGGTACTTAGAGTAAGACGGGCTTCCGAAGCCGGCGTTGCTCGAAGCTCGTATAGGTAGGTCTGCTCTGTATCTATTAATAGGTACTAAGTTCGCACGACAGCACGCTAGGTTAAACAGTTGAACTACGAAAACAGCTCTTATTACGTACGGCATAAAGGCGGTCTCAAGGTCAACATGTATAGTCTGATGTGCTGCTGACTGTACATGTCATAAAAACGGTTAATCAGCATTAAATAATTATGCATGCAAAAAATATAGTGTCAATTTAAATATTACATCATGATTGATTACATACAAAAATTTAACATATAAAAATTGATGTCAAAATTACATACAAAATTATTAACCTTGATTATGTAATTAAGTAAGTACTTAAGTTATGTTTGAGATTTCGCTAAGTTTTTTAATAAGTTTTATATATTATGTTCGATGATAATACAGCTGTAGTAGATTTTAGTCATTATTCAGAATTAGTTATTGATAATAATTATTGTCTATAACTTGAAATCATCATCATCATCATATCAGCCGCACGACACCCACTGCTGGGTATAACTTAAAAGTATGAAGTTATTGTCAAAGATTCATTATTACATACAAGGTTTACTTCCATCAACAATATTTTCGTAAAAATCTTTATAATCAATCAAGTAACGTAATGATAATTATTTTAAACATTATCAAATTATTAAAATAAATCTTATTATAAAATTACCCTTAACTATGTAGGTATACTAGCTAAGCTATATATCCTATTTTAAGTTGGTGAATCATACTTTACCGAAATTATAAGCCAGACGGTTACATTTATAAATAGTTGATAGCTTGCCGGCGTTTAATTTTCGTTTTGATATAAAATACTTTCGTAACTCGTACACAAGGCCGAATATAATCATTTTCCGTGATGAAAATTTAAGTTTATTACAATCCAATACACATTTAAAAGAACCTACAAAATATTAGGATTATTTTGATTTAATTTTATAATTTCGGCCATATTGTATACAAATGCCTGTCGTAGAGTGTTATTAAAAGAATTAATTTTAGCTTTTCATTTACAATCGTTTATATAAAAATGCAATTTATTTATGTAACTCTGAAATATGAATTTTTAATTTCGTCATAAGTTATGCAAAACTACAAACAAAGAAAAAAATTACATTTATTGAAAATCTTGGAAAGTTCAAAAAAGTGTACTTTTAAATACATAATACTTACATAAGTATTTACCTTTGCAAAGAGCCGCTATTTGGCGTTCATTATCGAATTTGATTGTGTGATTTATATCATAGCTTCACACAAAGAATACCGCATACATACAGTAGCTTATCTTAAATTTAAAGAACTGATAATAACCTGACGGTAAATACAAGAAGTAAAAAATCCAAATGATTCGTTGGCACAATAATTATTAATTGGAATTTCGAATGACTTTTAACCTGAATGACTTAATTGATGATTAATAAAGCGGGTCATTATCTTCTTTGCAGAAAAACTGTGACTTATTAAGGTCATGACACATTAACCCTCTCAAGTTCCGGCGGGTGACTCACAGGATAGTGAATAAAGTTTAAGTTGGGGACTGATTCGTCATAGGCTACCCTATGTTTGATCCGTCCCCTATTGGTACGAATGTGGTGATCAGGGATTGATAACGTTATTTTTAAATGTAACGTTATTTCTTACTTTTTTACCGTTACTTTTAACATTAACTTTAGATAACGTTACATTGATATTAATTAACGTTATTTCAGTAAATAACGTTAATTTTAATGTTATTTCTTACTTTTTGTTACCGTTACTTTAAAATTTACGTTATTCCAATTAATAACGTTACTTTTTTACGTTACGTAGGTTTAAGTTAGTTAAACATATAATTATAAAATAAGAAGAAAAAATTAAATTAAGTTGCTTGTATTGTATCTTTATACCTTTACCTTATCTGTAATTGCTAAGATCTTTATGCTAAGGATGAGCGGTTCTGTCTAATACAGGTACCTTAGCACCTAACAGGTGGAATCAATCACTGTTTTGTGTTTTAATTGTTAAGTTAAAGAAATAAAAATATTTTTATTTTTTTATTTAATTTTTTTTACCGATAATTTTACCGGTAAAGTTTAACGCTATATTTAACGGTAATTTCACCGGTACAATAATTTAAACGTTATTTTTACCGGTAAATTTACCCATAAAATGTTTTAACGTTATTTTTTTGTATCGTTATTTTTTAACAGTATTTCAATCCCTTGATCCGTCCCCATGTTGGTACGAATGTGGTGATGCGTCATGGGCGTCGGAACGTCTGCACTGCCATACGGCACAGTCGGTTAGTCTGTGCAACTGCCATTTCGGTTCACTACTTTTAGGTTAGAGTGAATCATGCCGACCTCTGTGGTCGAGTGGTTGTATGCTAAATTACTGCGACCGTACGTCGAGGTTGAGTGTCGTCGTATTAGAGCTTACAAAATTTATGTGTTAAATATCCTAATATAATATTATAAACTAGCGGCCGCCCGTAGTTTCACCCGCGTGGTTCCCGTTCCCGTAGGATTGTCGGGATAAAAAGTATCCTATGTTTTATTCTAGGCTATCTACTATCTGTGTGCCAAATTTCAACCAAATCCGATTAGTAGTTTTTGCGTGATTGAGGAACAAACATCCAAACATCTAAATATCCAAACCCACAAACTTTCACATTTTGTAATATTACTAGTAGGAAGTAGGATGTGAAAGTTTGTGGGTTTGGATGATTGGATGTTTGTTCCTCAATCACGCAAAAACTACTGAACGGATTTGGTTGAAATTTGGCACACTAATAGTAGTTAGCCTAGATTAAAACATAGGATACTTTTTATCCCGATTTTCTAACGGGAACGGGAACCACGCGGGTGAAACCGCGGGCGGCCGCTAGTAATATCACAAATCAAGACCAATATCACATTTTGTAACTAATTTTATGGACAATCCATAATTCGGTGTCGTATTTAATATTTTTTTGTAATAAAGTGAATAATTTATCAATCTATCTCATATTTTACCTATTAAAACAAAAATGTTTTTTAAATTAATCAATGAAAGAATGTACCCACCTACGACTTGTAAAAATAAATATTTTAAGTGCATAATATTCGTGCAATTCGCTATTCAGTTTTTGAAATTTTCCTCTCCACAACCAGATTATGTATCCTTGTAGCGATAATGCAAGCCGATAAAATATTTTTATCTCCAAATTTTGCACACGCCTTATATCAAAGCATTTTAATGCGTCGAAAATTTACCATCTGTCGCACGCACTCTGGCAGCAGATAATATGCGTGAACGTCAAAAGTTCACACCTGACACCTGTCAGCCGAATGAGTCATTATTTTCATGTGACTTCGTCCACATGCGTTCCAACAATGGAACAGGGGATGGCGGCGGTGAGTCAGTTTTCAAATATGGAATCGGAAATCAAGATCGTTAGCAGAGCAGCAACGGTCAAAATAGTCCTGCCGCCACATGAGTAAAGCCGCTGCCACCTTTTTACTCTTTAAAGATATACTGTGTCATTGTTTGATACTTGTACATTTGTAATTTTGTTGATACTTTTTTATACACAAAAAGTTTTACATTTTCCCTTAGAGAGCTAATTGCAGCGGAAAGAGTTCCATTTTACAGTAGCTAACAACCATATCAAAAATATGACTTAACATTTTGATACCAGAAAAAGTATAATAAATTATAAAGCACCGAAAAGCAATAACGATGAAGACACAACACTCAAAATAGGTAAACGAGCTTATCTACCGAATAAACAAGTTATTACATCAATGATGTTTACTGTTTACCATCCAGATAACTTTACCAAACCTTCTAATTTTTCTCTCTGCTTAACTACTGAGTCATCGTAAACAACTTCTTGTAAACAAACAAATCGTTAACAGATACTGTTAAATTTTACGGCGCTAATTGGCAAATATCTAGTTACCACCATTGACTGACTCACTGACTCATAGTGATAACTGTGGGAAAGATTCCGTAAGTAAGTTCTACGTGATATGATATCTTAAGAGGTCAAAATGTTTATTGTAGCATTTTCCACAGCTGACTCAGCTTGCACTGACGATACCTACGTTTATACGTATAATTTGAAGGTTCTTTTTAATTTTGCTATTATTGAAGAATACTGTTTTCCTTTTATCCGATTTGTAGAGATCCAATTCAAGGCTGTTAGGATCCAATTTAGGGCAGTTTCAAGTTGCATATTGCACTGTTAGTCTTTATCATTTAGCTTTTAAGAACAGCCATATCTGTCATAATCATAAGTCAGTTGTGTCTCCTTTTTTCTACAATAGAAAAAGAATCCTTGTTTCCTCCATTTAGAGCAAAATGCTAAAAAATCTCCTGCCCGACCCGCATTATATATGACAAAGAGCCTATGAATAAGATCTCAGCCTTAAAAATATTTTTTAAATGTTTTGACATTGTGTGCGTTTTTTTTAATTTTGAAATCTAATTAGATTTGAAAATACAAACAAGAAAACAATACAAATAAGAAAACAGTGGAAACTTTGCTGATATATGCGTTAAAATTTAAGTTAAGTTTATATAAGTCTTATAAAACATTGTATGTTTCCCTAATAATAATAAAATAAAAAAAAATAAAAAAAATAGATTATCCCTACACACGATCTTTGCAGGACCGATTGGAACCGTCCGACTTTTCGAAGAAGATGTGCGTTGGTATGTTGGAAATAAGAATTTTCAATTCAGGATCCGCGCTTGCTTGCGCGAAAATCTGTCGTGTGCGGGCACGCTAAACGTGTTAATTTATCAAGTAATACTTGAATATTTTTTTAAGGCTGAACTTTTATGAAACATCATTATACTTCAAATTCGTCCTTCGATATTAGTATATTGACTACTTGTAGTATCGCTCGTATACTATCACCACTTAGCACGTTATTTTAGAGTAATAACCTAAAAAACCTATAAAGAGAAGGTTTTTACTTCAAATTGACAGATTTGACATTTCCTGTACGAGTTCTCCCCGTCACTACTTGGCGCCAACACTTCATTCGCTTTTTGTGCTTCGCCACGAACGCACGTACAGTCTCAAAGTGAGAATTCTTTAGGATATAATATATTCAGTGAAAATTAAATTAAAGTTAAGTAAAAATGCTTAGTGAAGAAAAGAAGAAAGACTGATAAAAGTAATGTTACTAACCAAAGATCTATTGCAATCGAAATAGTCAAACGGACTATTTCACCGCATAGGTCGGTTTAGTATTCGGCGGCATCAGTGACTTTGCGGCATGAACCAATAATATCTATTGCACTCGAGATAGTCATTGGATTATTTCACCGCATGGATAGGTTCTATTATTTCTACAATGAAAAAGAAGATTATTTTGTCGCATGAACCAAAAATCTATTGCAATCGAGATAGTCATTGGATTATTTCACCGCATGGATAGGTTCTATTATTTCTACAATGAAAAAGAAGATTATTTTGTCGCATGAACCAAAAATCTATTGCAATCGAGATAGTCATTGGATTATTTCACCGCATAGATCGGTTCAACAACGCAACTGTAACAAGCACAGCAAAGCAACCCAAAGCGCCGATGACGACAGTGACGACGCGACAATGTAAAGATCAATCTGCTTAACACCTCTCGGGTGACTCCGCCGTCCGCCGAATCCGTCGCCATCCGCCTCCCAGGCCGGCGAGGCGGCTACTGTGCTAGAGCTGCTGCCGCAGCAGCAGTTCGACAACAGCGTTGCTCATCAGGTATGCATTTTGATATCTTAAACATCCTTGGGTACCATTGGTTCTCAGATTGACATAATATTATTATGTATGATTAATTCATTGTACTCATTGTTAAAAACAATGTGAATGTGAACCAATGAAGAACTGCCAGTATAGGTAAAACCTATCAACTTCATTGAACCACATAATGAGTTATGTAACTAGTTGATACCTGATGCCTCACATCACACCTATAATGTGATAGCTTTTATAATCTAGGTAAGCTTCAAACATGAGCCTGCTGTTAGAAATTTCAATATGAAATGGAATAACAAACTCCTTAGTTTATCATCCATAAATTCAGTTAGTGTTTTTTGGCACAATTAAGATGTACCTGAACTAGAAGATGCTGTGTTTCATGCGAGTAGAACTAGCATTTTAAAAAACTAGTTAATCAAATCACTGACTATGTATGTCTATTTCTAAACTGTGCGCCCTTTGTACCCTTCATGCCCGTAGTACAGCTGGGATTGCCCATTCAAATTACCTGTCTATTTCTTTTCAAATTAAATATTAATTGATTTTAATGATAATGATTAGCGAAAAAGTATTAATAAAACTTATATAACACCTTTTTAATATCAGTTTAAGACAGTAAGTGTATATATTTTTTTTACATTACGCGGGCAGACAGTTTTTTGGTTATAGCCTGTATGTGTGTATACGGTCAAATTTGGTGCATCTGATGCAATTCACACATACCGTTACCGACAGTTCAGTCGAATACGGTTGATGCATTCGCCATGGGCCTAAAGTGAATGCACCATTAGTCAATATCTTGAACAACGTAAAGACTGCAAGTAAATCGGGCGCAGAACTCAAATGAAACATTTTTAAATTTATTTATTTAGTTATTTATTAGTAGGTACATTGTTTTTAAAAATAAGCAAACTGGAAAACAACGAATGAAACACGCAGCCACGTATGCAGCATGCTCCAGCTCCGACGACATATCAACAGTAGGACGCCGGCGAGGAACGCACACGAGCGATTTGTTTCGTTGACCGCAGCAGACCTTCAGGCGATAGGCGGCGTTTCATATTTATATAATACAATTATATTCACCAATGATCGATTCGTCTACATTCGCCTTCATCGTACGCAGGGTAAGGCCACTCGTACGGGTAAGTACTTGTAAGGGTGCGCGCTGGTGCGGCATTTGTCTGTTTTTCGGTAAATACAGGCAGTGGTCGCCAACCACAGGTCCGTGCGTCCACACAATCGTTTGCGCCGGTACTCATCTATATGTATATCCGTCATATGTGTGGAAGTACCTTTTATATTTTTTTTATAATGAAGTATATTTTTTTGGTGGAAAATCTATACGAGAGTGTGTAATTAAAGATTCACTTTTGTATCACACCCAGAGATATTATAGTCTTTTACTAATAGTATGATCAAAATTCAGGCATAATGTTACATTCACAGAATAGATCGTAGTACTTAACAGTGACGCCTTTAACCATTAGCCAACTACACATTTTGTTAAACATTCAACAGAATGTATGTATACTGTATATGTATAACATAATAGTTAACTATAATATCTAGCTATTATACAATTAATAGTAATAATAATTAATAAAATAATAATAATTACAAAATATAAATGCTTATTGTTTGTAAAAACATATCTAAGAGATCTTATTTCCTTTAAGGTTTTAATACGGATACGAAATATTGAATGGAAAGATGGGACTTTCTTTCCATAATGGAAAGATAAAGAAAGTCTTATCATTGGCTCCTATTTTACAAAACTATTAACTAGTATAGTATAATATTATCTGTGCTATGAGACAGTGTTTAGACATCATGATTTCTTTGTACATGATATTTAAGTACATAGGTACTATAATAGTGGGTCTATAGAATATTTTTTGCTTTGTAGGTCACGGTAATTATTTTTTTTTTTTACACCTACCTTCATAACTTTCTATTCTATTACGAATGTAATGGTATATTCATTTAACCCCGAGTGGCCTCATGGGGCCGCACAACAATAGAGTATCCGTTGTGTCACATTTTTTCGGGCTTGAAAAGTTACGTTTTTTCTCAAGACAAAACTTATACAAATTTGCAAATTACGCAAATTACGACCATTTTATGAGATCATTGTACCGGTAGATATTGGTATATTATCGATATTTTATCGATATCATAATATTGTACATGGTAATTGAATGTGATCAATACTTATATTGTATGGTTATGTATATACAACATATTATTGTAGATAGATTTTGTCTGATGCCTCTCAACAAAGGGGTAGACTGGGACACTTATGTGTGTGTGGTCAGTCATGATTGCATAATATTTATATATGAATTATAATTGTATATTAAATAAAACATGTTTTTTCGCATTACTGGGTAGAGTTTTCTAGTTCTAGACGGAATTATTCTGATACTGAGTAATAATAATAAAAAATAAAATAAAAAAAATCTAATCACTAAAAAAAAAAAAAAAAATATAACCAGTTTCAGTTTTCTTAGATAAAATTGAGTAAATTCGAATACAAGTTGAATAAGTTGAAATATTAATGATTTCGTTTCCTAGTTTGGATGCCAAAAACGACTATGTTACTATTAGTCGGGCAAACTTTTATTTTTTATTATTTTCCATCAGTTTCTTATACTAGAGGTGTAACGATCGTGCCATCATGACCGTCACAACCTTGAACCTTGGTACCACTGGTTCACATGTAATAATTAGTGTCTTATGTAAAGTAATAGGATTTAAACCTTGAACATCTTATAATACCCAATTTCAGGGATGAAATATTCATCGCACAAATAAACTCATATCATTCATCAAATAAACTTACATATATGTCATTATTTTTTATATTATGCTATTAGATTTCCTGCCTGTTAATACTATCAGACAGAACAGAGTTTGATCACCAAAATGGTTTGATAATTTAACAACAAAATATATAGTAAATACAATATATATTTTGTGATATATATATATGTATATATAGTTATACCAACCCGTCAAATGTTGATCATGCGTACTGTCACGCGAGCACATTGTTGATCCGAAAACGTATGTTGATCCGGGTGGTGTTTGTTGATCCAATATACTGTTTTCATAACTAATGTGGCTCCGGTCGGATCAACAATTTACTCCGACGAGGTTTGGGATAAGCAAAGAAAATGTTGATCACATATACAAATCCACTCCGATAAATGTTGATCCGATTCAAACGAACCAATCAGAAGGCGGCAAGTCTCTCATTGGACCCTCGAACCACGGGACTAACGGAGCGACGACGGCGCCGTGCACGGCGGGCGGCGGCGTCTGGGGTGGCATTGTCGAGCGTTGATCCCAATTAACCCATCACCATTTTATTAACATGTTTTCATTCTTTCTCGTTTGTTTGTGTGTTTGTTTGTTTCTCCTCAAACTTTGCGAACGATTTTAAACTAGTTTCCTGATGAGCTAGTCTTGAAACTTTGAACAGAGTTCAGAACTGAAAGGCAATGAAATATTATGGTGTCATTGAGCTGATCTGATGATGGAGCCGGAAGAAGGCCACAGGAACCCTATGATGAAACCATGCAACCTGAAAACAACATCGTGAAACACAACATGAAAACATCGTGTTTGGGCTAGTTAGAATTGTCTTGACGAGTACTCTTATAGGAGATGAGGTCCAGGGTCTGATGATGAAGCTGGAAGGCCATGCCCTAGGAACTCAATATTGAAACTGTGCAACCCCATCGAGTTTGGGCTAATTTGAATCGTCTTGACGAGTAATTTGTTGGGAAATAGTGTCCAGGGTCTGATGATAGAGCCGGAAGAAGGCCACTGGAACTCTGTAATAAAACCATGCAACCCCATCGAGTTTGGGCTCGTTTGAATCGCCTTGGGGAGCACTCTTATGGGAAATAGTGTCCAAGGATCTGATGATGGAGCCGGAAGAAAGCCATATGAACTCTATAATAAAACCATGCAACCCCATCAAGTTTGAGCTCGTTTGAAATTTGAGAAAAGAAATTGTGTTCTGTGATTGAATGTGTATTGTGTAATTTGTGTAAAGCAGAAGAAAATAACCGCAAAAACTATAGCAATGTGTAATGCGTAAGTATCCAAATATTTTTATTCATATATTAATTAATGTTTAAGCACTCTTTAATATTTGTTCATTAAACCAACAGTTGGAGGCGTCCTGAGGGGCAGCAGCAGCAGTGGACCTTGGTATCTGCAGATACCGACAGCTAGCAGTACCGAATACAGAGGATCTACACAGCATGATTTTAGAAATAATGAGAGTAAGTTTTATTCCTACCTAAATAATGTGCAATATGGTTTGTTTATTTTCCTGTTGTGAATTGTAATTTTTCCTCATTAGGAAATGGAAAAAATGAAGGCCTCTTGCTGTTGCGGCAGGGATGTTGCGGGAGGGATGCATGTGGAGGGTACATGCAAATGAGGTGAGATTTTAGGTTTGACTAAATATTATCACAAAGCTTATTTAGGGTTCCGTAGCCTAATTGCAAAAAAACCGGCCAAGTGCGTGTCGGGCCACGCGCAGTAGGGTTCCGTAGATACCATATACCATACCTTCATTTTTCATCTACAAAAATAACTTTGTTTTTCATAGAGTTTGTATAAATGACAAAGTTAAATTTGCGGTTTAGAAAAATATGCTATATCTATAAAATTACTAAATATATCTCGTTTAAACTAATTTTATTTGAAAAAGTGTTTATACCAATTTTTGATGAAAGTGTTTATTAAGATCTACAGCATATTTTTTTTATATTTTTCACTCTCTTATTTTAAAAGTGATAGTGGGAGACACACATTTTACTACTTTGGTAGGGAATATCTTTCAAACGGTTGACTTTGAGAATATTTTTTTCCGTTTGTTTAAAAATCTTTTCATCAAACTTGTCAAAAGTGCGGGGTGTCTTGTCTATAGATAGGTTAAAAAAAAACTCAAAGTTAACGGTTTGAAAGATATACACTTCAGTGGTAAAATGTGTGTCCCCCCCAACTTTTAAAATAAGAGAGTGAAAAATCAAAAAAAAAATATGCTGTAGATCTTAATAAACACTTTCATCAAAAATTGGTTTGAACGAAATATAGGTAGCAGTTTTAGAGATATAGCAAATTTTCCAAAACCGCAAATATAACTTTGTCATTTATTTATACAAAACACTATGAAAAACAATGTTATTTCTGCATACGAAAAATGATAGTGGTATTAAAATATGGTACCTATGGTATAAGGTAACGCCGGAACCCTACTGCGCGGGCCCGACACGCACTTGGTCGGTTTTTTGTTTTTTTGTTAAAACTAAAATATTATTTTTGCAGGCCCTTCCCCCCACCAAAGCTGCCCGATCAAGAGGCCATCTATCTACAAAGAATGGCTCCAGGAGCGCCTGGAATGTGAAAGGCCCTGGTGAATACTCGCCAGGGCTCCTCAAGTTGATTAAAATGAATTTTATGATTAATGTTAGTTTTTCATTTCATTTCTTTTCCCGCCATTCTGTTGTTATTTGAGCGTCGAAAATAAATAGAAACCCATACATTTCACAGGAAATGTAGGTAATTTGGTAAATGTAGGTCTACTCTTTTTAACGTAACCTAAAGCATAAAAGACACATTTCTGTATTTTTATATTATTTTGTAGATAAGACGAGCAAATAAAAGTCGCAGGCGGCCGCTAGTTTTATATAATATACAACGTGTTGATGAATTAACGCAAAATGATAAAACTGTTTCTTCGGACCATCAAACTGAACAACTTTTACTATGGGACCAACTTATCTCGATGGGACCAACTATGAAATCTCGAATAAAAAAAGCAGCTGCTTCATCCATTTTTGTATTATCGTTATTAATTTTTGTATGAAACAGCTGTTTTATTTTTCGCGATTTCATAGTTGGTCCCATATCCCATAGTAAAAGTTGTTCAGTTTGATAGTCCGAAGAAACAGTTTTCTCATTTTGCGTTAATTCAATAACACGTTGTATAGATTACCTGTAATAAGCTTCTTGGTTCAATATTACGGATGACTTTATGACTTCGGCGTATGCATATAAATGATCTAATACTTGAAGCAGTGTTATCATATGGTTCTGCATTAGGTGTTCCAGATCTTCGATTTTTATACCTCAACAAAAAATGCTCATCAGGCTAAACAACTTTTGCTAAAGTGTCATTTTTATATTTTGTACTTATAGTTTAGCTGGATCATTATGGTTCTGCATCGGGTGTTCCAGACCTTCGATTTTCATACCTCAACAAAAATGCTCATCAGGCTGAACAACTTTTGCCAAGATGTCGTTTTTATATTTTGTATGGTTTAGCTGGACCATAATGGCTCTGCATCAGGTGTTCCAGATCTTCGATTTTTGTACCTCAACAAAAAATGCTCATCAGGCTGAACAACTTTGCCAAGGTGTCATTTTTATATTTTGTATAGTTTAGCTAGACCATTATGTTACTGCATCAGGTGTTCCAGATCTTCGATTTTTATGCCTCAACAAAAAATGCTCATCAGCCTGAACAACTTTTGTGAAAGCGTAATTTTTATATTCCTTATAGTTTAGTTGGACCATTATGGTTCTGCATCAGGTGTTCCATTTTCCAAAATCAATTATACCCTAAACTATGCCCAGGCTTAACAGCTATATAACAAAAAAGTTTCATTTGAATCCGTTCAGTATTTCCGGAGATTAGCGTATCAAACAGACAAACAAACAGACACACTTTTTTTTAAAATTCTTACTTTACCTATTAATGTCTCCATCGCCCCAGATATTTATTTTTGAAATATTATGTAATGTACAGACACACTTTTTCTACTGTTTTATTATATTATGACAGGATAGGGATGTTGACTAATGAATAAAATAACGAAATACTAATAAAAATCGTAAACATATTAAACTTTTAGAGTAGCTTGTATACCTCTTGGTTTTATATATTGCGTATTATTTGTTTTATGACCCTTCAAAGTTGGGTGGACAAGTCCATTTAAAAACTATAAAATTTATTAAAATAAATGATACCTCTAATTAGTCCGTAAAATGTATAGCAAATTTGTCGAAGAAACCATTTTGATAAACACAATATTTAATATAGCTGCTGAACAAATTTCCTATGCGTTGCATACAAACTTGCACGGCGTGACGTCATAACGTGCAAGCCATTAGTATGGAGCGTTTTTGATCGAGTCCATTTGTGTGCATTTCACACTGTGATATCTCGGGCAGTTTTCATGCTAGCGAATTAATTCTTTTACCAATGTTTCTATTTTTGAGAGGTAATTTATGTAACATAAAATAAAAAAAATAGTCAACATCCCTATTATAGGTATCTCCTTATTTAGGGAATTGTATAATCTCTGTACTGAGGATTGAATTTGCCAATGTCCAAGACTGGAAATAGAAGTAGGTAATCAATATACCTAAGTTTAGTTATAGGCCAGTAAAATCTTACAAATGTTTTTCCTAAAATCGCAAAACGCGATGTAAAGCTGCATTTTTGTTATGTTATTTGGACCGGATTTGATGAAGGGTACAATGGCGTACCTACCTAACGTTTTCCATCCATTGATTATCACTAGGACCTAACTTCCTGACAGATCTTCACGTATTTCTCATCGGTCACAAAGTTAGAGGCTAATAATAATCACTGAATGGGATTAGTTACCGACAACCTTGCAAGAAAATAAAAATATTAACAATAGCCTTGCTAATCTTAATATTTGACTGATTGATTAGGTACAGCAACAGCACATCAGACTATACACATGGCCACCTTGCGCTTCGGGAATAAAGGTCATTTTACAATGGTTTTGTATAGTCTGATGTGCTGTTGACAGTACATAAAGGGACAACGCTGTCGGCGGACTTTTGGCGGACTTTTTGTGCGCCCAACAGATTCCAGTCTCATGGTGAACGCCACAAGATTGATTTGACGTCAAAAGTGCGCGATTAAACGTAAACTATAGGGTTAAATTCAACCTTAATGTGTTTACCATAAAGA
Organism: Agriphila straminella; assembly: GCA_950108535.1. Lineage (NCBI taxonomy): Eukaryota > Metazoa > Arthropoda > Insecta > Lepidoptera > Crambidae > Agriphila > Agriphila straminella. The sequence goes on from OX467320.1 coordinate 13,508,784, forward strand.
CTGTGGAATCTGCCCGGCAGACAAAAAGTCTGCCGAAAGACCGCGGTCTGCGTTGCCCCTAAAGGAAAATGTTAGTTAATTATGCTTTTGAAGCGGGGTTGTCCACATTCGCCAACTTTCTTTTTCGCCAATTCCTGATTTGCCAACTCCTGATTCGCCAATTCCTGATTTGCCAATTCCTGATTCACCAATTACCGATTCGGGTATTAGCCGTAACATATACACGCTGAAATTTTTATCATTTGGTTCCCGCCGTGGGGTGGTTCCACTCATGATTACAAGCAACTTTTACTATGAGGCCAACTCTCCTACTCGCAAAAAAAAAATTCAGCTGTTCCAGGTCGAGTAGGTACTGCACTTTTGTATGGAACAGCTGATTTTTTTTTGCGAGCAGGAGAGTTGGCCCCATAGTAAAAGTTGCTTGTAATCATGAGTGGAACCACCCCACGGCGGGAACCAAATGATTAAAATTTCACCCTGTATATTTGAATTTGATAAAAAAAAAAATTAATATGAAGCCGAGCCCATCACATAAACGCTCGAGCGACCGAAATGACAGATTCTCAATAAGAAGTTGGCGAGTCAGGAGTTGGCGAATCGGGAATTGGCGAATCAAGAGTTTGCGAATCAGGAATTGGCGAAAAAGGAAGTTGGCGAATGTGGAAACAGGGTTTGAAGCGAAGCTTCTCGGACGTTCGGGACGCTCGTTGTTGTTGAATTTAAAACATTTTATATATTTTTTATTTAGGTAGGTACTTATAATATGTATGTCTAACAAATTATCTTTACCTAATGATTGATTTGAATTTGTGACTACCACACGTACTTTTATTTAATAAATTGTTCATAAAAAAATCGTTTTTTTATTACCTATTATATATGAAAGTAAAATAATAAGGAAAAATTGACATCCGTAATATTGAACCAAGAAGCTTATTACAGGTAATCTATACAACGTGTTATTGAATTAATGCAAAATGAGAAAACTGTTTCTTCGGACCATCAAACTGAACAACTTTTACTATGGGATATGGGACCAACTATGAAATCGCGAAAAAAAAAAACAGCTGTTTCATACAAAAATTAATAACGATAATACAAAAATGGATGAAGTAGCTGATTTTTTTATTCGAGATTTCAGGACCAATTGGCGAATCAGGAGTTGGCGAAAAAGAAAGTTGGCGAATGTGGACACCCCCGCTTCAAAAGCATAATTAACTAACATTTTCCTTTAGGGGCAACGCAGACCGCGTTTGTCTGCCGGACAGATTCCACAGTCTTTATGGTAAACACATTAAGGTTGAATTTAACCCTATAGTTTACGTTTAATCGCGCACTTTTGACGTCAAATCAATCTTGTGGCGTTCACCATGAGACTGGAATCTGGCACACAAAAAGTCCGCCAAAAGTCCGCCGACAGCGTTGTCCCTTTATGTACTGTCAACAGCACATCAGACTATACAAAACCATTGTAAAATGACCTTTATTCCCGAAGCGCAAGGTGGCCATGTGTATAGTCTGATGTGCTGTTGCTGTACCTAATCAATCAGTCAAATATTAAGATTAGCAAGGCTATTGTTAATATTTTTATTTTCTTGCAAGGTTGTCGCGAACTAATCTCATTCAGTGATTATTATTAGCCTCTAACTTTGTGACCGATGAGAAACACGTGAAGATCTGTCAGGAAGTTAGGTCCTAGTCTAGTGGTCACTGGATGGAAAACGTTAGGTAGGTACGCCATTGTACCCTTAAGGGGTCCAAATAACATAACAAAAATGCAGCTTTACATCGCGTTTTGCGATTTTAGGAAAAACATTTGTAAGATTTTACTGGCCTATAGCTAAACTTAGGTATATTGATTACCTACTTCTATTTCCAGTATTTGTCTTGGACATTGGCAAATTCAATCCTCAGTACAGAGATTATACAATACCCTAAATAAGGAGATACCTATAATCCTGTCATAATATAATAAAACAGTAGAAAAAGTGTGTCTGTACATTACATAATATTTCAAAAATAAATATCTGGGGCGATGGAGACAATAATAGGTAGAGTAAGAAATTAAAAAAAAAGTGTGTCTGTTTGTTTGAATACGCTAATCTCCGGAAATACTGAACGGATTCAAATGAAACTTTTTTGTTATATAGCTGTTAAGCTTGGGCATAGTTTAGGGTATAATTGATTTTGGAAAATGGAACACCTGATGCAGAACCATAATGGTCCAACTAAACTATAAGGAATATAAAAATTACGCTTTCACAAAAGTTGTTCAGGCTGATGAGCATTTTTTGTTGAGGCATAAAAATCGAAGATCTGGATCACCTGATGCAGTAACATAATGGTCTAGCTAAACTATACAAAATATAAAAATGACACCTTGGCAAAGTTGTTCAGCCTGATGAGCATTTTTTGTTGAGGTACAAAAATCGAAGATCTGAAACACCTGATGCAGAGCCATTATGGTCCAGCTAAACCATACAAAATATAAAAACGACATCTTGGCAAAAGTTGTTCAGCCTGATGAGCATTTTTGTTGAGGTATGAAAATCGAAGGTCTGGAACACCCGATGCAGAACCATAATGATCCAGCTAAACTATAAGTACAAAATATAAAAATGACACTTTAGCAAAAGTTGTTTAGCCTGATGAGCATTTTTTGTTGAGGTATAAAAATCGAAGATCTGGAACACCTGATGCAGAACCATAATGATAACACTGCTTCAAGTATTAGTTCATTTATATGCATACGCCGAAGTCATAAGGTCCACGCGTACGAATTCGCGAGCATCAGCTAGTATCTAATATGTATACTTCTTCCTGAAAATAATAGCAATAGGTAGTTACTATTAATCATAGAAGCCTTACTTAGTAAGTAGCAATTTTGAATATAATTTGAACTCTTTTTTTCTATATTTATATTTGGGATGTGGTAACCTTGACCACTATAAATTTAGAACAGACATTTTGTCATTTTATCAACCTGTGAGCACCTAGTCAGGTGCACAGACAATACAATAGAGTCACAATACAATAGAATAGCCTAAAATGCCGACATCTTTGTTAATAAAACCATGGGCAACAGCGACGCTAAACCACTGCTAAGGTCAAAATCGCTTGCACGCCGCGCCGTCACAACCATACGTTTAGTTCGTGTAGGGGCGATACGCGCGCACACGAATTTTGCTGCAAACTGGTTAAGCGACGTTGTTGCCCATAGTACTTAGTTAGGTTGTAAACTAGTTGTAAACTTACAAATAACAAAAGTTATTTTTAGTGCTCGTAGGCACGCAGGTGCAGGCAAAAGAATTTCGGCCTATTGTAAATATTAATTATTTTATTGAAGTTAGGCAGGCAGGTTAAGGCGATTCCCTGACCGTAAGGTTTTTACTTAAATCACTGGTCAACACTTGTTTTGCCACACGAACTTGGATAGCTAATTTTGTTTTATCAATCTATCCTCATTATTTAATCACAGTTGTCATATGTCAATTAGCCTCATCATATTTGTTGTGATACGGTAATATTACTACGGCAGTAAATTAACAGAAACGCTTACAAGTAAATCGTTATAAAAATATTTGTCGTTGAATTTGAACACTTTTTTGTGATTTAATAACCCTGTGAACATGTCGAGGAAATGTAATAATGATCCTAACTCTTTTTGTTATGTCTGCGGAGAACTTACATGCAAAAAACAACGACGAAATTTTACGAATCTTGTGTTGATGTTTTGGTTTTTCTGTCGCCCATCAAGACAAATCCTGGGCCCCTCATGTCTGTTGCATAACGTGTGTGAAAAATTTAAGTGAATGGAAGAAAGTTGCACGACCTATGCCGTTTGCTGTACCCATATACCTACCTACCTATGGACTGAACAGCGAGATGACGTTTAAGATTGCTATTTTTGTCTCACTGACATAAAAGGTATAAATTACAAGAAAAAAACACACAAAAGAAAGTATTTTTGTTGGTCCTCAAGTTAGGGAGTTAATAAAAGATTCAAGATTTGAAGAAAAATTAAGCGATATAGAAAAATCTGCATGGAAGGCTTTTAAAAATGTTGTAAAATTTTACATTTGTCTATTTTTATCATCCCTAATACATACTTCTAAACGGATCATCATATTTACACAATTTCTTTTGTCCTATCCGTTTAAGACCTAAACCTATCAAATGACACTAAAAACATCACGTGCTACTATGTAAAATCTATGCAAAGGTCAAAATGCCCTCGGATCAACGTTAGTTAGGAAGCTTGTGCACGCGCATGAATATAAAACGGATTAACATTTGACGCATCGGTGTAATTTCTGTGACCGTTAACGGATCAACAAATATCTTTAATTTGTGTATTTGTTGATGACGAGTATCTACATAAGAAACCGATGCTGATTGGCGGACAACCCTACCGTGTCAATACCGGATCAAAGTATATCGGTTGTATTCGTGGGGAGCCAATTATATACGACGAAAAGGTGGATCAACATTATTTCTAAAATTGTACTGGATCAACATTTACATAGAACGGTTGAATATATATATATATATATATAGACAAAAAAAAACACATTTTTAGAACAAATTTACCAGCATTATTAATGAATTTACAAAATTGAGCTAACCTTTAGTAAGTGTGGTAAAAAAAAAAAAAAAAAAAAAAAAAAACCTTTTTTTTTGCGCAGATTTCCATTGCTCAAACACAACATTTTGTAGTTTAAATGACCTGATATGGTTCATTTAATTTATTACAACTTTGATACAATTAACAAAAAAAAAAAAAAAAACATGTGAACAATACTTACAATTAATTATAAACAATTCATTGTTCAGTTCAATTATAAAACATAATCTACTTAATTTGACGCAAATCATCGTACAATTATTATTTTTTCTCAAGAAGAACCGCTGTTATACTCAGCGTATAATATAAACATTTTGTAATTGATCTCAAGTATTTGAATTTCAAGAGAATTATATTACCTACACCATTTGAGTAATAAATATTACAGATTTTATTCAATTTTGCAGACAATTTTAAATAATAAAAATAAAGTAAAACCTAATTCCTAATATCTAATATTATTAGAAAGCTGACATCTATTGATAGTGGAAAAGATTCATGTCCATTGTCACGTCACCAAATTGTAGCAATCGACGTGCGCCGATACCCATTACCTACTTATAGCTATAACATAAATGTTATTAGAGACATTCCACGTAATACGGGATGGTCGATGACACTCCACTTTCTCTCCAAGATATTTAAACAAACACATTATCTTCGATTAATGATAATTATAAGTACTGAGTTTTCCAACCGTATGTACATAGTATAGGTATAACAAAATATTCAGGATTATATTAAATATGAACGGTATTCTTTTAAATTTAAAAGACACAAAAGATGATATTTCCTTTTTTCTTATACTTGTATAAAACTCTCAACATCTACAAGTAGTCAATATACTAATATCGAAGGACGAATTTGAAGTATAATTGATGATTAAACGAACTTACCTTACGTGAAGTTCAATCATAATTATACGAAGAATTCGTCCGAAGATATTAGTATAGAGTCCCACCCTCCCTACTGATAAATTGTAATTACAATATTCACCCACTGAGGAAATATCATACGATTTGGACTCTGAACTAAATGAAGTGTTGGCGCCAAGTAGTGACGGGGAGAACTCGTACAGGAAATGTCAAATCTGTCAATTTGAAGTAAAAACCTTCTCTTTATAGGTTTTTTAGGTTATTACTCTAAAATAACGTGCTAAGTGGTGATAGTATACGAGCGATACTACAAGTAGTCAATATACTAATATCTTCGGACGAATTCTTCGTATAATTATGATTGAACTTCACGTAAGGTAAGTTCGTTTAATCATCAATTATGATGTCACCTTTCCGATTTCTCAAATATCAGAGAGAGCATTCAACTTCCACATTAGATCATCATTCCAATCCTACGCCCCCACAATTTCAACTCTTTTGTTGATCATTCATAACTTTTATTATTGGACGTTTGATATTATGAATATAAAATTAACTGACTAGCATTTCATACAGTACTTTTACTCAAAAATGCTGGTAATGTGGTCATTATTTTGACAACCTTCTTTGAGCAAAGTCAACCGCTCTCGCTCTACTCGGATGGTGGCAGGAAAGTTGTATGGAATTTCATTATTGGTGAGTTATAGCCACCAGCAATTTCCTTAGAAAATCTATTATTGTTGAGTTTTATTTTAAACATAGTTAGGTGAAAAATGGTGCATTGTACATCGAAAGGAGAAAGCCCTATTTCCACAGATTACATTTTATAAAATTTTAATTTAAATTTGTACTTTTATAAAAAAAGTCACACTTGACCGTTTTGACATCTTATTAAATACCTCTTATCTACCTCCGGGGAACCAAAGGGGGTCAAAAGGAAATTAACAAAAAAATCTAGAAGGGATACAATAAAAAGAAATGAAAATATACACACACCTGCCCATGGAAGTGACAGATGGTCAAATAATTACAATGGACAGTAAGTAGACAATATATTGTATGACAATAATAATAATCTTTATTAGAGCGGAAAATATGTTTAAAAATAATAATCACATCACAGTATTAGGAATTCTTATAAGAATAGGTCGTTTTTATTTTACTTAAAAAACTCACTTTTCACTGACACCAATTCTATGAAACGCATTGGTGAATACGAATTTGCGAATCTACTTCTAGTTAGTACCATTTTATTGTTAATGTTGGTTAGAACGTCTTTTGTGTTTCTTAAAATCTAATGTAAACACAGTACAGGAAAACACTTTTTTATCTGTTGCTGTGTTCTATTTAGTGTTACGCAAAAGCTCGACGACCATAAAAGGCCGGCATAAATAAATGTCAAATGTATTCACAGTGATATCGACACTATTACTGTTAACTACCCAATATTTCTAACTGAATCGCATCCATCGTTCGCTCTTAACAACACCAACTCAACTTAATAAACGAAAACCAGCAATGATATTTGAACAAGATATAAAGCTCACTTACATTGATAGTTGGTAGTTCTGTTTCGAAATCTCTGCAACTATTTCTAATCTAGTTCGTATCTATTTTAATTAACCACGCTTCGTAGTCTAAACCTGCATTCCAGTCTCATTTAGGGTACTTGCTGCACCTCACCATTGTTCCACGTATCTGTAGAGGTATCACACGAACGACCTCAAAACGGAATTCGACCTAGCCGAGCGTAATCTAGCATAATGCAAGTCGAAATCAAACGCGAAAGTTTACGTTACTATTCCACAAGTTAATAAAATAAACTCTATAGAGATAAAGTTAGAGTCTACAACCGATAAAAGCAACGGGGGACACGTGCGGAATGGAGGTATTAATGGAGTTGGCATTTGATAACAAAGCGTTCCAGCGCTGCGGAGTCTAGTACGGTTTATGGGTCGGTTTCGGTTAGTAGTTTTCGTGCAGCGCTTATTGCTGCAGGTTTATTTCCACAGCGATGACTCAAGCCTCGGTAAACAGTATGCGGGGACGATGAGTCACATTTTACACATTCGCGTATAGCGTTTGAGTTGTGATGTTGTCAGTCTACAGTTGGTCTCAAGCAAGCATACCGTACTAGGCGTTTATATCGCAGGTCAACTGTCAAGCGCCTAGATATAAACAAATTGATCAAAAAGACTCTATAATAAACTTTTAGTGTAAGAACAAGATTGTGTATAAGTGTATTTCTAGCTTCTTAGTGTGCGTGTCAGTGGAACGGTCGATAAAGTTGGTGATCGTTCAGTGCTATTTGTGGATTCCTTACATACTATTGGATTTGTGTTAAGGTGGATTAACAACAATGCCGTCGAATAAGAAGCTTATGTCAAAAATGCGACAGATTTTCCAGTGGATCCTAGTGGTTCATGTGGTAAGATTTCACTTTTTGTTATACTTAACAGTCAACAGCTTTCATGTTTTGTAATATTGGTTGAATTACTCTACAATTTCTGCTGTATAATAATGTCTTCAATTAAATTAATTTTGTATTCTGTGTCTTAACTAAACTCTTTGTAAAACTTACTAACATTATTACTAACCTATATAGTAGTTGTTTTAACTGTGTACTTTAAATTGAACAAAAAAAAAAGGAAGCCAAAATGGAGAGTCTAGTAGATATTGATTAGAAGCCGCCAGCTATACGAGGGTTGACTTAACTCTGTTACGAGTTCAGAGAGCAAAGTTTTCTCCCCAATGGTACGTGAAATCTCAGGAAAACCCTGAAATAAAATTCCCAATACAGAAGTCTCTTGTGTCATCTGCATTCAATTGTTTTCCTAAAGTTGTTCAAGCATTACTCAAGGACTTCTTACAGCATTATGAAGTCGCGAATCGGAAACGAAACTGGTACTGTGAACGACGCCTCTTGTCATTCACAAAGATTTATCTTCATCTCATCCGGTCTCTTTTGAATACATTCAATTCAAAACATCACGCCACACAATGTTCCGGACGCTGACAGATGAAGAAGTTCAACAAAGGAAACAAATTTAATCTGTGACTTAGACTGTGACGTCTGTGAACCTTCATAACAATATAGAGCACTATTGTTGTAGTCCCCTATTGACTAACTTTGACAGAACTCATAAACGAAACCATTTACAAGCCTAATCAATAACAGAACAAATCTGATAAAAACATTAATCTTTCTTGTGGAGGTAATAATTTTCATGATAATTGGGTGCAATGACCTTTTCAATGAGGTGTTGACAATTTCTTCCATAATTGCTCCCTTCACAGTAACATTTGTAAGGGTCTACTTAAGAGACCCTCTGCCCTCCAGGCGGACTCGGACTGGCAACTTAGTAATTAAGCTTATTTCCTTCGCTTGTTTTGTCATTTGCTTCAATTGTCTCATCTCCTTGAAAACTTTATACGTTGATTAGTAAAATCATGAGATAGCAAAATAATTATTAAACAAGAAAAATTAAGGACTCAAAATAAATGTAGGTAAACACTCTTGCTATTAAAATAGTCACCACAAAGGAATCAGTTAAATGTTTTTCGTGTACCAATCTAGGCTAGACATATAAGAGACGGGGCTTCGCGCCAACAATCCCGGAATAATTGAAAAGCACGTCCCAGTCTATGAAAGTTGAAAAAATAGAATCTATTTAATTCCGTTGTGCTGGAACTGTTTGCGGTCGCCGGTTTACTGAACGTGACCAGACGGACGTTGGAAACAGGAGTGACCGCGCCAATTGTCCACAGGAATTCTAACGAAATCACTTCGTTAGTCCCTGGCTGTATTTATGACAAAAAGTTAAAATTCAAACCTCGAACGATAGAACCAGCTCACATTCAAAGCGCTACTGCTATGACCAAAGGCATTTTCCAAACCACAATATTCATACGAATTATAAATCACGAATTACTAAGTTTATTGACTTTAGTGCCCACGTTTGCTCAAATGACGTTGCAGATTATGTTTTGTCTTTGTTATTGTAAACAAAACTGACATCATGTGTCTTTAGTGAGTCACATGTCATCTCTACTTCAGAAGCATCTTCTAAAACATCTGCTCACAACAGGTATACTCAACTCGTATATGAAACTACCAACTAATAATTCATGCCACTACTACGTGTAGTATTTCTCACGTACATAAAGATTCGTTATCTTTGTAACGAATCTTTATGTACTTGAGAAAGTTTGGTAAACATCTATATATTTGATAAGCTAATTCTTATTTTCGTTTTTCACTTCGCTACAATACTGCTTTTGAAATTGATTCGAAACCATCTTTCCATTATTTCTATAGAATAATAGCAATGACAACATCATGGCCAATTCATTTAGCTAACCCATAAATTGCCTTTTTACCATGATTTGTAATAGTATTGTCACCACGAACATTCTGCTCAGTAACGGTTGGGGTATTTTCTGTTTTGTGGATACCCAATGAACTATGTAAAGCGTATAGTGACAGTCACGCGACACTAATGCTCGCTATTTCGGTTCGTGCTACAGGAGGCGTGTCTCCGGTATTAATACCCAGTGAGTCACCATTGCCGTCTGAAAGCTGCGTCTTGTCCCATATCCTCCAGTATATTACTCATGCGGGCGAACCCGGAATTGTTTGTGGACGACTTTTTCTCTTTAAAGGTCGCAAGAGGTTAATTACAGCATCTGTCTGACTGACAATATGTTGATAATGGGCTTAAGAATAAGGTATAATTAAATTACGACAGTCAAAATAAATACCTAGATATTTATAAATGTTTTGAGATGATGGATGCTAGGAAACTTGCTGCATGACATCAGTGTATTGTATGTAGGTACTCGAAAGTGAAAGTTAAAAACAAATGAACAAGACGCAAAAATGTATTCAGCCTTGAATAGGATTATCTGAATCCATAGAAACGACGTGTTACTAATCCTATAGAGACAATAAGTACTAGCAAACCTTATCTATGGTGATCGATCATAAATCAAAGTGCGAGAAGAATTGGAAGATTTCTATGTCAAGTCAGATGAGTCATGCACATAAAAATACTTCTCAACAGGATAAGCAGGCGTTTGAAATTAAACACACGTATCTTGTGATTTCTGCATTCCAAGACGCTTATTCATCTCTATTATGTGTTAGTTTTATTGCCGCCATAAAATTTCTTAACCGAGCTGGACCTTTAAGGAGATTAATATAAGAACAAACCGATATTTTATTTCCTAGTACATTTTGCGTCGATAATACCAATACAAGGTCTGTGTTGACTTCCTTCCTACACGTATTTAATTGGAATCTGGTTTGTGGGATTTCCTGGACCACTTTTAGGTTAAAATTATACTACTCAATTTTACTGTGTGGGTACTGAAAAGTTACTCAGTGTATTTTATAAGCTATCAGTATTCCTTGAGAATTTAAAATGATGAACGAGTAAGAAACTTTAAAGTTAACCTTGGTATCAGAATGTAAAATTTTAAATACCTACCTACGATAGATGAGAAAAAAATGTCATCCTAAAGATTTAACTATGTGAAGCTGTGATGTTAAAACCATCTCATGCATATTTATGGCGAGATTACGCAACTTGTCAGTATTTACATACTATGAACATAAATATTCACTTTATGACCCTAGAAGAGTTCAGATTTTGTAATCCAGATTTTCATCTCCATTAAGTGTAATTGTGGTTAACAAACCATAATTTCCGACTTACGTGAACGTAAATGCAGGAAGTAAGTTGTTGACGTGATCACAGTAGTATCAAAGGAACAGAGAAAAGGGTCTGATAAAATACACATCTAAGGCCCGCCACATACTTACAGACGAAATTTAGATTCGGAATTCCGAAAATTAAATGGAATCATTCCGAACGCAGCAAATCCATACAAATTTATGGACCTACCACATACAAGCGATAATATTTTTTATTCGAAACTTTCACACATTATCGATAATCCGTTTCGGAATTCCGAATAAAATTCCGTTTGTAGGGCCGCCCTAATACTACTACTTCTGTATAATATGGGACCATACTTTGTTTTTTTTTCTTTTGCAGCATCACGTATTCAATCTTTACATTAAAGCATCACTTTTAAGATTTTTTGGCTCTGTTGTAATAATATTAGCCCCTATACCACTATTCCCCCATTATGCGATACAATTGATGAATGGGTTGCCGTGAGCATGTGTGCTGGACGGACAGAATTCAATTTGATCGCTTTGAAAGCTAACCCCTTACTGGTGAATGGTGGCATTGATTTGAATCAGTAAATAAAACTAGACGATGTACCTATATAGTATTCGTTTATACATTTTACGAGAATGTTCTCTTTTCAATGTATTAAAGGAACATGGATTGTTTTTTTTTTCATGTCTGTGTATTTCGTTCGAGTCAAATTTTAGAATCGAATGTTTAAATCTCAAAACCTGTGTAAAGATAACCTGGTAAGAAGAACATTTTTAAGCTAAGCTAAGTCTAAGATAAAATTGTGTTTTATTAATAACATACGGTATCACTGGCAAAATATTTGTTTCTAGTAATCGCATAAATGTTTTTGTTTTGTATTCCTAGTAATCGTTGCGCTAAATAAACGTTCTTTGTTTTGTATTCCAGTAAGTAATTAAGCATCACAACAAAATATGCAAATGGGGAACAGGAATCACTGTAGGTAGACATCGCAAATCAAAACGGGAGTAACTGGCAGCCGTTTAATTATGTAAATAAATTTTCATGCATAGCAAGGAATCGTTAAACAATGCGCCAGATGAAGCTTACCCTTCTATAAAAGTTTGAATATAGAGCAGCCCTTAGGGCAGGACCGGGACGTGAACCCTTTATTTTTATATTTTTTCGAGTTATGTCTTTTATGCCTTTCACTAAGTTTCACTGGGCATTGTTTCGGTCAGTTGAATGCGTGCTTAAAATATAATCTTCAAGGGTTCACAAACCGTTTATAAAAACAGTCGGAATAAATTTTTAGTCGCGCAAAGTTGTAACAAATTTTGATTTAAAAAGTATTAATTAAGTCTTTGTGAGATTACAGAATCTCATTAAGATTTATCACTTGTACGTACGTAAGTACGTTTTGGTTTCGTCATGATCTGTCTTGCGCAAATCGTTACGTAAACGCAATGCATACGTAGAATTTTTACGTAAACAGTTCTCGAGGTTGAATCCTTTGAGCTCTCGTGTAATTTAACCCTTAATGAGAGCGGTCGCATAGGCCCTTCGTGACCGGAGGCGCGGAAGCGAGGGCTCATCACAGACTCTAATGGGCTAAAACCACCCCCGGGTTAAACAGACTGATATCGTTTCATTAAAGCAGTCTATGTACGACATACTACAAGGGCAGACGCAAAACGTCTATAACTGATACGCTTATCATAATCAGTTATAACAAGAACGAAAAAATTAACAACAGTCTTTGTAACATATGAAGTGCATTTAATGGTTGTAAAAAAGATGGTCAATAAAAGAAAAAAATACAATCCAAATAGAGTCAAGTTAATGCATCCCTACGGAAAGAATACATAATCCCAGAGCAGGCTATAAAAATTTGTCTTCTCGCACGAACTAAATTTGGCGGTGTCCCCTGAAATGTTATCACCTCATCGTATCGTCGATGCAGGCACAATATCTCATAATATTCTTTATATCCATCCCCATAAACAGAAACGGTCGTGGTAATGACGACCGTCGAGGGGAGAGGACGCCTAACCGGCCGTTACGGTCGTCGGGTATGTGACCGCTGCATTTTATTACCACTTTACTTTGCCACATAATCGACCTTCTTGATAAAGGGCTTCTTTTCTAATAGACGCTTAGTATGCGATGATGTCTCATCGCTCAGAGTCAAAATCCCATGACTGACTTTTGGAAAACTAGTTCTCAATCTTATCAAATCTTATATCGGTATTATGACAAGATAAGTCTCGAAGCAGCGTGAAAGTGTCAAAAAATATATCAACAAATGTTTTACTTATCGCTATTTTGTGTATAATATAAATTGCGTTTCTTTCTATATGTTCTAATGTAAATTCTCTTTTGTTTTAGGTTGAATTTGTAGAAGCATACTGCACACCACGTGACACAGCCAAGCGGTCGCCACAGCGCAGCCGCCGCTCCCGCGAACCGCGCAGATCTCCAGACACCTCCAAATGGCGCTACGACACCCGCCGAGCCTACGAGTTTGACTCCTGCCGACGATCGTATGACTACGAACCCAGGAGACACTACGGACGTGACTTTGAAGACTCGGGGAGACGGGAGTTCGACCCGGAATCCGCCCGACGCCGAGCAGACTACGAATCCGCTAGGAGGACAGACTTTGATTTGTCCGCGCCAGGAGTTTCGAGGAGAAGTCCCGAGAGTGCGCCAGAAGGTTCTACTGAATCACCCCCCGAACCAGCGCCCTCGGCACCATTGAGGCACGACAGACAATCCAGACATCGGTCCCAACTTTACTACGAATCTGGTAAGACATAAAAAAGTACTTAACTTAAATAAGGTCCATCTATAGGTCCTTTATTAGCATCGATAAATTATAAGAAAAATCTTTTACGTTACTTTTGCATAGTTTTATAAAATGCTGCATAGTAAAATAACAAAACTATTTTTATCAGTTCGTTGCTCACATACTTGGTAGTATGCTATTAATGAGTAACATGGGCCGCGTTCATTCATTCATGGACGAAATTGGAATCTATTTCCTTTGGCAACGATAACGCTTAGCAAAGCATAACTACAATTTATAACCACGAATTGTTCGAATTGCAAAATATGATTATGGCCTCTAATGAACGTTATTTGACTCCGATAACACGGATGTGAGATATCAACCTAATAATGATGCAAACCACAGTTTAAATGGGGCTGATTTATGATTTTGTTTGCTGGCACTGTTGGTTTGTAGTGAAATCTAATAGCGTCGTGTTTGAATTGGTGATCTAGTCGAAATTCAATTTATGGTAGTTCTAATCTAATCTTATTATTCGATTAGTTTGATTGGGCTGTTGGATGCACAAAACCTTTTATTAGTCAGAGTTTTTTCGCTCGCTTTATTTAAGATTTTGGTTTGTGGTCTATTTTCAACCAATAGAGTTTTTCGTGCAGAACCTCACGCTTAAGGACCATATCCTAGCAGGCTCATCTCAAGTTTCTAAACACAATGGGCCCTTTCTTCGTATGTAACAATCGCGGCGGGGCCTAGTTAAAGCATTGTTCTGGTGGGATAATCCTGCTTGTCTGGTTTTAGGCAGAGATTGGTTTAAATGAGACTAAATTTGATACATTATAATAAAACTGGTATTACGTAGCCCAGCAGAATATCTCGAATTTTAATATAATTGATGGTTCATTTTCCGGATATATTGTGATGAAACGATAAACCGATTTCCGAGTACGTTCGTAAATCTGCTGGTGTTAACAGAGATTAAGCTTAAGCTGAAACAAAGCTGTCAGCCATAAAGAGCTTAACAACAATCACGTTTTTTCTCTCAAAGGCTTTTCCTCTACCGAGGGAAATGCTCAGATAGTTAATGCGAACCGCACTAGTATCGGAACAACAATGGCGACTTTTAATCAGCCCTTTTGTCATTTGTTCGTCCGTCTAGACTCGGAAAAATGTCGGGGCAGTAGCTGCAGTAATAAGCTGAGGCTTCTAATTGCGGTCTTCTTGCACTATTTAACTGACGTTGATGCTGAGATATTTATAGCTTAGCATTGTTGTTGCTAGTTCTACTTATACTGACTTTTTTATATTACTTATTGTTTGCAGTTTAGAAATTGACTACCTACCAATTTCTAATAAACTGTTTTACTTGATTGATTTATCTGTTTCTTTCTAAGGGAACATTTTCATTTAAATCATGTCCCTTCGATAATCACTGTACGCCCAAGTTATTAATGGCCACACACCTACCTCCGAAGCGATTTCTGAAAGACATTTAACACGTTAATCGCGGCAATTTAACAAATTTCGTGTCGTGGTCATTCACGCGGAAAAGCAATTACTACACGTAATGACGTCACTTATTCCCCCCTTGCCTGCCCGTGCCGAGTGCTAATAGACAATTTGCCCAGTTTTTGATGCCGTTTTGTTCGAGTGACGTACCCGTCATGTCGAGCTAACAATTTTGAACAACACCATCCCTAAAATCATACCTTTTCATGATGTCACATAGTGGAATAAAACATTTTTTTTATCTTTTTTTATAAACAGAAACAGAAATTGTTAATCACTTATAATAAATATGCAAATTTTAATTATTTTAAAGTAGGTAATAACAAGTTATAAAATGAAAAATAACAATACCACTAAATGAAGCAACGGAGAACACAAAATTAAAAATAAAGAACAAAAGCCTCGTCTTTGCAGCTACGTTGGAAAAAGTAAAAAAGGTCTATTATTAAATGGCAAGCCATACTTGGGACACGATTCGTTAAGTCTTTCCTATCGTGGAGAGTTTTAGAATCCAGAATTTTATGTTCGTGAGGCATTCAGAAGGAACCCTTTGTTATACGAAGTAAGGGATCCTCATTAGGGTATTTTACGTTGCTTTGGATAAACTTAACTTTTTATGTATGGTTTGTGAGTTGTATTTAATGCACTTTTCGGTTCGGGAAGGGGAACATTTTCTTTAACAATTTTGAATCATTCATATATGCGGAAGTTAAATAAATTAGATTCATTTATCAAGAGTTACACAAGTTTTATCATATTTGATTTTAAGTGTACTCCCATATAGTTTTTAGTTCGACTTCCCGACTTTTTTGCATTTATGGGAATTAAACCTTATACTAAGACTTATGCTGAAACAAAAATATTGTTAGCGTATGTTTTTTTCATTTATAAAGGCGTGTTCAAAGGTGAAAATTTTATGCTCATACCTATAAATGATGATGCTTGAGACATGTCGAGACAACCTCAGACGTAAGAGGACAAGTAGTGAATTCAAGTCTAGCTCGTTATTTGTCCTAGTTTCTTTTAAAGGCCCTACAAAAACGCGTTACTTTCATCTTCTCTAGATTTAAATTCCAAATAGAATTTATCATTTTCACTTCTCAAGCTTACGCGCTCACTAGACATGAAATAAAACACTTTTATCGGATACTAGCGCGGTTTTATTGAAAGTACTTTGGTAATTAGTTGGTATTTGGTTTGATTTTTAATTTTCCCGGCGTTTCGGCACCTTTGCAGCTGCCGTGGTCACGGGGGACTGAAGCTACCCGTGAGCCTACCCTCAAGCGATGAATTTTTTTCAGAAATTAATTTTTAACATTTTTTTTATTAATTGGTCTAAGTTGATTTATATAATATATTAATAATTTAATTTTATGTATTAATTAATGCTAAAAATAGAGAAAATCTACTGAAGCTTCAGATAGCTTCAGTCCCCCGTGACCACGGTAGCTGCAAAGGTGCCGAAACGTCGCGAAAATTAAAAATCAAACCAAATACCAACTAATTACTAAAGAAAGTAGTTTCAATAAAACCGCGCTAGTATCCGTTAAATGTGTTTTATTTCATAATTTATCATTTACAATTCATAAATGATTATTTTTAATATTTGCCTCTTTTGTTACAGAATCTTCAACGGATGACCGATCCTCATCATCTGAAGAGGAAGAAAACGAATTTGGCGAATTCGATCCATTTGCAACTGCTCCGTCTTTACATTCGCCCGACAGCGGTCGTTCGGACCCAAGATACGCGAACGCACCGCGCCGTAACCCCAGCCCTTACTACTACGGAGACTTGTTCAAAACCCCTACTCCTGCACCAGTACCATCAGCACCCACCGCTTCCACAACATCATCTTCCCGTGGACCTCGATACAGGAAATCTGCCAGTCTCGACGCTCCTCACGTTGCTCCCAGACCAAACCTTCCAAAACGATTCTCTGTTGCTGAAGATGGCTTCCGTGAACTAGAGCGGTCGTCATCTTCGTCCGGTGAGAGCGCGTGGATGCCGCCGAGGCGTCGCGGGCGCGACGCGGCCGGCTGCGCGTGCGCCGCGCCCGAAGATGTAGAGGAGCATCGTCCATCTCGCAGCGTCTTTTACGTGCCGGCACCGTTGCCTCGCTGGCCGCAAGAGATGACCACCCGACAGATTTATGAAACAGCCTTTGACTGCAAAATTGCACGTTCCGACGATGACTTGGACGACTTTGATCGTGTCAGTAACCACCCTGCGCTATTACAAGCCGAAGAGCGCAAGGTTATTTCTTCCGCTTCATCAGCATTTGAGGCTGTTGAGCGCAGTGAACCCGACTACAAAGGACGCCGTAAGGTGACAATGAAGACAGATAGTGTTCGGCGATCAAAAATTCCTACGATCCGCCAAAAGAGGGAAAATGAAGGGAACGCCTGTGCTTTATCTGAGGAGCTGGAAAAAGTTCATATTGAAGAAGAAGATAGAACTGCATCAACTTCTCAACTTCCACTGAGAGGGTATACGCCATCACCACCATCGACAGCCCCATTACCAGCAAAATTTCAGAAAGATGGATCTGCAATGAATAGTATAAAGAGTGCCCCAAATTTACCGCAATCGCAGCCAGCACATCCACGTTTGAAGGACTTAAGACTGCCCGTAAAATCATTAAGGGCACGGGAAACACCTACCAGTAGTGATGCTAGTATGGCTGATGTAAAAGGTTCAGCTTCTACCGAGCTGGATATAGGACAAAGACTGAGAGATTCAAGTCGTGAGTCTCGTGATGGTGATGAAGACAGACAATCAAAAGACGGTATTTTTTTAGAGATTAAGGGTCGACCCACTTCCGATTCAGACACACCTGAACTGAATCGGTATTCGGGGCCAAAGGGGGTCGGCCCTATAATGGAATTTAAGGGAAGGCCAGGCGTTACTCGTCCACGTCGTAAATACTCGAGTACAGAAAGTATGGCTACGAGCAGCAGTGGAGGTAGTATGGAATCACTCCGGAGCAGTAATAGCGAAGGAGATAGAAGTAGTAGTAGCTCCGAGAGTCGCCATTCTTCGTCGCTTAGTTCTCACAGTTCGGACTCGGGAAATGTTCCTTTTACAAAATCACATCACATGCAACTATCGGGGTTTGGGCACCATACAGCTAAGCTACATATTCTTAGCCCAATATCAGATAAATCTTCTCAAGAACCTGCCTCCGAAACTTCGGACAACAACAAAAATAACAACTCTCAGAAAGTGTCCCCGGAAGATGGGGAAACTGGAAATACAACCGTACAAACTACTGTAGAAATTGTTGCCAAACCTAAACGACGAGCATTACAAAATAGAAATATATTAAATCTTACGTTCAGACATTCCACAACAGGCGATTCAGAAATACAAGGATCTGATAGTGGAATATCAATACATTCAAGAGAAGGTGTTGATTCACGAAATGCTTTCATAAATTTTAAGAATAGTAATACTGAGGAGGAACGTAAAGACGATGACTTAGATTTATCAGATCTTCCATTTGACATGCCGAAGTTGAGAAGGCGACGCGCGGAAGCTGAAGCGGACTTAAGATCCTTGCCATTCGATATGCCAAAACTTCGCCGAAAGTTGCGAGGACAATCCTTACAATTGAACAATGATTTTGGAGGAGCTATTTCGAATGCATCTTCCAGCCAAAGTGTCCAAGATCTAAATCAAGGTGAGCATAAATGAAACTTTTTTTTCATCATTATTTATATGTACCTACTACCTACACTGTATACATATTTTACTACTAAAATGGCGCACTGAATTTATATACAATACGTCAAAACTGTCTTTCATGTCAATCTCAATAGAATGTTCTAAAGGAGGGTCTGTCGGCTCTGGTAGATCCTCGGCTTCGCCTAATTCGAAACGATTGCGACCGCATTATGCCGATTAAGACGTATGACTTCAGATTGCTCCACACGAAATCCTCCGGTCCGACGCCCCCCCAATATTTAATTTGGTTGAGTGCTTTTTGAGGGAACTTTTTCCTGTATATGTTGGGAGCAATTTGTAACCGTTCACTTGAGTTAAGAGTTCGAAACCTTAGAGGATAGCGTGTTTGACGTATAATGAGATGTGGCGTTCTAGCTGCTTATGTTTTGAACCTTTCTATTAACTTTTGGGGAGTTCGCAGAGTTTACCCTTGTGTTTTGTGTAAGACATTGATTAATGTGTGTTTTCTTATTATTTCCAGATAACAAGCATCGTCCAAAGTTAACGTTGAATTTTGACGGCGGCGCTAGCAGCGGTTCTGGCAGCTCTAAGGGATTGCACTTGAATTTGGGCCCCATTGCTCCGCCGCGAGACTTGGTTGATGCCTCTCTCCCACTCGATAGACAAGGGTAAGTAATCCATTTGTATCACAGATATTACAAACTTTAGACAAAGTTTTTATGAAGTTGTTTCTTAAAGCATTCGTTTTAATTTATTATATATTTCATCTTCAGGTGGTACCATGGAACGTTGACTCGTGTGGAGGCTGAAAGTTTACTGAGAGATGCTGACGAAGGAGCTTTCTTGGTTCGCAATAGTGAATCAGCCAAACATGACTACTCCTTGAGTTTAAAGTAAGTATTTCTGTATTAACATTGTCCATAAACATAACAATAAAAATTCACATATTATTATCTAGCATCGATTGTTTTATCTTTATTTTTGGTAATTCCAAAATACATAAGTTTTGTTTTATCATAGTCTTATCATTTTCTCCTTTATTTCAGGTCAACTCGTGGATTTATGCACATGCGAATTTGCCGAAACACTGAAGGGTACACCTTAGGTGGGGCTGCCACTGCATTCCCGACAGTTCCCGCACTCATGAAGCATTACGTCACGGCGCAGCGGCTTCCAGTGAGGGGAGCTGAACACATGGCACTGTCCACTCCACTGCCCGCTGTGTTACTCTGAACATCCCAAACCGAAATTTTGGGATAACCAGTAGAAGGCAGACATGCCAAAGCCAAAGTTGACTACAATGCCGGCAATTCGCTGAAGCGGCAATCTGATCGTTTCAAGGAAGCATAATGATTTGCACCTTTTGCTTTTTGATTGCAACAGAATTGTATCTGTTTTGTATAGCTTTAGAAGACCCAGACAATGATACCAAAGACTTAGGGAGCGCTTAGCGGTAAGTTTGTTAAAAAATGGGCTTTTGTACATTTTACGCAAAAATGCTGTTAGTGCATCATGCAACGTCAAGCTAGTCCCAACACCGCAGAAACCTGTAAAAAGTAACATATTATTTATTCGCGTATTAATCTTTAATATTTATTTCACATAATACCTTGTGAACTATGTATTGGTATAGATACTTATGTTTAGTACTTACGCTTGGTATTACTCATTCATTATTTATCGAAGTATCAATATGATACGATTTGATTAGTGTTTATTAAAGTGTACTCCATGTCGATTGACGCAAGCGATTAATATTCTGTAACAATAAAGATAATCATTTTCATATTTAACAATAGTATCTACTGTGTACTTTATATGAGTCATTCGTAATAAAAATGTGTACTTATTGAATTTGCGAATGCTTATTATCCGTTGTATGGCCTAACTGACGCTAATAATAAAGGCTAATATAGATTAAAGTCGTAGGACCCTGTAAATGATGAGTCATTGTTTGAAAATCTTCGAAAATGTAGTTTTGCGTATGTGATTAGTTTAAAATGTTGAATAATGACTACAAGGTCAGTAACGCAAATGGCTGTAAGTAAATCGATGTGTATACTACTACAATATAATGTGACAGCAATGATAAATAGAGCCTTGGCACGGAAATCATAGAGTATATAATTGAGCGGATGAAAATACCGAGTGACTCATCCACTTTGCTGGTCACGAAAACTGAATCGATTTTAGTACAAAATTTGTACACAAATAACCGTTCCCGTGGTACTGTAGCTATTGTTATGAATACTTTGTCTAAGTCGTATTTATTTGGTGTGATGATTTATTCGATTATATTACCTGGCTATAAATAAAGTATTCGTAATATACCACTATAAAGCGTAGAATTTTTTAACGAATTAGCAATCATAGACTGTAGTTATGCCAGATAGAGTCGCGAGGAGCTAAAGTTTAATAATAGAAAAAAAAACATTGGCCAATTTTAAATGATTTTAAGTAGTTATAGTTTCGTACTAATATCGAAATGGATTTCTTTTCATGATGATAATTTTAACCCCAGTGTAATGGCACATGATATTATTAAGATCATAATATAGATGAGAGTAAATCGCACGTGTTATGTAAGTATCACACTGACTTATTTATATTTTTTGTTATATTAGAATTAAGTAGGTTGTAAAATGGTGTATCGGGGCCCTTGCTATTTTAATGTTTATAAGTAATATATTATTTTTTCACTTGATACGGTTTAGTTACACAGGCTGTTTTATAATAGCCTCATAAAGCCGAATATGGTATATAGGGTACCATGAATATAACACCGGAAAATTAGTATAAACCCTAAAAACCGCTACATGGCTGAGAATTTTTTTATTTTTATTTGTAAGTAAAATGCATAATGACAACCCTAAACGCTAATGGACTATTGTATTCGATAATCAATCCCATTAATGGGGAAAGGAACATTTTGGTCCAGGGTTGCCAGAGTTTTTTTTCTTCAAAAAAGTGATGGTTTTTAGTGTTTCTAATAATTTTTCGGTGTTGTATGTATTGTATGGTATACTATCTACCATATTCGGCTTTATAAGGCTATTACCAAACACTATAATATGTTGTATATTTTGTTACAACGATTGTGAACCAAATTCAAGTGATTGTATGTTGTATTGTTTTCTGTGATTTTTAACGTCGATATAATGAGAGCCAAAAATATTGTGAATAACATAATGATTTCATCGTATTTATTGTGAGGTACCGCTTTATTCGTATTGATGACCCATACTTATATATCTAAGTTGTTTACGGCAACACGATCTCAGTATAATCTTCCTTGGGTTAATTCAGTTACCTTAGACTTAATTTATATTAATTTGTACCTGATTTAAAAATTTAATACGTTGATTGAGACTTACAAACTAATTTTAACAGATTTATTTTGTTATGGTAATAATTTTAGAATACAGTAGATGTAATGTTTAATCAGTAGGAGTGTATGATCGAGCGAATTTTTATGTGAAATTTTTTGTGTACGTAATCTATAAAACCACCGCAAAGCAGCTTAAGCAAG
The DNA here is from genome assembly GCA_950108535.1 of Agriphila straminella. Lineage (NCBI taxonomy): Eukaryota > Metazoa > Arthropoda > Insecta > Lepidoptera > Crambidae > Agriphila > Agriphila straminella. The sequence continues at coordinate 13,531,465 of OX467320.1, forward strand.
CGTGCAACTAATTTTAATATATTTGAATACTATAGTTGTAATTATAAGTGAGACTTTGATGTGTGAAAAACAACCTTTTTACCATTCAAGAAGGATTCCATTTCAGTTGAGAAAGAATAGAAGCAAAGGCAGCAACATCCAATTTTTCCAAAATGGCGGAAAATAGTACACTGGCCTGCAAAAGTACACAGTGGCCTATGTTCATACAAACGAGGTAACTTTGAAGCTTTGGTTCTCCGCCCAGGATTAAACGGGGTGTGATCTGATGATGGCCATTCAAAGACTAAATGAAGGAGGGCCAGATTGCTAAAGAAACCCAAAGGATTTGAAAAGTCGTTTACACCAGAGACCGTACGGCCTTTAGTGTTACATTTTCCATACTTTTGATGTAACTTAAGCTTTTTATTTTTTTTAGTGTAACCCTGACCTAAACGACTCTTCTAATCCATTGGGTTTCTTTAGCGATCTGGGTCTCCTCCATTTAGTCTTTGAATGGTCATCATCAATTCACACCCCGTTTAATCCTGGGCGGAGAACCAAAGCTTCAAAGTTACCTCGTTTGTATCAAAATAGGCCTGTGTAGTACTAAGTTTTGCAGGCCAGTGTATTTTTGGTTTCGAAGCAGTGCAGTCTATGGAACATTGCTGTTATTGCTACAAATTTATAAATTTAACGGTGTTTTGTTATGAGTTGTTGCTGTTTTTGCTGCAAACTTATTTAGTCAAACAATAAAGCTGATTTCACATTAGAAGACTGCATTCGAAGTTGCTTTTAATGACAAAATGATGTTGCTGCCTTTGCATAATAAAATTGATAATGATTCAATTAAACTTGATACCTTTTGAAATTGTGGTTGTTTTTCATGGTTAAAAGTCTATTGTAGGCCCATAAAGAAAGTAGGTTAAAATACTGGGATGAAAATAACTTATATAATATTGGAAGTTTTTGAAATGTGTCAAAATTTTTTCAAAAGGACGTAGAACGGGTTGGGTGTTAGTTAAAAATTATAGCTTATAGTAGTTATAATCAATTGTAATTTGAAGATGTAGTTTGAAATTTGATGATGAATAAATTCCATAAAAATATTTTCTTGTTTTAATTCTTATTAACGTATTGACAATGAGAAATTAGCTTCAGCATTCATACTTCAAATGCATTCAGAAAAAATGGATTACTTACTTACTTTACTCTTAACAAAGGTGCAAAAAAACAATAATCTAATGATGGTATAAACACACAACTATGTGACACCAACATGAAATAGAAAAGATATCGATGCGCAGCGAGGGAGATGGCGTAGATTTTAATATTACCTAAAAAAAGTCTTAATAATCAACTCCCAGATTATAACTTTATAATCTTTTATAATTATAAAAGTGAAGGGGTGACTGACAGACTATTCCACTGAACCTAGAGACTTGAAATTTTGCACATAGATACTTTATACAATGTAAACATCCACTAAGAAGGGATTTTAGGAAATTCCACCCTTAAAGGGTTGAAATGGGGGTACAAAGTTTGCATGGAAAAGAAAAATTAAATAGACATTTCAACTTGAATCTTCGTATGAGTACTTCTAAAAACAAATAAGCAAACACGTGTTTCGTAGTTTTTCAAAATTCAACCCTTTAGGGGGTAAATGGGGTAAAAAAAGCCCAACATCGATATGGGTGTCGTTATCGAGGTTTTATGGGATGTCGATTGCGAAAATGGCATTTATTTTTAAGTCCAACATAGTGGCCATGTTTCAACCCCTAAAGGGGTAAAATGGAGTTCATGTTTTGTATGAAAAAATAGCAATGTGAAACTTCGTAAAAGTACTTTTAAAAACTAACAACTTTTTAAAGCAAACACGTTTTTTGTGATTTTTTGGATATTTAACCCCTTAGGGGTAAATGTAGCAAATAAACCCTTAGAATAGAATGGATATGGATGTTGTTATTATTGAGATTTCATGGAATGTTAATTACGAAAACGGTAGTCCAAGACGGTGGCCATGATTCAATCCCTAAAGAGTTGAAATGGGGCTTATTTTGTATGGATTTTTATTATCAAAAAACATTTCGACTTGAATCTTCGTCGGAGTAGGTACTTTTAAAAACTAAGCAAAAACACGGATTTAACCCCCGACCCCTTGGGGGTTAGTGCGTAAATAAAACTAAAAATAGATAAATAGATATCGTAAAAAGGTTTTATGGGATGTTGAATGGGTTGGCATTTATTTTGAAGTCCAACACAGTGCCATGATACCCCCCTAGACGCAATAGATCTCCAGACGCACCGTGGGAACGCACCTTGAACAGTCTAAATAAAACGCATCCGCTAGATGGCGGTAGGCTCGACGCGGAAAACGAATGCGGAATCCGCGCGAGGAAACGTAATAGGATAGGTACGGTCAAATATTGACTTTTATTACAAAGACAAAGGATTTTACATAAAAACTATCCCATCTATCTGGACTGATTTTACCGCCATCTCACATTTCTTTAGTGAACAAAATAGTTTAGTAAGAGCAGCTCAGTCGGTAAGTCTCTGGGCGTTTTTTTATTTACTACAGTTATATTTAAAATGTGTAGATGGCGCAATTCATTAAAACTAACAAACTCGGAATCTGATACCTTACGATAAGAAAAATAAATTAAAAGCAAAGTTACCGCTGACCGATGTAGAATAAATGATAAGAAATAAAATGAAATGAAACGAACTGAAATGATCTTTTCAACACACTTGCTCGTAAAGTGAGCCCTAATACATCGCTTTTAGAGCCATAAACCGAGCTATAACAAACGCGTGTAATAATTATAAAACACTAGTTCGTAATAGAAAAAACCCTACAAAGTTAAATTAGTACCTTTTACTGCAAGTTCTATGCGCGTAAACAGAGCATTCCCAATTAAGCCGGGTAATACAGTTATTTTTTTTGACAACAAAGACGTTTTATGCTGCTGAAAATTCATATATACACAATGATATTTTAATATCATTAATATCATTGTATATACATTTTTGAAATAAATAAATGTGTAAGTCCTTAATTAAGTCAAATAATTATATAGGTATTAATATCAAATTATTGATAGTTCACAATATTTTGTTATAAAATATTATAATATTTGCATTTTGTCACTTAAAATTATAATTTTGAAGTAAGCTGTATGCTCCTCACCCCTTTGTTCGCAAAATATTCTTGCGTTGGGTGTGTGAAAAAAAAAACAAAAAAAACATGCGCGGCTTTTCCCATAATTATCATATTTTGTTTTTGTCGTATTTGTTGCTGTGTGATAAATTACTTTGTGTTCTCCTCGCAAATGTGTTGAAAAACGTCGTATGAAACTCGTGAGCTCTTGCTTATTGCACACTTGGCTGAGTTACGCCCTCAACGAGCAACCTAAGCTAACTTGTCTCATAATGTACTATTATTACACAGAAGAATTAACTAACTCGTTGATTTATATTGCCATGAAATAGCAGATGTTTTAATCTAATTTTTTCTTCCTCTAATATTTCATTTACTTACTTATGGATAACAAGTAGGTCAAACAAATAAAACTGTTAAATTAAATATCTTTATTGCAAATAAGGCGCGTATTTTAATATAGAGCATCATAAAACTGAATCCTTCGGTCACTTTTACGACTTATATGCACAATATTATTAAATCATTTGCTATATTTTTATTCCTTCCCGAAAACTCAACTTGAATTCCAAAAACGCTTACTGCATGGTCATACACATATTTAATAAATTACCAGATGACATGAAATTATTGACATTCTTTAAATTTAAACGAAAACTGTTTGATTTGTTACTTGCAAAATTATATTTATCAGACAAAATTTAGTAATTATATGACATGTTGTAATTAAAACTTTTTTACATCTCTCATATTCGGTAAGTAGGTCCTTATTACCCCCAAATGGGGCTTGCAGGTAACCAATTAGCGCTCTAAGGTAATAATGTAGCTAGAAAAGCCCTAGGGCGGTAAGTAATTAAAAAAATCCTGTAAGTAAGTAAAAATCCGGTAAGTAATTAAAAAAGCCCAAGGGCGGTAAGTAATTAAAAAAAGCCCTAGGGCGGTAAGTAATTAAAAAATCCAGCAAGGTGGCTGAAGGTTACATTGAAGATTCCATTCAAAATAAAAGTAAAATTACGGAATTATTCAGCTTTCAAAAAATGAAACATCTTTCTCAAGAGAACATACATAAATTAATTTGCACATCAAACTAGTCGATAGAACATGTTGGACTAATTTATACACAAGACCGCAATGTAACCATGTTCTAGCAAATTAAATGATTTTATTATTATTATAACTTTTACCTAGTGCTGGGAGAAAATTGAAAATTAATTATATTTTTTTAGGAAATTCAGTCCCCGCTTTATAAGAATTCGTAAGAAGATAAATATCTCCGGACTAGATACCGAGTCGACCCATCGTTTTAGGATTATCCAATGACCGTAAACTGCGTTGTCGCATTAACTTAATCATGTTAAAAGATATTCACAAAGAATGAGGAACTTTAGATTCTTCGTTGTTTATAAGTTGATTAGGAATTCAGTTGTTTGTATAATGACCTGTGGTTTTAGGAAGCCTTTGTGTACAATTTATTTTTGGCTAAATCTTCGAACATCATGCTATAAGATGATTTTAAGGTGCTAGGATAATAATTAGAAACCAGGGGCCCTACCGGCTAACTTATCGAACTTCGGCGGGTCTGCCGAGCTTCAACTTTAAACGGATAAATCGACGTAAGCAATTTCGTATTATACTATTTTTCTAAAGTTATTTGGAAGATATCGATGTTCGTGTGAAATCATCAATTGGGGTTCGCCATTTGGGCCAGATTGGGGCTCGGCTTATCAGTTTTAATTTGAAGCCCGGAAGATTTTCCGAAGTCTATTGGGGCCCGATTTGTATATTTTAATTTGAAGCCGGACAGACTCGCCGAAGTTCGAAGCGTTAGCCGGTACGGCCCCAGCACAGTGCTTTTAAATGTTCTTTGAACCGATATAAGACATAAGGTTTTATTGGTCTGTCTTCACCGAGTTGCTTCAACTTGCAAGTCAATTTGCGTCAAGCGCATGCTATTGCATGGAAAAGCGCACGTGCGCACCATTGATTTAGTAAATTTGACTTTTTTGAGAAGATAGGGCATGCGCTATTGCATGCCCTGAGGCATGCGCTATTGCATGCCCTGAGGCATGCGCTTTTGCATGCCCTGAGGCATGCGCTTTTGCATGCCCTGAGGCATGCGCTTTTGCATGCCCTGAGGCATGTTGAAAGCGCAAGAGGAAAGCGAAAGCGGATAGTCGGCGTGCGCTATTGAATGTTTTGAGGCATGTGTCAAATGAAAGTGAAAGGGAACGGGAAAGCGATCATATGAAGGAAGACACACCTTAACGGTTCATGCGTAACATTACATGAATCATTTTGTGTTAAATTAATGCTAACATAATATTATAATAATTATAATTTTGTTTGAACATTCATTTTTGTTGAGTAAAATTTATAAAATGCCTATACCTACTATAAAAATCTCCTCTACTCTTGTTAATTTATAAAACAAATAATAAATAATAATTATGCAAAACTTCTTATAAATAACAGAACAGATCCGAGTCGTGATCACAAGGAAATACGAAACGGATAACTGTCGCGTAAACAGTAAGCGAGCGAGCGAGCAGAGCGAACAGAGCGAACATCGAGGAAGGAATAAGGTTAATTGTCCAATTTGCGTTTTTGTCCATGTCCAGCATCCGTGAATAGTGGACTTTTTTGTAACTTGCCGGGTCAAAAGTTGTTGTTTTGACGACTTTTATTAACTAGTGGCCACCTGCGGATTCGTCTGCGTGTACAATTATTTTTCTATCCCTCGGGAACAGTACGTACCTACTTTTGTTCCGAATGAAAGGTACCCTATGTCATTTTCTGTAAAGCCGGCCTAGACAAATGAAAACTGCCCTTTTTAGGGTTCCGTACCAAAATGGTAAAAAGGAACCCTTATGGTATGACTCTGTCTGTCTGTCTGTCACAGCCGGATATCTCGAGAACTACTAAGGCTGAGTTGCACCATCTAACTTTAACAATAACAAGCTTGTTAAAGTACTTACCGGTTAAGCAAAATATAGCCAAAATAGAGGTTGCCAGCCAGCATGATGTCCTTTGACAAGTTTGATGTGACAAATAGGTAGCATTATCATTTGACGATAACTTTAACTTTGACAGCGTTTTGGTGCAACTCACACTAATGGTATCAACTTGAAATTTGGAATAGTTTAAGGCTGAGTTGCACCATCTTAACTTAACCATAACTTTAACAGATACAAACATATCTGAGCCAGTGGTCAAAAGTGGAACTAAGATGTTATTACATATTGTTACCTAGGTCACGCCATAGACGACAGCGACGCTGTCATCGAGTCGGATAAGTTTGTATCTGTTATAGTTATGGTTAAATTAAGATGGTGCAACTCAGCCTAAGATGACGTTTGCCCAACTATTTTGCAAATAAGAAAGAAATAAAAAAAATATAGCAACAATACTGTAGTAGTACTTAGCTAAAGCTTTTGCAGAATACATTATGACAAATTAGTAGGTACTAATGCACTTTACGGAGCTAAGCGTGGCTGCTGAAGTTATAAATAGTGAAGATAAACTAAGCCAAAGTGAATAATAGGGGGTTTCAAACTGAAACGGGAGTAGACCGGGCATAATTATATATCCGGCTGTCTGGAACACATGGACTGGTGAATTATGTATGGAAGGCTAAACTGGGTCGTTGGTTTAGTAGTGAAGGAATGAAAAAGAAATTGTTCAAGTTTTTGTAAGCTTATGCTGGCTGTAAGGATCTTGAATTATTTACACCTTATGTTTTAGGGTTCCGTAGCCAAAATGGCAAAAAACGGAACCCTTATAGATTCGTCATGTCTGTCTGTCTGTCTGTCTGTCCGTCCATATGTCACAGCCATTTTATTCCGAAATTATTAGGATAACACAGTTGAAACTTAGTAGATAGATGTATTCTATTAACCGATTAACGATTTTAACACAAAAATAAAAAAAAAAAAATAAAGATTAAGGGGGGGGGGCTCCCCATACATGGAACTGAAACTGAAAAAAAATTTTTCTTCATACCAATACGTGCGGGGTGTCTATAGATAGGTCTTCAAAATGACATTTAGATTCCTAAGACATTTTTTTCTCAAAGTCAACCGTTTGAAAGATTAACACTGCCAAAGTGGTAAAATGTGTGTCCCCCCCTCTAAATTTTGAAATAGGTGAAAAATCTAAAAAAAATATATGCTAAAGATCTTAACTCGTCAACACCCGCTGTGCCCTATCGGGCACAAACAACAATAGAAATCTATTGTTGTATTGTTTTAAAAACATTCACTAAAAATTTGTTTGAACGAGATATAGTAATTAGTTTTCGAGATATATCATATTTTCCAAAACCGCAAATATAACTTTGTCATTCATACCAACACTGTGAAAAACAAAGTTATTTTTACAGACGAAAAATGATAGTGGTATTAAATATGGTATGGTATATAAGGTAGCTACGGAACCCTACGGCGCGTGGCCCGACACGCACTTGGCCGGTTTTTTTTTTGTATTTAGGATTGTAATTTTTATTCTTAGATGATTAGAGTGGTTGTCCATTGATCGTTATCGATGTTGATGTTGCTTTGGATAATCAATTGAAAACTAAGATGAAATAATTTGGTTGAAAATATCGATCAGTCATGGTCGTCCGTCGATCACAAAATCAAAAGGCGATATGAGGATGTCCTTACTTTACTGCCCATGCTCAAGTCATCACATTGGCTCAATGTGGATCGGTGGTTGTTTATGATCGTATATACAGCCGGGACCAAAGGCTCAGAAAGACCTCAAACTCGCTTACCCCTTATTACAGAAAAGATAAATATAAAATTAAATCGGATGTGTATGATATCTTAGTTAAAATATTGCTGTGTCTACCCCCGGTTAAAAGACGGTTTCAGGGAGAAAGCCTGTGGACCCACCAGTAGGGCATAGTGGTGGGACCACGGTTAATAGGGGCTCTTTTTAACCGACTTCATCAAAAGGAGGAGGTTCTCAATTCGATTGTATGTTTTTTTTTTTTTTTTTTTTTTTATCGTTGTTCGCGCGTATCTTCGACATTTATGGACCGATTTCGATAATTTTTTTTTTGTTCGATTGAGTTTTCTTGCGAGATGGTCCCATTTAATTTTTTTTCAAATCGGTTCAGTAGTTTACAAGTAATCCTGAAAATACTATGATATTAAATCAACTAACTTGACAACTTTGTTATTTATGAACCGAATTAGATGATTTTTTTTGTTGGGGAAGGGATACCGTTGTGTAGTCTTTTTAACCGACTTCAAAAAAAGGAGGTAAGTTTTCAGTTTGTATGTTTCTCCGCGATTATGTCACGTTTGGCTGAGCCGATTTTTCTACCTAAATAATATACCTACACTACCTAATGCAGAAGGTACTTACACTAAAAATAAACAAATAAAAAAATTGTTTAAAAAACAAAAAACCGACTTCAAAAAACCTGCCTCTAAAAAAAGGAAGAAATAATATACAAATCATTAGATACGCATTATCATTGTTATAATAAAACACGTCAATTGAAGTCGGGTGGGGCTTTTAGAATAAAAAAAGGAAGATGTTCTCCAGCCCCACCCGACTTAGACGTGTTTTATTATAACAATGATAATGCGTATCTAATGATTTGTATATTATTTCTTCCTTTTTTTAGAGGCAGGTTTTTTGAAGTCGGTTTTTTGTTTTTTTTAACCGACTTCATCAAAAGGAGGAGGTTCTCAATTCGATTGCATACTTTTTATTTTTTATCGTTGTTCGCGCGTAACTTCGACATTTATGGAACGATTTTGATGATTCTTTTTTTGTTGGATTGAGTTTTCTTGCGAGATGGTCCCATTTAATATTTTATTATTAAATCCCATTTATGATTTTTTTCAAATCGGTTCAGTAGTTTTCAAGTAATCCTGAAAATACTATGATTTTACCTTGACGACTTTTTAGAATACCTTTTAGACGTTTTAGAATTAAAAAAGAAAGTTGTACTCCAGCCCCACCCGACTTCAATAGACGTGTTTTATTATAACAATGATAGTGCGTATCTAATGATTTCTATATTATTTCTTGCTTTTTAGAGGCAGGTTTTTTGAAGTCTGTTTTTATGGGTCAAGTTTTATTGCACAAGTCGCTCTTTAAGACGTATAACTTAGCGTCCAGAACTTTCACTAGCTGAGGCCTGGAGCTGCATGGCACTAACTGGTTTCTCAATTAACCATCCGCCTTAGTTAATTTATTTACTAAAGCTTTTCGCAGGATTTAACTCGAGTCTGTGCTATCGAGCCAGAGTTGTTAAAAGATGCAATTTTACTTTTAATTTGAATTCGATCTTTTCTTTGTTTCACTTTCTTTTATTCGCTTTGTATACGTCTATAAACTTTACAATTATGCACTTTTGAATATGTTTAATTCTATTGTATAAGATTAATATTGTTTTAGCTATTGCACCATTAAAATATTTTTTTATCTTTATCTTTATCATTTGTCAAGAGAGTAAAATTAACAAAACCTTGTTTTAATGAATAAGGTTTATAATGAATTTAAAATTTAACTAACATTTAATAAGTACTTACATTTTTTTTTTGTTTGCTTTGAATAACTTTTAGATTTCAAAAAGTTTTGTTACTAACTACTTTTTCTGTATACTTTAATGGAACTATAGGTCTTTTTTTAGATCCATTTAAAATCGCAAAATAATTGTATGACCGTTTGTTTCCTTAATAAATAAAAAATAAAAATAAAAAATAACGATACTCATCTATCTCATTACCGAAGTTAATTACAGATCTAAGTGAACTGTCGTGTTAAGTTTTCATAAATTGATTTATTATGTTATCGCATTGTTAATTGGCGAGAGTTGTCGCTTTAAAAACATTTGGACCTGAAAATCAGTGTCGCAATAGCTGGGGTTGGAGACCATTAAGGCTAATTACTTTCCTTATAAATTGTATTGTAAGTAGATATTATGTACTTTTTGTAAACAAGTGTATGATTTTTTTCACATTCACTTTCACTATAATCATGCCAGCCTCTCTACTATCTCGACGGGAATAAACGAGATTGAGTTCACATCAGGATCGAATAAACGTCAAAAATCTGTTATTTTGGTACGGTCAACGGCACGCTGGGCTTCCACGACAGCGTAATGATATTCAATCAATTTTATACTTAAACGCAAAGCTATTAAGGCTCAAAATATATTACAGTTTAGTGTAACCTCATGTGCTGCTGACTGTACATAGAAAACGGTTTCCATGGTTTCCATTGTAGGTACCTACTGTTTTGACGTTTAGTCGATACAAATTTGATCTCAGGATCGCGTTCGGGAGTAACCCCCCGGTAAGTTGACGACCTCCGTGGTCGAGTGGTTTGCACGCCGGTTTTCAAGGTGTCACCATCTCTTGAGGTCCCGGGTTCGATCCCCGGCTGGGTCAATGTAGAAAATGAACTTTTCAATATTGTCTCAGGTCTGGGTGTTTGTGATACCACCGTTGTCTCTGATTTTCATAACACAAGTGCTTTAGCTACTTACCTTGGAGTCGGAGCAATGTATGTGATGTTGTCAAATATTTATTTATTATTTATTTTATTTAAGTTTAACGTTATCGTCACGTCCAAAAACAAAGTCGCATAGAAAAAGGGGAAACTGACTGAATGTCTGGAACAAGGAGAAAGTGACAGGAATGATGTCGGTCATACGGAAATCGTCTAGTTGCGATTTAACTTGTACATCTCAGCTTTATCTCAGCGATCAATGATGACCGCGCGACTTGGTGAAATGCAAAGCTCACTAGTTTATAAGTATAGTAGTGTGTTTATAGTAAAAGTAGTGTTGCAGCCTAAAATCAATACCTCATCCCTCTCCTTCCACTACCATTTCCGAACGTGCCTGTCACGTGACTATCACATGGACCTTGCACCAGTCGTGTGTCAAAAACTGAACGGTAACGTGCGCGCGCGCCTCAGTGTTTCAAAAAACTTCTAAATGCAGTGAAAATCTACAGGCAGCTACCCTGTAAGTACCTTTTCCTTTGGTTTTAAAGTTGTGTCATCGATCCCTGCTAAAAAGGTGACGTAAGGTGGGCGATACTTTGATAAAGCCAAACATCCTCTTCATTGGCAGTGGTGAAGCGTTCAAAGCAACCGCAACATCTAACAAGTAGTTTTTAAGATCATGACTGTAAATAAATTATCTTTGTATTCAGCAAGCGTTGGTGCATCGTTTCAGCTGGGTAACTATCCTCTCCAAGACTCCTTTAGCCGTCAGTTCTGATCAGTCTTGTGAGTCTGCTTGACTGGCAGTGACAAAATCACTACTCCTAAAACTTGACTCCTTGCAACACTCCATCTATTACCTTAGGTCTCCTGGTATCAGATATCCTGGTGTATTAATATATTTATCTTACACAATTTATGATAGGTTAGGGCTGAGGAACTAAAGGTCGTAGGGATCTAGGGAACGTAGGGAATCTCTCAACCCCTTAAATTGTTCATTTACAGTTTGCCGGTGCAAGTAAAACAACAACACGATTACTCAAGAAAAGCTTATTTCACTTTCACTTTCACTTTCACTTAGTCTTTAGTAGAGTGCTTTAGTAGCGTGGGAGTAGATTCGAATGCGAGTGCTTTAGTGGTTTTGGTGCCTTTCCAGTGAGCGTTTACATGCTTCCAGTACAGTGTCATTTGACTAAAGCACTCTACTAAATACGCTACTAAAATGTCGATTTACATGCTTCCAGTGCGAGGATAGTTTTGCGCGGGAGGTGAGCGGGCGGCGCGGGCGCGCAGGGGGTTCTACTGGAAAGCGATGATTCCAGTTGAAAGGCTACTAGAACGCTACTCTCTTTAGTCATAAGACGACCGTTTACAACTTTACATGTTTCAACTAAAGCACTCTACTAAAGACTAAGATAATATAAACCAGCCTACACTAACATTTTACAGACAACCAATTTTTCATTTCACATTTACATTAGTCGGCAAGCTGTTCAACCGTATTAAAATCAGCGCACACACAGCCTTAACTTTCATGCCACAATTCAGACCAAGTTCTTAAAAACATTTTGTGGAAATTCCATCCTTAAGGAAAATTCCCCTCCAATTTTCTAATATTACTCGTGACAATGTAACAGCTGTCTAAGTTAACGATTCAACTAGTTTTTACACCAAATTGAAACTAACCATCCATTATTATCTTTCCATATTTTGATTCATTACTGACAAACTAATTAACCTGAGTGTTGCTTACTTACACGTATACAAAAAGATCGACCCGAAATAGCCCTTCTGACCTAGTTCGTCATCCAGTCGATCGATTTGAACGTCGAGTTGACGAACAGTCAACAAAGCCGTAGATAGGATAGTATAGTCAACCAACTCATCATTAGAAAGTCATATACAGGTTGTTTGGTAAGCCTTTATAAGGGTTTTACCAAACACCCTGTATATGACTTAGTAGAGCCAAATAGGGTAGATGGGGACCATCAAACTGAACAACTTTCAGTTCAGTTTCAGTTGGTCCCATACAACTCTGAAATCGCGAAAAAAAATAAGCTGTTTCATACATTTTGATGTTTTCGTTATTAATTTTTGTATGAAACAGCAGATTTTTTTTCGCGATTTCGGAGTTGGTCACATAGTGAAAGTTGTTTAGTTTGATGGTCCCTATCTACCATATTCAGCTTTATAAGGCTATTATCAAACATTCTGTATAGAAATAAAAAAGTTTTTTATATTTTTTATATATTTGCTCATAGATAATAAAATCTGCTAACTATAAGTACTAAATCTTTTGACATTAATCATCGTGAAAAATCTATACAGTATGTATGGAACGCAATGTAACGCCGGCGCCGTTCGTGAAAAATCAAGGATCAAGGACACGGTGACATGACATGACTTAGTAAAGCTAGGGTTTCCTAGGATGACGGTGCCGTCATATTACGGCCGTAATTTAGCGGCGTAGAACGTTTTCTATGTAAACATACGGTGCGCCATATTGTTTACTTACATAGACAACGTTCTACGCCGCTAAATTACGGCCGTAATATGACGGCACCGTCATCCTAGGAAACAGGTTTTTTTTTCTCCAAAATGTCACCTCACCTCACGTGTCGCCGTCTAAGTATTTGAAAATAATAGGATAAATGTTTTTAATTCGAGTATTCCTTATCATTAATATTCATTTAAATTAATCAAGATTGGAAGTTTCTAAAATACTGCTGCAAATTCGAATTGCTTTCGCTACATAAATATTGAGTCTGGTCTGAGTCTGATGCATAGACTTTGCTCTGAAAGGATTAGAATGCACTCGTGAGTAAAATATTAAGTTTATCTTTAGACTCCACTCGTCGTTGTCCTACTGCAAAATGCTCTTTGATATAATTGAATTGGGCATATGGGACATATGAAATTGTTAGAAGCGACATTATAAAGATTAAACAAAGCACATAGGAAAAAAATGTAAATAAAAAACAGACAATTCAAAGTAATGGCAAAATGGGAACTTGTTTAGATTAGTCAACTCACTGAGAGTACTTAATATAAAAATGGTGTACTTTATTACAATTAGAAAAGGGTTTTTGAGGTGAAGTGGCCTTTTAATGGGTGTCGGTAAGGTCAAGGGAGTAACGAAAATGCGTTCTGTTTTGTTTTTTATGGTATTGAGGCTGCTACTCGTAGTCGGCCTGGCTATTGAAACAGGTATTACTATGGTTTCGACATGACGTAAGAAAGTGTATTTAGTTTCTTTCAATAAGCTATGACTTTTTTGTACAAACATCAGTATCGAATCCTATTAGCTTCTCAATATAAGTATCTCTAATATTACGATCTATCATGCGCGTAATAAATCGGTATACCTTTTGTAGGCTCTCGTATTTGATCTTCTTTTCTTATTTCTTTCGACTCAAGGCAAGCTTATGGAATTCGGTATTGTGACTATCGATCTAAAGATTATAATACATAATATTCTTAATGTAGTTTGGGTACAGTCAGCAGCACGTCAGGTTATACAAAACTAACAAAAATCTGCAATTTTATTTTGAACCTTAAGGTGCACCCTGTACTAAAATTGTCAAACCTGAGAGGTTTTTAATTAATAAGTTGTTAATAGAAAAGGGTTTGATAAAACTTTAGATACGTGAATTCCCACGTAGTCGTTTGTAGAAGTAGATAGCAAATTTGTCAAAAGCGGCCACCTTTAGCAGGCTACTTCTAGAAATGACTACAGGGGAATGTACCTTCTAGAAATACTTCTTAAAAAATCCATGTAAAGATTTTCACCGCCGTGCTACATTCAACGCTTTGACGCCCGGAAAATGTATTTCTATTAGATATATTAAAGATAATGAATCAGTCTGTGTTTATAGTTCATGTAGAACAACATTCAGAATGATGTTTGTTAACTATAAGTTAGTAGATTATAAAAGTGAAATTTTAACAATTTTATTTCGATAGAATCATTTTGCAAATATGTAATTATATAAATAGTAAGTACAGACGTCTTCTATAAGAAAAGAAAATTCTTGACCCAAAGTATTAATTTTACAAATCAGAAATTAATTAAGTTAAAAAGGTTAAAGTGAATTTACCCTGTTTTATTAATTAATGAAATTCTTCAAACATAAGTTAAGAACTTAGTAGGTAAGCAACTCGTAATTAACACGCGTACTTAAAAAGTATGGCTGGTATTCAATTTCCAGACGATGCAGATAAAAATGCCTTCCGTGGCAGGTGGTAGGTATTGAACAAAATCCTAAAAGTTTCCTCCTATACTAAGTTGACAACATTTTCATAAAAAATGATCATAATTATAATAACATAAAACCGACCGTAGGTACTTATTACCTACTTCATAATTTTTGACCGTGCGCGGAAAATAAACTGTGTTTCAGTGTAGTGTTCACTGCCTATTATAAGTGTTGTCTTCGATTGGATAAACTGAAAGAGTTCGTGAGTTGCATTTGAATGGGTCTTAAATACTACACGAGGTTACGTGCTATCGAATAGTGTTACCTACTGAATACTGAACGTAGATCAAATATTTATTCTGTGACTTTCAGTTGTTACTGTTGGTTGGGTCTTGATCAAGGAAATTATAGGAAATTACCTATGTGTGATTGTAACCGAATGTCGTTTGGTATGTCTTAATACTTACGTACGTTATTGCTATAATTTCAGTACCAATGTAACCAAATTTAGTCTGAGTGGAATTTTATAAAATGTAATTTGTAGACCACGAAATCGTGAAGTTTGATAGGATTCAGACAAAATATGAATAGTACCAATAACTAGCTATAATTCGTATTTTTCCAATAGTCTTATAAATATAACTTTTTTACTACGAAAACAAAGGGTATGTTAAGATACTTAATATAATTGAAAAATACTAGAAAAAATCGACTCACCCGTAGCAGCTCAGACGGGATCCGAACCCGCACCCTTGGGATTCCGGCCCAATGCACTACACATACACACAAAAAAATCAATAAAGGGTATGTTTGTCGTAAAATTGATCCTTTCCTTCCGCAGTTACTGTCGTATTTCCATTTTAACCGTGAATGGGTTTGACGTTTGGTCCGAGATGTATGGTCCATACAAACCTATCACTTGGATTAATAGAATTCGTGACTCGATTTAGGAGAAGACCCTTGTAGGTAGGGGAGACCGGGGATGGTTGACTACTTTTTTACATAATCATACATATTTTTTGTGTTTTTATACATACAGACAATAAAACTGCATCGATGGATAGAAGAACTATTAAACTTATAAAAAAATATAAAAACTCGTCCATTATTCAATATAATGATCATAATTTAACGCATTTTACAGAACACCAACTCTTAGTCAATTTACCCTGGGTCCGGGGTAGATTGACTATATGCCAGGGGTAAGTAGACTTACGTAGTACGTAGTACCAGGGGTAAGTAGAGTATCAATAAGTGACAAATTATGAAAAGAGCCATGTAATAAAACTTTTTATTGAAACGATTTTAATCAGGCACAGACATTATCTTACAATAAGTTTTTAACAAAACTATCATTTTTTAGTTTTTATTTAAACATTTATTAGTTTCATTAATTAAACAGTTTAAAATCAACTTTTCTTACGCTAGAAATTAAATGCACTACCTAGTTTTTGTAGGTTAGGTGGGTCGACTTGCCAG
Organism: Agriphila straminella; assembly: GCA_950108535.1. Classification (NCBI taxonomy): domain Eukaryota; kingdom Metazoa; phylum Arthropoda; class Insecta; order Lepidoptera; family Crambidae; genus Agriphila; species Agriphila straminella. The sequence continues at coordinate 13,547,746 of OX467320.1, forward strand.
GTGATTTGGCAGGCGATTTTTGTCAATTAGCGCTTTTTATTGACAATCGCTTTCAAACCTAACTTCTAATTTATTATTCGATTTTACAAGCGATTATTGATAAAAAGCTCTAGTTTACTAAAATCGCTTGCTAAGTCGCCTGCCAAGTCAACCCATGTAAATACCACATATTAGGATTTTTGGACTTGAGGAGTACGGTGGCGCAGTGGTTTAGCGCCTGGCCCAGCGATTGCGGAAGTTAAGCAACGTTTGCAAGGGTCGGTCATGGGATGGGTGACCAAGAATTTATTATCTCGAGCTCCTCCGTGCTTCGGAAGGCACGTTAAGCCGTTGATCCCGGCTCTTCTTCCTTACCACCCATAAGCAAGGCCTGTGCCCCAGAAGTGGGGACATCAAAAATGGCTGATGGACAGGATTTGTGTGAATGGAGATATCCACGCAAATCTAATAAAATTGTAGATAGCAGTACACTACACGCGTAATGAGAAAAAAAACAAATTCATTATAACTGTCAGATAGGAATAGGAAGCGTGTTGTTTTTTTTGTTCTCTCGTTTTTTTGCATTTTTTGTGATCGGACTTGATTTACTTACTAAGTAACTGGAATATGCTACAACTTTCGCCCACTGTTTTTATAGGATTTTTAGGGAACAAATGCACCTTACCTACCTACCTACCTTAATACCTACCCCCGGTTAATGTGACATCCCTATTGAATTTAGTTTATCTTTATTTGATTAGATCTTTCAACCATTTCTAGATAAATAATAAAGATTGCCATAACTATTGGAACTGGCTGGCAAGTACAGTCAGCAACGAAAATTGTTTAACGCTTTAGTACTTTGTCTTTTTTTCTTTTTGATTAATGTTTCAAACTGTGAGACATCTGTCAAGAATGTTGCTATGACATAGTACTAAAGTGTTAAGTGAATTTCGATGCTGACTGTACCTACTGTCGATGATCAATAAATAATCTGATTGTCTGAACAGATGTTCGGAAAACCATAATTAATTACTCTCATAATCAATCTCCTTATGATTTCTCGGAGCAATCTGGGGGGGTTACTCCCGAACGCGATCGAGAAGCTGAAATCGAATTGGTATCGAGTAAACGTCAAAACGGTACAATGGAAACCATGGAAACCGTTTTCAATGTACCAAAGTAACAGATTTTTGACGTTTATTCGATCCTTGGGGCCTAATCGCGCTAATTTTCAACGATAAAACCAAAGCTAAATCGTTACCGTTTCAGTTTCGTTTACAAAAAATACTCGCTTTAGTTTTGTTAAAATTGTTGAATACTCTGCCTTAGGAGTCTAGGATTACAATCTGGGACAATTTAAGTGAAAATTATGAAGCTTGTCCATCAGCCATTTTTGATGTCCCCACTGCTGGGGCACAGGCCTTCCTTATGGGTGGTAAGGAGGATGGGCCATAACCCATGAAGCTTAACCAAATATTTTTAGGTAAATATAACCTAAATAACAACGTAACGATTTTGGTTTTATCGTTCAGAATTACCGCGATTGGGCTCCTGATGTGAACTCGATCTCGTTAAATCCCGTCGAGAGTAGGGGAGATGGTTTAAAATTGGAATAGAATTTCTGTTAATTTATTTCGTCTTAATTGAGATAAATCTTCATATTTTTGGAGCAATTGAATACCACAATGTAAAACTAAAAATTTAACCCAAAAAGACTAGGATTTAATTTGCAGTTTCCATGCCCGTATACGATGGCTTTCATAACATTCCGACGCAAATAAAAAATTAACTCTGTCAAAGAGTTTTCGGGGATCAATCTTCAAGTTTTTGGATGATTGTTTAACACAATGTAAAATTAGAGATTAATTTAACTCTGCACTGCACAGTGATTAATTTGCAGTAATGTAAAACTAGGAATTTAACCCTAAACCGACTGGGATACAGTGATTAATTTGCAGTTTCCGTGCCCGTAATATACAGAGGCTTTCATAACATTCCGACACAATACCCGACCGTGCTCGCTGTATGTCCGCCTAGACATCGCGAAAATAAGGTCTTAATCATAGACTTAAAAATTGGAAAGAAAAACTTTGGTCAAATAACGCCAATAAAATTTTAATCATTGAGGAGAATGTAAAATGTACAATTAAACATATTTTATTCATCACCAAAATTATGTCTTGCTGTTGATGTACCGTTTTATATAAAATAAAAAATAAAATTGTATACTCATTATTTGTAAATTTTATATTTTAAATATTTAATAATATATTTATTTATTACTTACTGGCACAATAAAGATGAAAAAATATTTGTAATCAGGTAGTCTTAAGAGTATTTAACCCTTCGATTTTATAGTTACCTTGTAAGTCAGTGAATTATAATCTACGTACTCGTATGTTTTAAAAACACGCTCTAACCTAACCCCATTTAGGTTGAGTGGAGCGTCATGTAACTCAAGATCACTGTTTGTAAGGATCGTTATTTATTGTTTTTTATTACTGCTGAATGATACTAAATACAACTGTTGGCTCTGTGAGCTGTAGACCACGCAATTTGTGGCATTTTTGAAAAAAAAATCGAAATGGCTGATTTTTTTTCGACAAATTTCAAAAACCTTATTCCGCAAAAGGTCTGTATAATTATCGAAACTGCTCACAAAATTTCACGAGAATCGGTTGAGAAATGCGACCTCTAGAGGAGAACAGACGGACAGCCGGACATACGAAAACATTTTTGCCCAAGCTGAAATTAACGGAGATGCTTCGCTTGCCTCCGGGTGAATCTACGCTGTTTCTTACTTCCTGCGTCATTGTCCTCACTCGAAAATGTTTAAAAATCCAATGCATCACAAGGAATAAATAAAAAATATGCCATTACATTAGAGTACAATAATAAATTGTATTAATTTGCATATTTTAGATTTATTCCTGCATTGGATTTAATAAAAAATTCGAGTGAGGACAATGACGCAGGAAGTACGAAACAGCGTAGATTCACCTCTCCGCGCTCGCTCTTTCAAAAAATAAGATTTGTGTTGTGTTTGTTTGGTGTTAAAAAAGTAACATCAGGTACTTACATAACTTTGTTTACTCTATGGTCTAGCTAGACATAATAATTTAACGTGAGTAGTAGACATCTGCGTTATTGCATGTTGCTTTTGATAAGGCGTGTGTTATTTTGTGCAAATATTCGTTAGGACAATGCTGTCCGTTTTAATCTTTTTTTGTTTTAATAATGGCAATCGACTAATGAAGGACAATAAATACTGTCTCGCTGTCCATCTGTTCTCCTCTACAAGTTGAATTTCTCAGCCGATTCTTGTGTTTTATGAGCAGGTTTGATTTTAAGATCCTATAAATGTTTTTTTTTCGATTCAGTTTTTCGATTTTTTCAAAATAGCGGAGATATGGGGACAAATCATATTTAAGCCATTTAGTTTTAAAAATAATTATTTTCTAGTATCGGTAGGTAGTATCTAATTATCTTTGTCGATTTGTATTTAGAAAAAGACAGGTTGTTCTTAAGTTTAGTGCTAAATACATATTTATGTCGGGCAGTGCTGTCAAAGCAAATTAAACTTTATTCCGGAAGTGGAGCAGCAGGCAATCCTTCGCTGCTACAAAGCAATTGACTATAGTTGCGAATTTGGATCCTGTCTTATGACTCTGTTTTGAATTTTGAATTGTTAATTGAATACGTAGAAGATACAGAACATACATTAGAACCCTTGAGTTAATTTAACTAGAAGTAAAGACCATTCAGGACTGGATATAACCACAGATATAACTAATACCTAGTACTAACTGAAAATTATTCTTAGAATAAATTGTAAAAACGGCAGCCCTGTTATCAGTCTGACTGATGTCAGTCTAAAGACGTGTAATCCCTCTCATACCAACGCTAATACCCCACCAATATCCGATTTTTTTTTAAATATTGTCATATTGATAGCCGAGTGATTTGACATCGAAGCTCGGTTGTGATTGAAGCGTATTTGAGAAGCTTAATCAGTCAATCAAGTAAATCATACTTATCTGCCATTGATATATATTTCAATTTCTAGCAGATTAGAATATAGCACAAAACCTTTAAACTTGAGTTGTAAAATGCGATTAAAGATATAAGTAGATAGGTATAGTACATACTGCGATAAAATATGCAATGTCTAACCCGTCTGATGGGTCTACTTCATTTGACATATTGCATTTGGATGTGACATATTGCTACTTTTCCTTGGTAAGTTTTTTTTTGAGACAAGAGAAGTAGGAATGTGTCACATCCCTCTGTCAAATATAGCTGATAGCGATGTTGACGACACTTTGCGCGGTAGAGCAAGCGTATTGACATCATTCTGCTATAGGAGAAGAGGCCTAAGACACAGGCATAGAATACTTAGATATAGGTATTACCTATTAGGTAAGTACTTAAGTTTACTGAGTAAAAAAATTTGGTAATGGAGTCTTACAGTGGACCATAAGTTATGATGATGAAACTATCGTAGGTACTAGATGTACGTCCTTTTCTACTGAGTTTCAAGTGTCAAGTTTGCGCTTAGGCTGGACACTAATAAATAAAATGGTAAGACAATTTGTATGATTCATAAATCGTCCACCAGTCGCTAGTAGTCCACTACTTACCGTCAACTTGGCGCAAGTGTTCATTTAGACCTGTCATTTTGTTGTTTGCTATCAATTTTTGGATGTTGGAAGCGGATTTTCCATAAATAAATAAGATCAGCGTTAGGTACACTTTGGGTGCCTTATCATGTGCTGAGTCTGAGCATTATTGTGTACCATTTAGAATAAGCTATTAAGAAGATTGTGTTTTTATTTAATTTTGTTAGATTTTCTTCTATTAAGAGTTAATTTTGGATAACTGTATAAATTCTAAATATTTTCTAAAATTTAATTAGAATAATTTTAATTTGTTAAAAGTTGTGAAACGAACATTGTTGTCACCAATAGTTTAACTTCCGGTTGGCGCCACGGGTGTGCTTTTCCGTAATGGCGGACAGGCTTGGCGCCGGTCGGCATCGGCAGTATCGTTGGGACCGCCATCGAGGATAGATGTTCTTATTAAGACTATCGTTACTAGTGTTACTCTTTCAAGATATAAATATTTCTTTGAGATATCAAACGTTGTTTGCTTTATCTTCGCCTGATTTTTATATCAGAAGCGGAATAGAGTCAAACGCCCACAAAACATAGGCTTCGGATTCGGAGTATAATCCGCGCGCGATGAGAATGAGAACGTAAAGCGGACTCGGTCAAAAACGACAAGTAACGGCTATCGAACGCGGCTGAGCGAGGATGACGGTCACCCCTTGCATCTCGTCCACATGTCGTACTCGACCAAGTGGTAAAAGGTGGAGGTCAAGGTTGCGCATCTCAATTCACAGGCCAGTACAAGTGCTTTATTTTTTTTTCTTTTCTGCGTTATTTCTCTCGTTTACAAAAAAAAATTAAGATTTGTCTTTTCCGTATGACTTTTCGGAAGAAATTAAAGAGTGAGAGTGAGAGAGAATAATCAATTCATTAATTTTGTAATGCTTTTAAGATTGTGCTTGAATAAATGACAATAGCGTAAGCCATTGTAATGACATGTTTTTCCCCTTCTCGTTATGATTAATGAATAATAATATTTTAATCTCAAAATATGACATATATATCAGTAACCTTGAAGAATTATATTAACATATTTTATTTGTCTCTTGAATGTTTTTTTTTCCATTATAATAAATTAGAATGTGTTCAGGAATGAATAACGATTGGATATAGTATTATTTACTTTATTAATGAAATATGAAACGATGTCTTATAATATCCATTATTACCTAATACTTACAGTAACTAAAAACTCCTTTTTATTAGATAATGATTCTGCGCGGTGATGGTTTTTCCAGGTCTTAAAAAAAAACAAGATTGATACTGCAACAGAACTGCTGGTTGAACGTGGTAGGAGACAGAGCACATTCGTCCGTCTCTACCGAGGACTGCGTGTGGTGCGGAGTGGAACTGCGCCTCAGAGCGGTGCCTACAAGGAAGCGCGACTGCAGCTGCATCAGGGCACAAGGGCGGCGCCCAAGCGGAGGCGGAGGCGCAGGGCGCTTGACCAGCGGGCGCCGCAGCAGGGTGGCAGCGTTCACGCAGGGCACCAACAAGGTGGCAGCGGAGGTGCGGGGCGCACCACATCAGCTGTAGCGAGCGTTGTGCGACAAAATGGGGAGCGTATGGTCAGGTGAAGTCTGTGTCTTTTTTTTTATGAGTAGGAATAAAACTGTATTAATCTTAAAATCGTGCAATTTTAAACTTTAGTTTGAAGACAATCTTAATTTAACATAGTTTAGTGGTTCTTTTTATATATTGAATTTTGTTTATGGATTTAGAATAATTTGCTTAAAAACGATGAGACGGGGAACCTATGCCCGATTTCGGCTAGAAATTAATTGTTAAAAATTTATATTTTTTTGTGTTTGGACTTAGGTATAAAGTGAGTGAGTGAATGAGTTTAGTAGGATTATTATTATTACTTTATTAAATTTGCACACGCCCAACTACCCCATCACATTTATCTGAATTCCTGTCCATCCCAAGTAAATAAATCCATTAATTCATTCATTCAAGGTTGCCTAAAAGAAATCGCTTTTTAGTGATAAGGCCGCCATTTGTATGTCTCCTTTATATTTGTATTGTTACTTGTTTGTTCTGTGTGTGTGTATACAATAAAGAGTATATATATAATATATACATAAAGATTTAGGTATGATAACAAAAAAAAAAATTTTTTACCTAATTGTAATTGTAGCTTGTAAAATTCTATTTATTTGATTTAATTTGTACTTTACTTTGAAAATGAAATGTTTCAAATATGAACTTGAGCAGCCCCTGATAGTTTATAATTAATGGTCGATGCAGCATATTGCTAAAGTTTATAAAATAAGTTTGGTTTTCCAATATTTATTACTGGGTTATTTTAATTTTAGCCAATTTAGTATTAAATTAATTGTATCATTGATATGTTCATTCAATATCAAGTTTTTTTTTATATATTTTTTTATCATTTGTCATTGTCACAATAATAGAATTATCATCAGGCAAAGTGCAGTAGTGTGCAGCGTTGCTTGGTCAATGGAATACTGTTTGTTTAGACTGGGAAAAGAGGTCCTAATAATAAATGCTCCCTTGTGAGACTCCAAATTTGTTCCCCTAAACCACGAGTAATACATTTGGGTTATTTTTTTTTAAGTCAAGTCTTGGTATTGGTATATTGGTCTTGATTCAAAATACTTACCATAATTTTTAAATAACGCTATTAGTTAGTTTAACATAACTTTTTCATTTATTTTTTGATAGAATGGTTATCAGGGTAATTGATGAATTATCCATACCTATTAAGGATTCTTTTTTAATCCTTTTTATACTCATAACATGGGTTTTGCCAGTGAAAGCTTGAACCTGTCTGAAAAGGTTCCAAGGTTTATTAGAAAAGCTAGTACTGGAGATATTTCTCATGCCGTAACAATCTTCGTGCAGATATGGTCACAACCCTCCGGATTCGTGTAATTCGGGGATTTGTTTTGTATAGTATTCGTCAACTATGAGTCAGTCAGATGGATCGAATTTCTTTAAATGACCTTAGGTGATTCATAAAATGCGAAATTTAAATTATTAAAAAAAAAGCATACGATTTTGTTGTCAGATTATTAAAATGGTCATTGAATGTGTTTGCAATTTTTATGGGACTTTAATACATTCAATAGTTTTAACATAAATATTTGTTTGTAGGTACTATGATTTAGAATTTGTCTCAGTTGGTATTATTATTCCAAGTACTTAGCTTTACAGATAAATTATATTTTTATATAGGTACTTTTGGTTCGATATTTTCCTCTGCTCGTAATCTACGTGTTTTTAATAACTAAGGGTGAGTTGCACCAAAACGCTGTCAAAGTTAAAGTTATCGTCGAATGATAATGCTACCTATTTGCCACGTTAAACATGTCTAAGGATATCATGCTGGCTGGCAACTTTTTTTTTTGCTAACTTGTGCTTAACCGGTACTTTAACAAGCTTGTTATTGTTAAAGTAAGCTGTCGCAACTGATCCTTAGAGTAGTTTGGGTATTGTTATTTTTTTTTCTCTTGTGTAAGTTGTCTAGAGTTATTTAGTTTTAGGGCGTATTTAAACCTTTAATGAGTTTATATGTTTTGATTCGTTTATATTAGTGTCATTGTAAACCTCTAGAAAAGATAGGCTTCTCAGGTATTCAGGTATATATCATCTGAGTAACATTGTGCGTGTATGTATTCTAAACTAATGGCGTAGGTTTTGTTTGTTTTTTTTATTGAAAGCTAAGGACCTGGACAGCCACGACGGGAGAATGGTGCCCGTCGCTAAATGTGTGGTCAATGCTCGATGTGCGTTGAGTTACGTGTTGCGCTAGATTATAATTATTGTCTAGGAGGGGTTTAGTTATATTATTCACTAGGTAAAGTGTTGATATTTATTTCCTCGACAGTGATAGTGCTTGTGTAAATTATTTGTTTTATGCTGGTCTAATCACTCTAAAAATAAATCAAAATGAAGTTTATTTGCAGCTGTAGAGCTGTGGTATACGCTAATAAATATATTACACAATGGATTTAAAATGGAGCAGCATCAAAGTGAAAGTTTGCAAAGGTTGTCAAAATGCTTATTTTTAGTTTGAGTAAAACTTAGTACATCGGGCTATGCGTAAAGTTCAGTCAGTGATACCTCTTTTTGGAAGGCAAACCTTGGATGTTTTGGTATAGTGTTACAAAGATAAGTATAGTATTATTTGTAAGAAGTCCAAAACGATCCTGTGTAGGTTCTTCTTAGTACTTTTGTGTGATAAATTATTTTTCACCTCTCCAGCACGAAAAGGGCTCTTTTGGCACGTAAAAACTCGCAGCAAAATCGATTTTTGCTGCGAGCGTGAGGCAAAGTGTTTTTTACTTTTTAAATTTCTAACACCCAACTTTTTAAAATAATAAAGAAAAAGAAATAAATGACAACGAGAAACATGTAAAATGTGTAAAATTGATATGTGATCTGTCTACGTAATAAAATGATAGATAGAGTGCTTTATGGTGTCATACATGGATTAAAAAGTAAAAAAAAAAAATGCACGGCCAAGGAGTTTTAAATAAGGATTGTAAAAAATAAGGTTGATAATTCGAAATAAAGAGTATTGACGAAATGAGGTCGCAATGTATGAAATAAATATAAAATAAGAAAAATTAATAAAATTTATTAACAAATTAGTGTTTTACGATTATAAATAAATAAATAAGATGGGATATCAATGAATCAGAGAAAAACATAGCGTAATGTAAAACAAAACGACTCTCTCTGTCTTTTTTCTTTACGTGTGAAGAGTAATGAAAATAACCTCACTTTTTCATTTTGTCAATGTTTTTGTTGTTATTTTGAGCATGAAGTAACTTTTTGAAAAAGTAACCGTTGAATATTCTTCTATATATCATTACCTATTTTTCTATATATTATTCGTGAATAAGAGATTAATAAACTTTAAGTATTATCAAAAAAAATATATAATAAATGAATATTTTCTTTGTCTTTGCATATTTTTATAGTCGAGTGAAGATACGAATATCGTATTTTTAACCGTAAAATAATCAAGATCGTTTATGAAACTTCAACATAATATTTTTATCTGCTCAAAGTAAAGAATATTTGATTGTTTACCGTTGAATCAAAAATAGGCCAATTTCGAATATACCTTAGTAGCAGCAAGCTGGTGTCAGTGAAAGAGATGAGAAGTAAAGAAATCCGGAGATCCTGCTTCAAAGGCCGCTAGCCGGTAAGGCCATTAGTGGCTGTGTTTTATTGATTTATTTTACGAGACTGCTACTTGGTTATTTATTAAGGTGAAAAGTTGTATGTTTAACACGAGACCAAAATTCATTCTTTTACTTAAGCGTAGCAAAGCGTTCTTGGTCAATAATACTATTTACTTGTGTTTTTTTTTAGGGTTCCGTAGCCAAAATGGCAAAAAACGGAACCCTTATAGATTTTTGATGATACACACACTCTGTAGTTTTATACTTTTGTTATGTCCAATAATTTGTCACTAAGATGATTGTTTTTGTATTTTAATTGTGATTTTGCTTGGTGGGTAGCAAGCAATGATAGAAAGAATTAAAAAGCACTCAGATGATAATATACTCAGATTATTCGGTGGAGTTTTGAATGCTCTTTTTGTTATAATGTAGTCTTATGTATTTTTCACATTTAATACTAAGAAAGATATCCGAACCCCTTTGTTTTTTTTTGTACCATAAAATTATGTACACTTATAAAATACATATAATGTCATTATAATTTTTGTTCTTAACAAAAATAATTAGTGGAAGATAGATTTCTAAAGATTAATTATGGTTTTAATGTATTGAGAGTAAAGTATGCAGTAGACTTGAGTATAAGATAACGATTGATTAATTAACATTATATGGATACATTTCGATGGTTGATGGTAAAGTGTAGTAGTACACATTGTTGAGAAATGGTAAACTGTTGAAGGGTAGTAGTACCCAGGGGTGGTACCTGGTACCCAAGAGTAGTACCTAGTACCCAAGGGTAGTAGTACCCATTGTTGATGAATGGTAGTAGTACCCAAGAGTGGTGGTAGTAGTACTCAAGGGTAGTAGACGTTAGTACTATTATATATTCTGTGGTAGTAGTACCTATTGTTGATGAATGCTAAACTGTTGAAGGGTAGTAGTACCCATTGTTGATAAATGCTAAACTGTTGAGTTGAAGGGTAGTAGTATCCAAGGGTAGTAGTACAGTACCCATTGTTGACGAATGCTAAACTGTTGAAGGGTGGTATTACCCAAGGGTAGAAGTACCTATTGTTGATAAATGCTAAACTGTTGAAGGGTAGTAGTACCCACGGCTAATAGTATCCATTGTGATGAATGTTAACTGTGAAAGGATAGTAGTACCCACGGGTAGTAGTACACATTATTGATGAATGTTAGCTGTGAAAGTATAGTAGTACCGTAAGAATAATAGTTGTACCCACGGCTAGTAGTACCCATTGTTGATGAATGTTAACTATCAAAGGATAGTAGTAGCATAAGAATAATAGTAGTACCCACGGGTAGTAGTACCCATTGTTGATGAATGTTAGCTGTGAAAGGATAGTAGTACCAGAAGAATAATAGTAGTACCCACGGCTAGTAGTACCCATTGTTGATGAATGTTAACTATGAAAGGATAGTAGTACCATAAGAATAATAGTAGTACCCACGGGTAGTAGTACCCATTGTTGTTGAATGTTAGCTGTGAAAGGATAGTAGTACCATAAGAATAATAGTAGTACCCACGGGTAGTAGTACCCATTGTTGATGAATGTTAGCTATGAAAGGATAGTAGTACCCACGGGTAGTAGTACCCATTGTTGATGAATGTTAACTGTGAAAGGAAAGTAGTACCCAGTACCCACGGGCCCACGGGTAGTAGTACCCATTGCTGATGAATGTTAAACTGTGAAAGGGTAGTAGTGTCGATTGTAGATGAATGCTAAGTTGCTTGTCAATGTTGACAGATCCATTGGATCTCAACCTGAAAACCCATTCTTGGTGATCAGTGGGTTGAGTGATCCACGATTATGAAGAATGGATCTTGTCTGTGAAAGGGTAGTAGTACCCATTGTTGACGAATGTTAAACTGTAAAAGTGTAGTAACACCTATTGTTGATGAATGCTAAAAGGATCCATTGACTCTCAATCGGATAATCTTGTTTTGGTGATTAGTGTTGATAGATCCACAATCACAATGTGAAGATAATTTTAACAAGGCTGATAGAGCGAAAGCGAAAGGTGCTAGAGTAGATCGACAAATTTAAAAAGAAAGAAGCGTACGGGTCAAGGATGGTTTCCAGGGTATAGCCCGGCCCAGTAGCAGCGGAGTCCAGGGAATATCCCGGCCCACGGAGTCCAGGGTATAGCCCGGCCCAGTTCCTGTGCTGTCCTGGAAGATGGTCCTGTGTCTCCAAAAGAAGATAAGATTCACAGAAGATTTTGAGTTGTTATGGTTCAAAGTTTGAGGACAAACTTAGTGTCAGGAAAGGCCGAATGTTAGATTTTCTTCTATTAAGAGTTAATTTTGGATAACTGTATAAATTCTAAATATTTTCTAAAATTTAATTAGAATAATTTTAATTTGTTAAAAGTTGTGAAACGAACATTGTTGTCACCAATAGTTTAACTTCCGGTTGGCGCCACGGGTGTGCTTTTCCGTAATGGCGGACAGGCTTGGCGCCGGTCGGCATCGGCAGTATCGTTGGGACCGCCATCGAGGATAGATGTTCTTATTAAGACTATTGTTACTAGTGTTACTCTTTCAAGATATAAATATTTCTTTGAGATATCAAACGTTGTTTGCTTTATCTTCGCCTGATTTTTATAATTTTATTCACAAATTAATTCTTGTTAGGGTTCCGTACCAAAATGGTAAAAAGGAACCCTTATGGTGTGACTAAGTCCGTCTGTCTGTCCGTTTGTCTGTCACAGCTGGATATCTCGAGAACTACTAATGGTATCAACTTGAAATTTGGAATAGTTAAAGATGACCTTTGTCCAACCATTTTTCAAATAAGAAAGAAATAAAAAAGTAAATAGTTTTTTTACAACAGGGACTGAAAAGGGGTCTTAAAAATTTTAAGTGGGGCGACTAGGGCATGTGGGGTATTATATAAAAGAGCGCCATTTGCACATTTTAAAACAATTTTTTCTTTTTTTTTTGGCCGCATAGTTTTCGACTTATGATGAAAAATGTAAAATAAAATACCGTTCCCCCCCTTTATCTCCGAAGTTTGCAAAGAGAAAAATCTGAAATAATTCTATGTGATAGTAGTTTATGTAAAAATTACAGGAAAAATAAAACGATGTCTCAATATAACACACTTTTTTAGAAATTCAAAAAACAAACAAAAAATTATTTAGTTCCTCTACCAGTCAACAGATGGCCCTGACCTAAGAAAAAATTATTTTTCTTTCGTTCTTCCAAATTGTTGGTTTTTTTATCAATGTTTACTGACCAAATTCCATATCAACCATTTTGAAAAATATCATTCTATGATAAAATAAGAAAGATAATAATAAGATAAAATAAAAGAAGAAATATCATAGGTATAATTGAAAAATATCAGAATATAGGTAACAGTCGTTCTATTATAAAAACATCGAGTCAAGATAATAGGGATGTTGACTATTTTTTTTATTTTATGTTACATAAATTACCTCTCAAAAAAAGAAACATTGGTAAAAGAATTAATTCGCTAGCATGAAAACTGCCCGAGATATCACAGTGTGAAATGCACACAAATGGACTCGATCAAAAACGCTCCATACTAATGGCTTCCACGTTATGACGTCACACCTTGCAAGTTTGTATGCAACGCATAGGAAATTTGTTCAGCAGCTATATTAAATATTGTGTTTATCAAAATGGTTTCTTCGACAAATTTGCTATACATTTTACGGACTAATTAAAGCTATCATTTATTTTAATAAATTTTATACTTTTTAAATGGACTTGTCCACCCAACTTTGAAGGGTCATAAAATAAATAATATGCAATATATAAAACCAAGAGGTATACAAGCTACTCTAAAAGTTTAATATGTTTACGATTTTTATTAGTATTTCGTTATTTTATTCATTAGTCAACATCCCTATTAATGAAAATTGAACAATTTCAATCTATTTGCAATTTTGATCGTTATTGGCTGTATCAATCTGCGTTCAGTCCCAAGTTAATTTTGAAGAAGTATTTAATCTTTAGACAAAGTTTACAAACGTTTTACATATTTTAGAATAGGGTTGACTAATTTCGCCGAGTTAACTTTGCAGCGCAGAGGCACTTTGCTTGATTAAAATGAGAAAGATAAAGTTTCGATTCATAAAAAGTTAAATTATTTAAACTGATTTTATTTACTGACTTGTAAATGTAAATGATCAATCTAGACCTAGGTAGACCAAGTAGACTTCGGTGTCGATTCAGTTTGCAACATCTTAACTAAATTGACAGGACTAAACTAAATTTATATAATATTTATTTTATTTATTTATAAATTTTGTACAAACATAATTTAAAACATAAAAGAAGCGGACAGAAGAGTAGTACAACAAGGGCACCACTTATTACATATTGGTTCCAACAGTTTTCCATTTAGTTTTCCAATCTTTTCGTTCTGTAAATCGACATCATTAGATACACATTTTCATGTATTTTTCCACATTCAAAATACAAAATTTAGCTAGGTAGGTACTTTACTCGTTAAAACTCGTTGTACAATAAATAATTCATGACAAATAGAGGGAGATAAACCGGCTATACAGCCTCAAAGACAAAATAAACTTTTCTAGATTTCACAAAGCAATTTGAGTGGGTCACAGATTAGCAAAAAGTGCGGTTGACTAGGTGTAAAGTTGTTGAAAGTCTGAGGGAGCACAAAGAATTAATTTTCTCTGTGACGTCGTTTGACAGGGTAGCCTTAGGGCAGGTTAAACTTTTACACAGTGTTTGATATCGTGCAATACCTAATTTTCCTTTTTCACTTTTATATGTTCTTTTAGCAGCTATTTAACCGCCTTTTTAGTGTAGTGGTTCGCCCACCCGTGTAAGACGCAGGGTTCCCGGGTTCGATTTCCAAAATACAGGGTACAAATTGTACTCGGTTTGGTTGGTGGTAGGGCTTATTTCAAGTCCGCCTGGCTAGCTACCATCTAACCTAAGTCTGACGCCATAACAACAAATAAAAAAAAAATGTGTTCCGGCAGTTAGAGGATAGCCAGTTCCTCAGTGATGAGGGTTCTGGGTGTAGTGCGCTTCCACCTTCGGCCTTATCGTCACTTAACATCAGGTGAGGTGAAGGCCAAGCACTATCCCGTTGTGCATTAAACTTAATGTTTTTTAAGCATTTTTTTAACGATATCTATATGGAAAATTAATATTTTCGTAATTTTCTTTCCCTCTTGTAAAGACGGTGTGTATGCAATATTATTAAGGTTTCTGAGCTGTTGAAGTTGTAAGAGTCAAGTTTGTTGTATAGCAGACTTGAAAGGAGTTTGTAGAGCTTTAATATTGTATATGTTACCGCTAATGTGCGTAAATCAGTTAGACTGCAGATTAACTGGTAATTGTTTCAGTTATTACATTAACTAGGTAAACTGCAATCTTACTAGGTAATCTGCAGACCAATCATCAGTTTTTTTTATCTTTATTTAATTTAGGGACTTTTACACATAGTACGTCAGTCCCATTATACCCTAAGCTCTCTACAACAAATTAAGAATGTGATTGCTAACCCTGGCTGCATCAATGCGGGATCTACCACCAAAATACTTTAGAAAGCTCCCACGTCAGATGCATTTAGGTCTAAATGATTAGTTGCTGTCTCCCCCTTTGGTTTTTGACACATTCCGTCAACAAGTGTTGCATATCGCGGGTACACGAGTCACAGTTTGGTGTTTTGTTTTCATTAAATGTGCAAACTTGTTACACGCAAAGTGTCCGGACCGTAGTCTATCTATGTGCATCAGGTTTTAAGTTAATAAAACAGGTGTTTTAATTGAATAATAAGTGTTAAAAAGTTATTGAAAAATTTATTATCAATTCAATATCAATGCCTTTAACTCAAATTTCCTGAATCCTTGGCCATTTCACTCACTGTTTTCTGTGATTTAACGGTGTAGTATATGCAGATTAACTGGGTAGTTAAAATGTAGATATCTGCTACTTTAAGAAAAAATATATATAATACGTAATTTAACGGATCGTACCCGGTAATTTGCAAATTACCTAGTTAATGCGCATATTAACATATTCCGTACTCTAGTGGTAACATAATATAATTCCTTTGGGTTACGGCATCGACCATTTTAACCTTAGACTTTCAAGTTTCAAGATAACAATCTGTTTAAGTTACATCAGTTTGATTGTTTTAAAGTCCCACACTAGAACACATATTACAAGACCTAAAGCTATACCTAGTTAGTTTTTTTTTTGGTAGGTAAATGTTAAGATAGAAGTAGAAAACCCGAATTTTCCTTCCCCAGTTCTTACTCTTAGAGGCCTCCCAATTTGTAGTTGATTCAGTAATTTAGCCTTAGTTTTCAATATTTTTTTAGCAAATAAATAGAACTTAGAACTTATCTGAAAAATAATGAGGTAGAAGAACCACAGAATTATATTAGTACTTCGTTAGAATGCAGCATAGGAAATTTTAAGCGGCTTCAAGCAGTTTGATTCGAATCATTGGGAACTTATAAAACCAAATTTTATTTTAACATAACACATTAGAAAATAGAATAAAACAACACATTTAATATGCGATGCAATCCGAAAAAGTATTTTATTTCAATAAGTACACTCGAAGTACTAATCGTATAACTTTAGAACGACTACACCTTCCATATTTTCAATCACTTTTTAATATATTTTTTCTTCTTTTTAGGGTTCCGTACCAAAATGGTAAAAAGGAACCCTTATGGTGTGACTCAGTCTGTCTGTCTGTCTGTCACAGCTGGATATCTCGAGAACTACTAATGGTATCAACTTGAAATTTGGAATAGTTTAAGATGACGTTTGTCCGACTATTTTGCAAATAAGAAAGAAATAAAAAATATATATTTTTTTTACAACAGGGACCGAAAAGGGGTCTTAAAAAAATTAAGTGAAGCGACTAGGCCCTGTGGGGTATTATATGAAAGAGCGCTGTTTGCACATTTCAAATCATTTTTTTCTTTTTTTAGGCCGCACAGCTTTCGACTTATGATGAAAAATGTAAAAAAATACCGTTCCCCCTCCTTATCTCCGAAGTTTGCAAAGAGAAAAATCTGAAATAATTCTATGTGATAGTAGATTATGTAAAGATTACAGAAAAAATAAAACGATGTCTCAATATAACACACTTTTTTAGAAATTAAAAAAACAAACAAAAATTCATGAGTCCTCTACCAGTCAACAGATTGCCCTGGCCTAAGTAAAATTAAATTAATTTTACTATCGGTCAAGAGATGGCGCTGGCCTAAGAAATAAAAATAGTTCCACTATCGGCCAAGAGAATGTGCTGACCTAATACTGCAATAATAATTTTATTATTCTACAGCAGCTCTGCAGTGTATTTATTATGATGGTACGGAAACCCTCGGTGCGCGGGTCCGACTCACTCTTGACCGGTTTTTTTCTTTTCTTCTTAGTACGTCACCAAAGTACCAGGATCACATAAATATGGAGAAATTTAACTTCCACTATTTTCAATCCCTTTTTTTCTTTTTCTCGTAATACGTCACCAAAGTATTAGGTACGGAGAAAAGAAAAATAATAGTGTAAATATAGAAGTTATTAAATATTATAAAGTGGTAATTATCTTGTTACGATATAAGTATTCAAGTTTGTAAATATCGTTACTTATGGCTGTTACAGCTGATAAGTTTCTTGTCAGCTAAAAAAGTCTGGAACGGGTGGTAGGAATATATAGACGATTCAAAAGTACTTAATAATTAAGTTTATTTGAATAAAGCTTATTTTGACTTTGACTTTGATTAAAATCACATTTAAGAGCATTTTATCACTGACTGTACCTCGTAGGTACCCACAGACCATACAACAAGTACTTACGTCTCGTACCATTTAACTTGTTTTAGGATTCGTTTATGAATGGTATTCCTTGGGAATAGAAATTTTATAACGGCAATAAACAAATACCATTTGGTATTAGTTATTGGTATTAGATCGGAATAGATCAATTAGATAAGTAGTTTTTTGTTGTGTTTGTCATCATCAGGACAACATCGTTTGTACTTAGGTACCTAATAAAAGGAAATTTTCAAAAAATTGTACGGAAAGACGTACAAAACTATTTTTTTCTTTTCCGTCATTAAAATGTACTATTTACTATTTAAAAATAGCAATATAACTAAAAGATTATTATTTCATGGTATTAGACTCACATACTTACCAAAGAAGTTGTTACCTAATAGGTAGATCATCTCTACTTATAAATGAGAAATTCTGAACGCTTAATGCTTAAAATCTTAATATCAAACTCTTAAATACCACACACCAACTTTGATAAGTACAAAATGGCATTCATAGAAAAATAATTTTCTTTTTTAAATAATGTTAACCCTTAAAAGGCTGATAGGCGAAGTCCCAACGGAGCTAATTTAACCCACGACAACTCGTTAGGCACGTTTTTGTCCCGGCTAGCTGGTTTCATTCACTCAGCAAATTTTAATATTCCATCCGTTTTATTTAGCAAAGCTAGAGAAAATGCGGGAAATTTTCAAATGTTAAGCTAACTGTTGAAACAGCTTTTGGAATATTATGAATGATAAAAATTCTATTTGTTAAAATGAAACTAAAACTTGAAAAAATGTGTGAAATGAAAACTTGAAAAAATCTCATTGCATCAAAGACTTATATGCATTTTTTTTACTTTTTAATCCGGAGGAAGATTGTCCATTTTGGCCTTCCTATCAGTGGCTTCGTACCATTCCTTCAGTGATGATACTTCTTTCATCGAGGTCTTTAATTTGATGGCCTATTATCGTTGTCCTCCACTGCCACTTTTTTTTTATTATCATGGGGGCATGTGGGACTCGCCAGGAGGGGACCGCAACTTTCAACGTTGCGGTTCCCTCCACGACTGCCTCCCGTGATCCCACCCAACCATGTCATCTGCCACTGGGATAAATGGGAAAAAAAAAAGATTTTTCTATAAATTCACGATATTACCCAGTGGTATGGACGAGTGTATAACGGAACCGTCCATTATTTATTTCCCGATATACCCCAGTGGGGGACAGCATAAATAGGCCAACTTGATACACATATAGTAATAATTTGAAGAAACAATTTTTTTTTTTTATATTCCATTTTTTTTATCTGGTAGCCAGTGTCACTCCGGATGATGTAAGAACTTTAACTATAGCCCACACTTTTAACCAGCGTCACTTGGGATGGTGAGATTACATGTCTCATTCAAATATGCTTAAAAAGGCGTTTTAATTATTGACAGAATCATCAAATAAACTCCTTTTTTGGGCAGTCATAAGTCATAAAATTTTATCAGGCCGTAAATGCAATTTGTTGCAAGTCACAGTATTTCAATTACCTGACCAATGTGATTTTGTCCTGACCAATGTAAATTTCCAGCATTGCTAAATATCCATATTAAAAGCCATTTTACAATTGAAAACCAATTAAAAATAACTTACCGCTTCCACAAGCTTACAATTTATCGATAAATGATTTGTCAAAACCGAATGTTCCCTTGGCAATCTGTGTACCTACCTAGTTAGTTACCTCACTTAGTTGCAGAGGCTCATAAATTTTATTAGAAATAAATTGAACGTCGGCAAGGAGTTCGCCATCATTACTTTGTAATAATAAATCCTCGCACGTTTGGCCCACCTCCAAGAAAATACCCAATTAATTAAAAGTATTGGTTGGCGACAAACTTCCATTCATGAACGAAGAATCTTAAAAGTTTCAGGGTACCTACTTGAATCCTTGCTGTATCCTACAAGCACGACACAACTTTGCCGAATGAAATTTGCAATTGCGTTTGTGAATTTTGCGATTTTAGGTATAGACTTTATGACTGCAAAGCTACTCAACTGATTTATAGTCTACATTCATGAAACTACTCTATGTGATGAGTATTTTATGACACATAAAGTGAACGCAGTTAAAGTACCTCCTAAGTGCCATTTATGGGTAGATTACCATTTCCACTAATGACACTAGGAGATGCCACACTTCTTACGTATTGGAATTCAATGTATGTTCATTTTTAATTAATTAATTAATATTACATAATTGATAAATATTATAAGAAGTTTTCGAAAACGAGGCTTTATCTTAACGAACATACATTAAACTTACAATGAATTGTAATAATTTAACTTACATAACTTACAATAAAATTAATCATAAATTTAATAAATTCAATAAACATAAGTACATTGAATTTATTAAAATTCTGGTTTACTTCCTAGAGAAAAATAGAAAAATATATATACTTAATTGAACGTATAGAGTTTTTTATTGTATGTTTATTTGAGACTACTAAAACATTTTTATTCATTCATTCATTCAATCATTCATTCATACATAAAAAATGGCTTAGTCAACTAAAGTCGCCTAGCAAGTCGTCCGGAAAATCGACCCGTGTAAATGCCCACGATTTTCCGGGCGACAGAAATCAAATAATGTAAAATCTCCGATCCGGTTGCATTGCTTTGTCATAAGTTTGTGTGTGTAAAAATAAATAAATAATAGGGCACTTATTGTAAATTTGCATGAGTTCAGTACCCACAATGATTGAGTGCTGCCGTCGTGCACGACAGCCGTGTAAGTGTAAATAAAAAAAATATCGTTTATAATTAATTATTTTAATTCCATTCAAAACACACTGTGAAACAGATTTTATTACGTAGGACATACAGACCGTTTCAAGGTCAACATGTTACATCTGACTTGCCGTAGTCTGTACATTATCAGGCAATACTTTTTGTCTAGTTCTTTTAGTTAAGTTTATTTTCTGTTAAAATGATTATTGGGAAATTTAGACTATTCTACTGAAAATTATGGGAAATGCAACACCAAATAACGTAGGTAAAATAATATTCTGTTTGTACTGCATATAAATTATTGATACGATGAAAAACTATTCTTTCTTTCCACTTTTTTTAAGCTAAATAATTGAGAAATCGTAAAATATGCCATTTCATGCTCAAGTTAAACTATGAACTGCAATAACTCAACCTTGTAATAATGAATAAACTAATAGTGCTCGAGTTGCAGCGGCAAATCTCTTTGTGATAAAAGCGACACTGCATTGTTTGGCGGAACAAAAGGAGACAAGATTGTTAAGACGGAGGCATAAGGCCACGGTTTCTGCGACACGGCTTGACCACGTGAAGGGACGAACAGCGGCGCGGCGAGCGATTTCCATGATGCCAATCGCTGTGTGGTCTCGTCTCGGTTCAACCGCGCAATGAAGTGCACCCGCCCGAACCGTCTGGGGCAGGCCCCCCTTGGAAAATATCTATAGATAAGCCCATGGTGGTTTAGTTATTCTTATGTTGATAAAATCAGGGCTCTGTCACTCCGCGCGCGAGTATGAATCGCTCGGCGTCCTCTGAGAGGACAAATTTCATACATCAGAAAAGATAAGACCTGCGCGATAGAAGGAGAGGCAACTATTAAGTGCATGTTTTGGAGCGAAGGGAGCGCTGTGCGACCTGAATTCTATTATATCTATATTCTTCTATTTGGCATCAAATATATCGATACAGTTTACTCGGTAAGTTCTGCCGAGGTAGCCACCACTATAATAAAAGTCTCAGCTTTACACAACCAAGATCGCACCTATTTCAATTATCCCACATATTGTTCCATATATTATATTGTTCCATATATTATGTTGTTGTATATTAGTGCTTCCCAAAGAGTGGGTCTCAAGATGAACATGGATAAGACGAAAATTATGTCAAATGCCCATGTTGTACCCTCTCCAGTTCATGTTGGGAACACTACACTTGAAGTTAGTCAACAAAAACATAGGTATATATTGTATGGGCCTAGTCGCCTGATTTAAATAAATAAATAAATAAATAAAATACGTATCGCCAAAAGCCTCAAAATAAATACTTAACCAAAACGTACTAAATCTGTCTGTATTTCTTATCACAGCCGTCAAATTAACCCCCTCGCAGACACGTATTGTTTTAAGTCTGTAAATTAGTCGCAGACGCTATCTACCGGATATCCGTTGTCTATAAATAAGCAGAGCCTTTTAAAAGCGTAAGGAGCTACGAATATTTTTTTATATTTAAGTATTTAAATACCTACTTATGTGGTATTCTGAAGGACTTAATCATTGTTTTCTGTTTTTATGCGGTATATTTTATTGGCATTGAAATAAAAAAGAAAATTTCATCGTCCGTCCTTTTAAAATTACGTAATATTATTTTAGTTGTTATATTTATAGAATATTATCAATAGCTACAAGAATAATTTGCGTCCAAAAGGAAAGAAACAAAATGTCATATCATCATATAACTAATATCATTCAAAGCAAACTTTTGTAAATAAAAAACTAAAGCAATAAATAACAGAGTGTGTAGCACAATGGGATATAGTATTTTTTTAATAAAAATACTAAGAAAATTCAAACCAAGAAATTTCAGACAGATATTAAATTTTAGGCAGATAACTTTATTCTGGCTAGATTTTTGTGTCAGACTCCACATTGGAAGAGAGTGAGAAATCCTGTTTTTTCGCGCTCCGGCGATGTTCGCCATAGACCAATATTAGTGGTTTTCGTTTAAATGGATTTGTTAGAAACGGATGTGCGATGAAGATTGATGTGAGTCTTGAGGCGTTAAAATCTGTAATGGAAGGAAAAATGCGGGCGAATCTTTAAAAACAGAGCTTTCGAGGTGTTATTGAGATTAAAGGTTATATTTATCTGACGAGTACAAATACTAACTAAATAGTGTTAATATTTAATATAACTTGAGATTAAAATATCCTTATTGATCCACAAAATACCTAGTTACCCTCTTAAGAGCTTCACAAACTACTGGTACAAGCCTCGGTCACTGAGCAAATTATAATTATTATGATTCTATTAAACGATTACCCCACCATTGCATTTTATTGGTGCAATTGGAGGGGATTATCTGCGCATGTTTCCATTCGCACCGCACCACACGGCACAGATCTTGACTTGATTGGTGATGGTGACATTAGGTCTCATTGGCGGGGGACGTGGTGCGGGGCTCCAGTTTCACTCACAGCTCACGATTCGGCACCTATAAAATGCGTTTGTGGGGTAATCGTATAATATAATACTAATACTTATAATTTGCACAGATTTACAGTAGATAAGCTTGAACCACAGCCAGAACTCTGAGAACATAACTGAAAACAAAATATAACGCCTACAACCAATAAATTACAAAAAGTCACAAATAACATTTTTAAAAACTGCAACTAAAAAGTAACAGCTTTACTGCAATACGTAATCTAACCTTTTTCAAACCTCAATAAATTGTTGCAATGAAAAAAAAACCATTTCACCCTCTTCACACATCCAGGGCACTGCAACACCACGCCATGTTGTTGATCACGCGAAAGTTTGTTCACCCCTGACCTGGCGAACAAATCCATTCAGCTGCGCCCCGCTGTATTATGAAACGTATGCAGCTGGCATACGATTAGAGAATGTTTCGTAAAACCTTTTTTGGGGAAGTTTTAGCTTGTCAGGAGTTTTGAAATCTGTGTCAAATATTTTCATGAATTTTTTCAAAGTTTATTATGATACGATGATATTTTATTACGACTTTATGTCAAACAACTGTGGCAATCCTACTTTAAAAATTAACGAAGTTATTGTCGTTTTTAATACTATTTCTTATTTTGGAAAACTGTCAATAAAAACAGTAGAGAGCTAAGGTTTCTTTTTTTAACGGACTTCCAAAAAAGGAGGAGGTTCTATGTTCGTCTGTATATTTGTTTTTTTTTTAATTATAAATAGTTTCAAAATTTCATGTTAATAAATGGTTAGGACAGCATTGAAAACTACAAAATTGGACGTCACTTAAATCACCTTACGATTTTTTTCTATCTTGAAAAGTTTTAGCAATTATGTTTTTGTCAATTACTATATAACTGAGTAATAAAAGTCTACTAGGTATCTTAGACTTCATTTATTTTATTTCAAGTAAATCAAGTAATACTGTGCAAAATCGTGAAGCTCAATTATGTGTGTACTAGACTTACGGCCCTATTTATTACTTTAGTCATTAGTACTTGCCTAGTTTGCAACTTGAGTAGTCAAACAGAACTTCATTGGTTACCAACCTTTGAATCCCTCCTAACAAGGTGAAGTCGACTCAATGAGCTGAGTGCGGATTTTAGAACTTATCCGATCGCATAAACGTTAAGTTCATTATTAACCGACTTCCAAAAAAGGAGGAGGTTCTATGTTCGTCTGTATATTTATTTTTTTATTTTTTTGTGTATGTCCACCGATTACTCGAAGACGGCCGGACAGATTGAAATGATTCAAACGTTACATTAGGTACACTCCCAAGTTGGTCCCATTTTTTAAAATTTGGAAATCGGTTCAGTACTTTTCAAGTAATCTTGAAAAAAGCACGAAAATAGTCGAGGGGTGAAAGGCTAATTAAGTTAAGCGACATTTTTATAACTTTACAGTAGAGCGTATTAAAGTTTTGAAATTTAGAAAAAAATTCGTAGATATTCGGTTTTTTAATCAATTTACAATTTAAATATACAGTTTTTTTTTAAATCAAACGCCTCATCAGATGTTTTAGTTTTTAACCTAATAAAACGAAAGGTTGTAGAAATAAATGTCAGTTAAAGCATCAATGCCTCTTGGCCCTTTTTTTCTAAGCAAGGAAAAGCGACTTAAACGACGTTTCCCCCTGTTCCCGGAGTAAAACTAAATGTCTTAAGATACAATGACTAGTAAAATTAGCATACGCCAAAAAGGCTCAAAGGAATAATAAAGTGTTTTTCGTGTAAAGCTAAAAGATTGCATTGCCTTGTTACAGATATAATAGATTTAGGCTAATGTGCTGAAAGCCAAATACTGTCTATAAGTACCTTTAGGAAAAGTAGCTCAAGCAACGATCAACATCCTAATTTTGTTAATTTAAATCCTCATGATTTTAAATTTTATTTGAGGTTGGTTGTTGAAACCATCACTATAACCTTTGAATATGAAAATTTTAGCTTGTATCTGACGAGTTTTTGTTTTTTATACGATTAAAATAAAAGAAAATAAAGTCAATAACGAGATTTTATTTTAGAGAATTTCTTAATTTTAATAATCAGTCTCGTAATATGTATGTTTGGTGTAGGTACAGTAAATAAGAATCTTACCAAAGTGGTTATTTGAAATAAGTTTTAATGTTACTTTTTTACAATACCATCAATCAAGTAATTTCTTACAATATCTTAGGAAAATCACAAAGTCAGTCTCATAAATTCGACATCACTGAAAACTTTAAGAAACTTAAACTACAAATTAAAAAACTTAATGAGAATAACTAGTATTCTAAGAAATATCTATAAAACCAGGCACATTAATTCTCACTAAGATAGGTACATTTTATAAAATATGGTTTGACATTTTTTATAATAATAATAATAATATTATATAACGTTTTATAACATTAGAAACATAACTTAAAATTTAACAAAAAATGGCTTACCCACTGTGAAGGGGCCCAAACTGTGGTGTTACGTATGGAATTTTCTATAGTGGAGTGTATACTGTCAACAGTCATTTCAGTGTGACCCGGAAGCAGGAAATTCATTTGAATTGTTTCGAGATTTTGTGACTGCAATAATGCATTATGTAAAGCAGCTAGAACAATTTTGTTTTTGTTTTGTCCTGGACAGGAATCGGAATATAGTATCAATGATTTCACAGTGCCACGAGAATCAACATCTTTAATATATCTTTGCAAAATAGTAGCGATTTCGTTCGCTCCTCTATTTCCTTCTGATTCTCCCCACACATAACAGAACCCAGACCTTGTGACGCTTTCGTAAAAACAGAGATTATAGACTGCATATTTTCGGGAGTAATATAATTGCATATTAGACCCATGAGGTGTATTGAGCACCTTCTGCAAGTCGAAGGAAGTGCATAAAATGGAAGGATTGTCTTTTACTAACACTCGGTGACATTCAAGCCGTGCCTTAGATGATTTCTTTTCCTCCAAATGAGCCTGCATTTCAGGACTGTCATCGGGGCTTTTTCCTTCGGATTGCAGACATTTCAGGCACTTATCTTTCTTGGGTATATGAAACCCAAGGTTGAACTCATTTAGGAATATATTGCGAAAAAGTTTCTCACTTAAACAGTCAACTCCTTCTGAAGTTTTGGTCTCTTTGTAAATTCGGTAAAGATTTTTAATATTTTTAAACTCCAACGGTAAGTATAATCGGGTAGTGTCTTTCCTGCAGTAGTGAGACGGTAGTGCAGGTAAGCTTTTGATCCAGTTTCTTACAGACTCTTTAATTTCTTCGCCTGTTTTGTTAATTGGAATTAATTTTCCTCGTGACTCTTCCTTAGCAATTCCATGCGAAGAATTAGAGATAGTGTAGTACATGTATTTTTGGCTAACATTTAGAGTATTTAATATAAATTTCAAACAAACTTGGCGACGACCTTCTCCATCATTAATGTAGTAATTGTAAGTATTTGACCTATACGCGGAATTTTTGGATCTCTTTCGTTTAACTGGTTGTATTGATGTCATAGCTACTATCCAATCTCTTTTTCTTTGTGCAGACAATCCCCAAAAGAAATTAAAAATGCCTTTTCTTTTTTCTTCGCTTATTTCTCCGCAATTGTGACCACATTTTTTTTCCCAAGCAAGGATTTGTTTTTATTTTTTTCTCACTTACAACAGTGCCATCTTTTTTAATGTAAGTCTTACCTTTTGTTCTCGACTCGTGTCTTAATTTCTTTTGATTTATTTTCTTTTTCTTTAGACCTGCCTCCCCTACTTTTCCTTCTTCGGTGGCTACTTTTTTCACCTTCTTTTTCTTTTTCCTTGGAACGTCAGTCTCGTTCTCAGATTCACTATCATCATCAGTCTCTTTCCAGGATGTGGAATCCCAAACAAAATCTTCGTCATCAGAGAGAAAATCAACGTAATTTTTATTAATAGCTATACGTGTACTTTTCTTCCTTTTTTTGTTAACGTCTTCAGGCCCTTGCTCCTTAATTAACTCGTTTTTTTCTTGACAAATATCATCATCTTCTAAAGATTTTCGTATCATATCCATTTCGTTTTCTGGTATAATATCTGTTAATGTTGATTGTAGATTTTGCTCACTGATTTCTAATTCTAGCAGATTATTGTCCACCTTAGTTTCTTCTGGTTCGATTCTTGTACGAGTAGTTATCGGTTCGCTATGTGTTATTGCTTCTATATCGACTTTATAATTTCTCGCTTCCTGTTCCTCTTGTTCTCTGTTTTCTATTTCCAGTTTAGAGTTGCTTTGTTCGTTAATATTATTATCATTTACGATATAATTGGCGGTCATTTTTGTCTGATCAATTTTAGAACTGCGGCTTGGTTCATCTTCACTTGGAATGATTTTGTGTTCAATATATTCTGTGGAGCTTTCATTAGTGACCGTTAAATTAATATAATTCGACGATCTTTGTTCCTCCACAATTTCTTCTGGTTCAATATGTATTAATATATCAGAGATAATCTCTATACGTTTATCTTCACTTCGTGAATTAGGTTCTGTATTATCAATGGTTTCATTTTCTTCTTTTTTTCCGTTTCCCTTCTGATTTTCATGGCCTTTTTTAAACGATATTTTTTCTGAAACCAACATTGCTTCATTCTCTTCAGATAGTACGAATTTATCACACTTGATTTTATTGTCGTCTTTAATATTTAATATAGACAAATCTTTGTTTTGTTCTTCGTAGGATTGGCTTCCAAAGATCAACAAATCAGACTTACGTCGACTTACACACCTTTTGCCGATATTTTCCAAGCTTTTTGGTGAACTTACATCTCTTTTTTTCTTGCTAGTATTTGAGATATCTTTGACTTTACTTTTGTAGAATTTCCTTCTTTCTGACTCCATTTTAAACTGAAAACAAAGTATGGATCGTAATTTATATTAAAACAATTTAAAATCTAATCGGTAAGGTTTTTAAAACAAATTCAAATCTCATCGGAATTTATATTAAAACAATTTCAAATGTAATCGTCAAATACATTGTTTTCCATAAGAAGCATTTCGCACGACAACAAACAAACGCACGACGGCACGGTAAGTTAAACAGTTGAACTACAAAAACAGCTCTTATTACGTTCGACATAAATACTGTCTCAAGGTCAACATGAAAAGTCTGACAAGCGTTGACTGTACAAGTCAAAATTTTATTAATAAGTAATACAAAATGACAGACAGTGACAGATTTTGTAATGTAGATGTAGCCACGCCTTAGTTTAAAAAAAAAATTGTTATAAAATAAAAACGACTTATCCGTTCCATAGGTATGTTTTTTTAAATTTAGTGCTTATTCATGTTTAATGTGTTTTCTCGAACAACAGCTCTTTATTTAGTAGGTACTTAGTTAACAAAAAATAATCATGCAATCGTGATTGCAACTACCTACTAACTGTAGTTAGTAATCAAAATGTTTTAACTACCTACTTTTGACGATTATTTAATTATTAATCAAATCTATTATTTTAATCACTAAGTACAAAATGTAATCATAGTTAGTAATCAGTACTTAGACTAAATTTTGCCCAAGACTGTAATAATTCAACAATGCGGTGAACAGTCTCACTAAAACATAATTTCAAAGCTTACTTACCAAAATAAATCTCAAGCACAACACACACGTACCGCCTCCTTGACGGTTTGGGACCGACTGAAGCGCCCCGCGCGAGCGCATCCCTTTTATTATTAGGTAATTTTAAGGCAACGGAAACATTTTGAATAGGTTTTAAACGACATTGATTTTAATGGTGTATAGAATACCATGTTTGCTGAACGCACATTACTAACTCACTCTAGTTAGGGAAAACTGATTCATGTACAAAATTAATATATAATTAATGAATTAAGCGACCGCTTTTTATAAACAAATATAAGGACTAATAGATTAAACAACCAATTCACCTAAAAATTGTAAAAAGCTAATTAATTTATGTACCTAGATAAAGATAAAATAAGCGAAAGCCAAATAATTCAAGGGACGAATGTATTTATTTTTGTCACAGGCTAATTGATTCAAGCGACATATTTCATATAGACTTGTAGAAAGCTATTTGCTTTAAAAGACAAGCTTAATATATTTTGTCGCAAGCTATTTGCTTTAAGCGAAATTGGTTTGTATATTTTGAAGCAAGCTAAGTAATTTAACTTACAAATGCTGTAGCTATAGATATTGGAAGAAAGATTTAACAACCGTTTGAGTTTAAATGTGAGAAAGGAAAACTGGTTCAAGTAACAATTGGTAATATTTTAATACAGCTTAAGTCAACCACATTAACAAAATGGCAAATTCTTGCGTCGGTTCAGCTAGTAGCGGAGCGGAAAAAGCGTCAAAATCTAATTGACTTAAACGACAAAAAATAGGTCAGATTGACATGAAACTCGGCTCATTCGACGCAGAAAAAATTGCTGATTCTGAATATGTATATAACTTAATATCGCCCATGATGTCGCTTGAATCCATTAGCCTTTCACCCCTCGGTATGATTTTGTGTGAATTACCTCGATGATAATGGTCGTATTACTTCTTTGTTTATGAACTGAATAAGATAATTATTTTTTTGTAGGAAGAGGGATTATATCTAAGTGTAGGTTCTTTAACCGACTTAAAAAAGGAGGTTCTCAGTTTGACCCGTATGTATGTTTCTCCACGATTATCTTACGTTTGGCTGAGCCGATTTTTCTACATATTATAATATACCTTACCTACAAGGTTCCTACACTAAAAATAAAAAATAGTTTAAAAAAACAAAAAAACCGACTTCAAAAAACTTACCCCCAAAAAGCAAGAAATAATATTCGTAATAATAAAAAAATGTCTATTGAAGTCGGGTGGGGCTTTTAGAATAAAAAAAGGAATCTGGGCTGCAATTCACTAATATACAAATACGTCGTCCTGCTCAAAGACGGACTCGCATGTCAAGAATCGCCGTCCGTTTGCAAGCACAACAGGAGAAATTTTATGAGTTTTATTAGTGGACACGCTTTCACATCCCATGCTTCCAAGGTTTGTACATATTCGTGTAGGTATTTATAGTTTGTAGGTACCACACTTGACTGGGACTGAAGCCCCAGTGTAATGAAGTTTATTTATATTTTTTCGTTACTGAACCTAAGCTTAATAATTGTTGTATTTTTTTGTTTTACAGCTCCACGTCGCTCATCGTCGTCGTTGATAAGATGCAAATGATGCAATGTGATGCCCTAATACTAACTTCATCCTCGGATCGGATGTTATCTATGTGGCATAAGTTGCCGCTTAAGCCGCAACGCTGAGCCACTACATATCGCAGACAATTTGTTGGTGCAAACTCAAAGTTTTTTTGCGTGAAATGAGAGAGGTGTGGGATAGCCAAAGTTAAGCTTTGAAAAACTTAAGACGCTTAGAAACGTAACGTAGGCAGGTTATGTAGAATTTAAATAAAAAACTTTTTACGAATAAACCATGAATTTTTATTCATAATACCTACCTAACTATAAGAAATATAGATAGTCTTAATACGCCCCCGGATGGAAAGCACATTTATTGATAAACACGGTGTTACAGATGTCCGATCGATTTCTTTCTAAGATGGTAATCATTAGGTCCTCAGACAACCTGTAAACATGGTATAAAGTCGCAATCGTGTGAAAATTTCGTCGGAGACGTTGTGACTGGCGACGCCTCCTAAATTTTCACTTTTATTAATTTTCATTGAATTTTTCCAAAAAGAGCAGCTGCTATTTTCTATCACAAAACAATTTACAAAGAAAACATGAACTTTTTACACAATTCAATGCAAATTCAGCATAAAATTAGTAGCTTTTGGATTTGACACTTAAAAGTGAGGACGAGGCTGACAGCGCAGACGGGCGCGACGCTATTTTTGGTTTGTGAATACCAAAATCTATAAAGAAATGTCAAAGTTGTAAAAATGCTCGTCTTTGAATAGTTCCACTTGACGCCGCGCGCTGTACCCACTTTAGAGCGCTACTATGTACGGAGAATAGCACTCGGGCCGTGATGCGAGCTCGACTCTGTTTTTTTTGCTGAATACCAAATTGTATGGAAAAATGTCAAACTGTTAGTTCCGACTCGCATCGTGCTCGAAGTGGGCGCGCTTGTGTCGCCAGGAGTTTTAAGGGAATTTTAAGGGAATACCAAATTGTATCACGACTTTGCCGCACCGCTGAACTCTACGCCGAATCTCTTAGAGAATTGCATAGCTGTACTCCAGCCCCACCCGACCTCAATAGACGTATTTTTATTATTACGAATATTATTTCTTGCTTTTTAGAGGTAGGTTTTTTGAAGTTGGTTTTTCGTTTTTTTTTAACTTTTTTATAAGGCGAGTTCACATAGGTCGGTGGCGATCATTACGTTTACCGCGTTCGGTTTAACTGAATTCGTTTACCGAATGGGACCCCCTAACTAAAGTCACATTTTATAAAAGTGATAATGATAGCTCTGCTAGCGAATGATGTATGGGATTGATAAATGTTTGCACTTACTATTTTTAGGGTTCCGTACCCAAAGAGTAAAAACGGGACCCACTAAGACTCCGCTGTCCGTCTGTCTGTCTGTCTGTCACCAGGCTGTATCTCATGAACGTACGGAACACTTCGTGCGCGATTCCGACTCGCTCTTGGCCGTTTTTTTTAAAGTATAAAATTAATGGCAACAATCTAAAAAGGGGGCAAGGCCTCTCTTATGTACCCTTAGCACGAACAGCTATCGAAAAAAATAACGCGCAGAATAACATTCCTTATATAAGTATAGAGTAATTGAAATGAAATTTTCCACTTACCACACACCACTTACACCACTTATTAAAATGATTACAATAATATTATGAAGTTTTCAATAATTAAGTGGGTTTTAGATAGGCTAAAGTACTAATGTAGTGTAAAATGGTAGTAAGTCTACTGAAGAATGAAAATTCAGCTTTCCGCCATAACAATTTATCGATTTAGGGGTTGTGTATTCCCCGATGCATAATTAAAGAACTGACATTCCACGTGACCTAAAAACGAAGGTAAAGCAGGCAAATAAAAAATCGACGAGTCACTGCCAACGTGAAGGGAGGATGCCTTGTGGTAAAAAATATTAATGAATTGATATAACAGTAAATGCACCATATACTGGTTTTGTGTGAGTTTTGCAAATAAAAAATATTATAAAAAGATAAATGACAGACAGACAGATAAGTCCCAAATTTGTTTTTATTAGCGTATTCATCTTGAAGGGCTGCGATAATTATTATTGTGCTCAAAGATTATTTACTTATGATAAAAAAACCATCGTAAGTTCAAATATAATCGTGTTTAGTGTACTTACAGTTTGGACGTGTATATTCATTTAAAGTGAATTGCAAGTTATTTTATCTCCACAAGATACCTATATAGACATAGCGAATTATTACCTCATGTATATGTTACTGTAAAACCCCGAACTTATGTAAATCCTAATATTTAGATAAAGATAAAGCTAAAGATAAAGATAAAGATAAAGATAAAGATAAAGATAAAGATAAAGATAAAGATAAAGATAAAGATAAAGATAAAGATAAAGATAAAGATAAAGATAAAGATAAAGATAAAGATAAAGATAAAGATAAAGATAAAGATAAAGATAAAGATAAAGATAAAGATAAAGATAAAGATAAAGATAAAGATAAAGATAAAGATAAAGATAAAGATAAAGATAAAGATAAAGATAAAGATAAAGATAAAGATAAAGATAAAGATAAAGATAAAGATAAAGATAAAGATAAAGATAAAGATAAAGATAAAGATAAAGATAAAGATAAAGATAAAGATAAAGATAAAGATAAAGATAAAGATAAAGATAAAGAGAAAGATAAAGAGAAAGATAAAGATAAAGATAAAGATAAAGATAAAGATAAAGATAAAGATAAAGATAAAGATAAAGATAAAGATAAAGATAAAGATAAAGATAAAGATAAAGATAAAGATAAAGATAAAGATAAAGATAAAGATAAAGATAAAGATAAAGATAAAGATAAAGATAAAGATAAAGATAAAGATAAAGATAAAGATAAAGATAAAGATAAAGATAAAGATAAAGATAAAGATAAAGATAAAGATAAAGATAAAGATAAAGATAAAGATAAAGATAAAGATAAAGATAAAGATAAAGATAAAGATAAAGATAAAGATAAAGATAAAGAGAAAGAGAAAGATAAAGAGAAAGATAAAGATAAAGATAAAGATAAAGATAAAGATAAAGATAAAGATAAAGATAAAGATAAAGATAAAGATAAAGATAAAGATAAAGATAAAGATAAAGATAAAGATAAAGATAAAGATAAAGATAAAGATAAAGATAAAGATAAAGATAAAGATAAAGATAAAGATAAAGATAAAGATAAAGATAAAGATAAAGATAAAGATAAAGATAAAGATAAAGATAAAGATAAAGATAAAGATAAAGATAAAGATAAAGATAAAGATAAAGATAAAGATAAAGATAAAGATAAAGATAAAGATAAAGATAAAGATAAAGATAAAGATAAAGATAAAGATAAAGATAAAGATAAAGATAAAGATAAAGATAAAGATAAAGATAAAGATAAAGATAAAGATAAAGATAAAGATAAAGATAAAGATAAAGATAAAGATAAAGATAAAGATAAAGATAAAGATAAAGATAAAGATAAAGATAAAGATAAAGATAAAGATAAAGATAAAGATAAAGATAAAGATAAAGATAAAGATAAAGATAAAGATAAAGATAAAGATAAAGATAAAGATAAAGATAAAGATAAAGATAAAGATAAAGATAAAGATAAAGATAAAGATAAAGATAAAGATAAAGATAAAGATAAAGATAAAGATAAAGATAAAGATAAAGATAAAGATAAAGATAAAGATAAAGATAAAGATAAAGATAAGATAAAGATAAAGATAAAGATAAAGATAAAGATAAAGATAAAGATAAAGATAAAGATAAAGATAAAGATAAAGATAAAGATAAAGATAAAGATAAAGATAAAGATAAAGATAAAGATAAAGATAAAGATAAAGATAAAGATAAAGATAAAGATAAGATAAGGATAAGGATAAGGATAAGGATAAGGATAAGGATAAGGATAAGGATAAGGATAAGGATAAGGATAAGGATAAGGATAAGGATAAGGATAAGGATAAGGATAAGGATAAGGATAAGGATAAGGATAAGGATAAGGATAAGGATAAGGATAAGGATAAGGATAAGGATAAGGATAAGGATAAGGATAAGGATAAGGATAAGGATAAGGATAAGGATAAGGATAAGGATAAGGATAAGGATAAGGATAAGGATAAGGATAAGGATAAGGATAAGGATAAGGATAAGGATAAGGATAAGGATAAGGATAAGGATAAGGATAAGGATAAGGATAAGGATAAGGATAAGGATAAGGATAAGGATAAGGATAAGGATAAGGATAAGGATAAGGATAAGGATAAGGATAAGGATAAGGATAAGGATAAGGATAAGGATAAGGATAAGGATAAGGATAAGGATAAGGATAAGGATAAGGATAAGGATAAGGATAAGGATAAGGATAAGGATAAGGATAAGGATAAGGATAAGGATAAGGATAAGGATAAGGATAAGGATAAGGATAAGGATAAGGATAAGGATAAGGATAAGGATAAGGATAAGGATAAGGATAAGGATAAGGATAAGGATAAGGATAAGGATAAGGATAAGGATAAGGATAAGGATAAGGATAAGGATAAGGATAAGGATAAGGATAAGGATAAGGATAAGGATAAGGATAAGGATAAGGATAAGGATAAGGATAAGGATAAGGATAAGGATAAGGATAAGGATAAGGATAAGGATAAGGATAAGGATAAGGATAAGGATAAGGATAAGGATAAGGATAAGGATAAGGATAAGGATAAGGATAAGGATAAGGATAAGGATAAGGATAAGGATAAGGATAAGGATAAGGATAAGGATAAGGATAAGGATAAGGATAAGGATAAGGATAAGGATAAGGATAAGGATAAGGATAAGGATAAGGATAAGGATAAGGATAAGGATAAGGATAAGGATAAGGATAAGGATAAGGATAAGGATAAGGATAAGGATAAGGATAAGGATAAGGATAAGGATAAGGATAAGGATAAGGATAAGGATAAGGATAAGGATAAGGATAAGGATAAGGATAAGGATAAGGATAAGGATAAGGATAAGGATAAGGATAAGGATAAGGATAAGGATAAGGATAAGGATAAGGATAAGGATAAGGATAAGGATAAGGATAAGGATAAGGATAAGGATAAGGATAAGGATAAGGATAAGGATAAGGATAAGGATAAGGATAAGGATAAGGATAAGGATAAGGATAAGGATAAGGATAAGGATAAGGATAAGGATAAGGATAAGGATAAGGATAAGGATAAGGATAAGGATAAGGATAAGGATAAGGATAAGGATAAGTGGTTGCGCCGGTATAGATTTAAATGTGCCGCGTTTTTATTTGCATGTTGCATCGCCGATTTAAATTTATTTAATTAAATAGTTGTCGACTCTCCCGTCCAAACTTCCATTTCCTTTCTCCATCGCACATATCTTGGCTCGCGTATGAAAGAGCGAGACAACTGTCACCGCCATCTAGCGGTACAAAGTTGCACCGCAATGCAATGCTGCCAACACATGGATATAGAAGACGCAAATGGACCCGCTTGGCCGCTTGCGCGCTCGCACCGATTTTTCGCATTAATTTTGGATTTAGTGGCCTAAACACGCAAAAACCGTGTGTGTGAACTGTTCAGTGAAAGTGGAACTCAAGGAACCTGCTGCAGCCAGGACCAGGGACGTCCCCGGCAACCTCAAGCATCTCGCACCCAACGAGGCGGTCAAGGTATTGTGCCCTTTCCAAATTTCCACTGTTATTGTCGACTTTCGCGTATATTTTCAGTAGCTTTCTCCGCTCCAAAATCAATACAGTCCATTTTTATCGCCCGCACAACCATTTTCTGGTCCATACGATCCGGATTTGATCCATTTTATAGTCGTTAGTACGTAGTACCTACCTACCTATAGTTCGCCATAGTTCGCAAATTTCGCAATAGTTCATCATAAAATCGCATTAGTTTTTATTCCATAAGGAATAAACGCATAGTAGTTTTTCATTCCATAGGGAATGTACGCATTTAAATACTTTATTTCGCATAATAGTTCGTAGTTTCGACTGTACCGCATAGTAATATATTTTGTGCGCGGGTAGGTAGTCACGCTCGCACTAAGTACTTACGCTCGCTCGCGTCGCTGATCTTCACCGCTTTCAATTTGATCGTTCGTTAGTTTAGCAGTTTTAGTTAGTTTGTTGTTGTAGCAATGCCTCCGAAAATGACTCCGGAGACACAGTTAAAAATATTACATGCTAAAAAGGATAGCCTTTTTAGGCGTATGCAATTAATTTGTGATTATTCATCGCAGACCGCCGATGAATCAATAAAAGATTTGTTTTTATCTTCGCTAGAAACCGTAGATACTTTGCGCTTAGATTTCGAAAATATTCTCGATAAAATAAACTCCGTTGAATTAGAATTGAATGCCAATTTCTTAGTAAATTACGACGCCATGTCGTCATTCGAAGATTTATTTTGTCGAATAAAACGTGTCGCCAAGTCATTGCAAGCGCCCGTAGTAGTTACCGAGTCGAAACCCGGGTTAGCCGGTTTCGATTTGTTAAAACGGGACCGACCTAAATTACCGCCCATCCAAATACCAGAATTTGATGGCGATATAAAAAATTGGCCCTTGTTTTTCGCTAGTTTTGAAAACACGATCCATAATAACACTTCGTTATCGGATCACGAAAAATTACATTATTTAGTCAGTAAGATTACCGGGAAAGCAAAAACCATTTGCGCCGGGATAACGCTTTGCGCCGAAAATTATAGTTTAATTTTGAATACTTTGAAGGTCAAATACGAAGATAAACGTTACTAGTAACAACCGCTTATTTAGATCAAATATTTAATTTGAAAAATAGTTCTTCCTGCAATGAACACGACTTAGAAAAATTCTTAGATACTTTTGCATCAGCTGTTCGCGCCCTTAAGAATCTCAAGGTCGATGACCTCTGTGACTTTTTATTTTTGTTTATTGGGTTAAAGAAATTAGATTCCGAAACCGTTCGCTTATTTGAAATGGATAGACGTGGCTATCAAATACCTAAGTTCGACGATTTAGAAACTTTCGTTCGTCAACATATTAGAATTTTGCAACGAACTTCGTTAAACCACGGAGTTACGGAAATTAGTCCGAATAATCGTAACAATAGGCCACCGACGCACTCTCCACACGCCACGAAGTCCACGCATTCTTTTGTTAATTTCGAACCCGCAACTTCGCAAGCGGCGCATTCGAAAAAGTGTTCTTTGTGTCAGGGTCATCACGAACAACTTTATAAATGTTCGGAGTTCAATAAGCTCACCCCTAGCGATCGCTATAGATTTGTTCGTGCTAATAATTTATGTATCAATTGTCTCAGTGAGAAACATCGTGTTTTAATTTGTAATTCGAATCATTTTTGTCGCAAGTGTAACGGTAAACACCATTCATTATTACACTTTGAAAATAATAATGCCGCGTCCAATTTAAACACAGTTGGTACTTCGCGCGTTAATGGAAATAATTCGCTTGTAGTTAGTAATGAACCTGCCGTGTCCGACCACGCCATGCCTAGCCGTAGTCCGCTCGCTGTGACGTCACAGCCGCCCGCGCCGTGGAGCGGCGACTCGGAGCGCTCTCGCGTGTTTTCGTCCCCGCCCGCTCCTGGCGACCGCGGCGCCACTGCCGCGCGCCCGCAGCCGAACGATGTTGCTTTGTGCTCGTTATCGAGTTTGCACACAAGCCCTACTACGGTACTTCTCGCAACCGCTCGGGTGATTGTATACGATTCACATGGTAGGGGACATAGTGTACGCGCACTTTTAGATAGTGCTTCTCAAAGTAATTTTATTAGTAATAATTGTTGTAGTCGTCTTGGTTTGCATATAAATAACCGCCCTGCCTGTAATGTTGTGAAAGGTATTGGGGGTTCCACTAAAGCCGTTCAAGGTTCTGTAGGAATTAAATTTCACTCGCGTTTTGATTATAACCTTAGTTTTTCGATGGATTCGCTAGTTGTCGATAAAGTAACCGAACTTTTACCGACTGTCGCAGTCAATACCGCATTATTGACTAATTTTAGAGATTTGCCTTTGGCCGATGATACTTACGCCGTTCCAGGAGATATTGATTTGTTAGTTGGCGCTTCGATTTTCCCGCACCTCCTGTTGCAGCGTAAGGTTCAAGGTCACTCGTCGCACCCCGCGCCTCTCGCCTTAGAGACGGTTCTTGGTTTTGTTATTGTTGGTTCCGCACCCGCTTGTTTAGATTGTAACTCGACAGTGTCATATTGTTGCGCCGTCGAGCCGCTGGACTCCACCGTCCGTAAATTCTGGGAGATGGAAGAGGTGAACGTACCTCCTGTTGTCAGCCCTGATGATAAACTTTGTGAAGAGTTTTATAGTCGCACGACTACTCGCGATAGCGATGGTCGTTATATTGTCGCACTCCCCTTTAAGGGTGATGTTAATTCGCTTGGAGATTCTTATCAGTCAGCCGAAAAACGCTTCTTCTGTTTAGAACGAAAAATGCAAGCATCTCCAAAGTTGAAGGAGGCTTACGATAACGTAATAATCGAATATTTGGATAAAGGCTTTATTAGACCCGCGCCTCCCGAAGCTGAAGAGACGAAGCATGCTCCTTCGTATATCATACCGCA
The DNA here is from genome assembly GCA_950108535.1 of Agriphila straminella. Classification (NCBI taxonomy): domain Eukaryota; kingdom Metazoa; phylum Arthropoda; class Insecta; order Lepidoptera; family Crambidae; genus Agriphila; species Agriphila straminella. The sequence goes on from OX467320.1 coordinate 13,586,369, forward strand.
CCATGGAGTTATCCGTGAGGATAAACTAACCACTAAGTTGCGCGTTGTTTTAGACGGCAGCGCCAAAACTAGTTCGAATGTTTCGGTAAACGATATTTTACATAGTGGCCAAAATCTCCAAGGTAATTTGTTTGAAATTATAGTTAACTTTCGCTTATTTGCTGTCGCGCTTTCAGCCGACATTAGACAAATGTTTCTTTGTATTGGTGTTCGCGAATCGGATCGCCGATTCCAACGCATTTTGTATAGATTTTCGCCGCAGGAACCTTTACAGGTTTACGAATTTAATCGCGTTTGTTTTGGACTTAAATCCAGTCCCTTCCACGCTCTTCGCACTGTCAAGCAGCTCGCCGCCGATGAGGGGGACAAATACCCAAAGGCTAAGGAGACTGTAGAAACCGGTCTGTATATGGACGACTATATTTATTCTGTGCAGAGTGAAGATCAAGCTGTCGCAACTGCGGCTGAAGTTATTGATCTCATGAAGGCTTGTAATTTTGATCTCGTAAAATGGAATAGTAATTCATTCGACACTCCTCCTGACCACATTGTTAAATTGTGGGACCACTTTAGAGCCGAGCTTCCGGTGCTCGAGCAAATTAGAATACCGCGCCATGTTGGCATCTCAAATGATAGTATTGTAACAATTTTAGGTTTCGCAGACGCTAGCGAGAAAGCGTACGGGGGTGTTGTGTACTTCCACGTTCGTAATGGTGATGACATTTCGCTCCACCTCATCAGCGCTAAATCTAAAGTAGCCCCTAGTAAAGTAGTTTCTCTCGCTCGTCTCGAGCTGTGCGCTATATTACTTCTAGCCCAGCTCGTTAGTTCAATTATTAATAGTTGTCGCAACCGCATAAATATAGATAGAATTTTCGCATTCTCGGACTCGACCGTAGCTTTGTGTTGGACACATTCTTCGCCCCATCGTTGGGATACATTTGTCGCAAATGGGGTGGCAAAAATTCAGTCGGAATTGGCGCCGCAAAACTTTTATCACGTCTCAGGTACGGACAACCCTGCCGATTGTTTGTCTCGTGGGTTAACACCTGCACAAATTTTGAATCATCCGTTGTGGTTTCATGGCTCCTCCTGGTGCCGAACCCCACCTGATGAATGGCCTGTAAGTCCTTTCAACCCCACCACTGTGTCCACACCACCAGAGGAAAAGAAAACCTCTTTAGTTGCTACCGCAACGCCCGCCGCTAGCCACTTTGGTGGCAATTGGGAAGCTAACATTAAAAGTTTAAAGTCGCATCTGTTTCGCGTTATAGGCGAACAGATTCTTACGTTCGAAGAGCTGAGCACCGTGCTCACTCAAGTCGAGGCCGTTATGAACACGCGTCCTCTTTGTAGTACCTTGTCTAGTGATCCCTCGGAGCCGCTTGCACTGACTCCAGCGCACTTTTTAAATGTGACACCGTTAAAATATTTGCCCGCTTTAGAAATAGAGGAAGATCGACTTCATCTTCTCTCGCGTCACGTCTTATTGGATAAGCTCGTTCAATCGTTTTGGAAGCGTTGGAGAACAGACTATTTGCATACGCTACAGTCACGTCAGAAATGGAATACTCCATCGAACCCTATTACTGTCGGTACTGTCGTAGTTATTTTAACCGAAAACATGCCTCCATTACATTGGCCGCTTGGGCTAGTAGAAGAAGTTTTTCCTGCGTCAAATAGGATCACCCGTATAGTTCGGGTTAAAACCGCAACTGGCTCGTACTTACGACCAGTTATTCGTCTTTGTCCTTTGCCTAATCAACAGTAACTTCAACCACAATCATAATTTAGCTTGTTCGATTAGGTTTAACTTAGTTTAGTTCAATAATAGCATTATAGTTTAGTTAATAGTTTAGCTTAGAAGCAACTATATAGGTAGTTTGTTCTTTCCTTTTTTTTTAAGGTAACCCTTCAAGCCGGGGGGAAATGGTTGCGCCGGTATAGATTTAAATGTGCCGCGTTTTTATTTGCATGTTGCATCGCCGATTTAAATTTATTTAATTAAATAGTTGTCGACTCTCCCGTCCAAACTTCCATTTCCTTTCTCCATCGCACATATCTTGGCTCGCGTATGAAAGAGCGAGACAACTGTCACCGCCATCTAGCGGTACAAAGTTGCACCGCAATGCAATGCTGCCAACACGTGGATATAGAAGACGCAAATGGACCCGCTTGGCCGCTCGCGCGCTCGCACCGATTTTTCGCATTAATTTTGGATTTAGTGGCCTAAACAAGCAAAAACCGTGTGTGTGAACTGTTCAGTGAAAGTGGAACTCAAGGAACCTGCTGCAGCCAGGACCAGGGACGTCCCCGGCAACCTCAAGCATCTCGCACCCAACGAGGCGGTCAAGGTATTGTGCCCTTTCCAAATTTCCACTGTTATTGTCGACTTTCGCGTATATTTTCAGTAGCTTTCTCCGCTCCAAAATCAATACAGTCCATTTTTATCGCCCGCACAACCAATAAAGATAAGGATAAGGATAAGGATAAGGATAAGGATAAGGATAAGGATAAGGATAAGGATAAGGATAAGGATAAGGATAAGGATAAGGATAAGGATAAGGATAAGGATAAGGATAAGGATAAGGATAAGGATAAGGATAAGGATAAGGATAAGGATAAGGATAAGGATAAGGATAAGGATAAGGATAAGGATAAGGATAAGGATAAGGATAAGGATAAGGATAAGGATAAGGATAAGGATAAGGATAAGGATAAGGATAAGGATAAGGATAAGGATAAGGATAAGGATAAGGATAAGGATAAGGATAAGGATAAGGATAAGGATAAGGATAAGGATAAGGATAAGGATAAGGATAAGGATAAGGATAAGGATAAGGATAAGGATAAGGATAAGGATAAGGATAAGGATAAGGATAAGGATAAGGATAAGGATAAGGTTAAGGTTAAGGTTAAGGTTAAGGTTAAGGTTTAGGTTAAGGTTAAGGTTAAGGTTAAGGTTAATGATGAGGATGAGGATGAGGATGAGGATGAGGATGAGGATGAGGATGAGGATGAGGATGAGGTTGAGGATGAGGTTGAGGTTGAGGTTGAGGTTGAGGTTGAGGTTGAGGTTGAGGTTGA